>OX336417.1:27699928-28252314 GCA_946903255.1 Schistosoma spindalis | reverse complement strand
CGCAATGGGAATCCAGGACGCGCGTTTCGTCCTATTTGGGACTCGTCAGCTGGATGTACCTGCATCTCAGAGTTGATGTTCACTCCGGGACTCGAACCCAGTACCGTCCGCTTCAAACGCCATCGCGTTATCCACTTAGCTACTGAGTCCTGATAGCCACTTGCTTGTGCAATGGGGTGAAGTTTAATTCACTTGATATTGTTTTTGTTTTTCATTTGTTTGAATCTTCCCATTGATGTTTAGGACTGAAATTGTTCAGTCTCTTATTGGCATATGTGCATACTGTGCGTATGCCTCGATATTGCCTTAATTTACAAGCATTATAAGCAAAGGTGGATGATAGTGGCTAGCAGTGGAATCCAGGACGCGCGTTTCGTCCTATTTGGGACTCGTCAGCTGGATGTACCTGCATCTCAGAGTTGATGTTCACTCCGGGACTCGAACCCAGTACCGTCCGCTTCAAACGCCATCGCGTTATCCACTTAGCTACTGAGTCCTGATAGCCACTTGCTTGTGCAATGGGGTGAAGTTTAATTCACTTGATATTGTTTTTGTTTTTCATTTGTTTGAATCTTCCCATTGATGTTTAGGACTGAAATTGTTCAGTCTCTTATTGGCATATGTGCATACTGTGCGTATGCCTCGATATTGCCTTAATTTACAAGCATTATAAGCAAAGGTGGATGATAGTGGCTAGCAGTGGAATCCAGGACGCGCGTTTCGTCCTATTTGGGACTCGTCAGCTGGATGTACCTGCATCTCAGAGTTGATGTTCACTCCGGGACTCGAACCCAGTACCGTCCGCTTCAAACGCCATCGCGTTATCCACTTAGCTACTGAGTCCTGATAGCCACTTGCTTGTGCAATGGGGTGAAGTTTAATTCACTTGATATTGTTTTTGTTTTTCATTTGTTTGAATCTTCCCATTGATGTTTAGGACTGAAATTGTTCAGTCTCTTATTGGCATATGTGCATACTGTGCGTATGCCTCGATATTGCCTTAATTTACAAGCATTATAAGCAAAGGTGGATGATAGTGGCTAGCAGTGGAATCCAGGACGCGCGTTTCGTCCTATTTGGGACTCGTCAGCTGGATGTACCTGCATCTCAGAGTTGATGTTCACTCCGGGACTCGAACCCAGTACCGTCCGCTTCAAACGCCATCGCGTTATCCACTTAGCTACTGAGTCCTGATAGCCACTTGCTTGTGCAATGGGGTGAAGTTTAATTCACTTGTATTTTTTCGTTCGTATCTTACAATGAAGATTTTGTCTGCATTTGATCATTCTGTTATTTGGATACGCAACTCATGCACTTAAGCCAATAATATATCGATCAATTGCAGTATTAAGCCTCAATGTTATGATTCAAGCACAAGAATACCAAGTGAATTCTGAATACATTTTGAGATTTCCAGTCTCTAAGAAATCAATAAACATTTGGATGGAATGTGACATGTTGTGTGCAAAAATAATCAGAGTTTCAGTACTATGGTCTAGAAAATAAAATATATATACGAATGAACAGCTTAAGTAAATGATTTTGTCGAAAAGAAATATTTCTTCGCTGAATTCTCTTTTTCTTATAAAATAACAATCCTTAAGGAACTACACAGCTACTTCACTTCCGCTTATCAGTTATTTGGAATGCTTTTTCTTGCAGTTCACTTCTGCATCAGTTAAAGTCGCTCATCATGATAGGCGGCTGTTGAGTATACGTAGCATATATCCAAGTCATTCCAGTCAACATAGTCCTATTACTCCATCAACCGATTTTCCATATTTACCTAGTGTGCGATTTTTATGTGAATATTTGTAAAAATCCTTCCGTGTATATGTGTCACATAACAGTAACATTTTCTTCCAATTAAACCTAAATTTGATAAATTAGATACCTTCTTTAGCATATTCAGTTTATATTTACTTTTTAGATGAAATTGTTATTATTGATTTTATTTGGACGTTTGGTTTACTTGGAGTATCATCCAATTCCAGAATATCTTACTGATTGTGTTGGTTTTGTTATAATTGTTTACTATATTTGTCTCTGCCATATCTCTTCTTCAATTTTGAATTGGGTTTGTGCTGATGGATTAAATTGATCTACAGTTTAACGTCAGAAGGATCTTCCAAGAGCGTCGTAGGTATCATTTCTTCTGACTAGTAGCTAATTTATTTTCACAAGACGCTTAATCGCTTTATTTCCTTACAAATAGGACTGCACAACGTTTTTACAAGACACGGTTGTTTTGCATTTGCGAGATCGAATTGTTCAATCGGTAGTCGGCACAGTTAAGTGCTTAGATTTACAGGGGCACATTTCCTCTTTAACAAGTAAAAAATACTCTCAAGTTATTCGACAAACAATTTTTTGATATGTTTTAGAAACGTCTGTTGAATAATTATCCAGGACGTTTAGCTTAGTGGTGATATTCAACTAGACATTATGCATAATATACATTTATAGGTCTTATAAACGGAACCGTGTGTAGTTTTTTATTATGACGACTAATTTTAATGAAAGTCTGAATACATTTTCAGATTTCCAGTCTCTAAGACATTAATAGACCTTTGGATGGAATGTGACATGTTGTGTGCAAAAATAATCACAGAGTTTCAGTACTATTGTATACAAAATAACAATGCTCTAGTAACTAATAGATCAGTAGAGAGGTAGAAAAACTATTGTTTGGTACTAACATGAGTTTTGTTATTTTTGATATTGCATAAACTGAAAACACTTTAGATCGAAAGGAAATTCATACAGCTAAACATTTGATCTCGTAAGTTCGCTCCAGCACACTAACATTAAGTGAGGCCGTAATGACACCATTCTCTCTCGTGAACAAACCTAGATGGAATCAAAAGTAGCAAGTAAGCCTCACATGAACTCATGTATACACGGAAACTCAGTTTGATAAACTTCAAGTATGTTTTTCGAAGCCTTATCATACAGGCAACAAGCTAACACTTTGAATTATAAACGAACCCATCCTATTAACTTGCTTACCAACTTACTTACTTACGCCTGTTACTCCTCGTGAAGGAGTATAGGCCGCTCACCACCATTCTCCATCCAACCCTGTTCTAGTCAATCCTTTCCACCTCCTTCCAGTTGTTATTCATCCTTTTCATATCTGTTTCTATTTCCCGACGTAATGTGTTCTTTTGCCTTCCTCTTTTCCACTTCCCTTCAGGATTCCAAGTTAGGGCTTGCCTCGTAATGCAGTTTGAATATTTTGCGTAACGTATGTCCAATCCATTTCCATCGTCTTTTCCTAATTTCCTCTTCAGTTGGAAGCTGGTTTTTTTTCTCCCTCAATAGGCTGTTGCTAATGGCATCTGGCCAATGGATGTTGAGTATCTTGCGTGGAAAACGATTTATAAATACTTGTACCTTCTTGATGGTGGTTGTTGTGGTTCTCCAAGTTTCAGCTCCGTACAGTAGAACTGTCTTGACGTTGATATTGAAGACTCTGACTTTGATATTAGTTGACAGATAGTTGTTTTGAGTTCCATATGTTCTTCATTTTAAGAAATACAGCCTTTGCTTTGCCAATATTCGCCTAGACGTCTGCATCTGATTCTCTCTTTTCATCGATTATGCTTCCCAGATATGTGTAGGAGTGTGCATCTTCCAGCGTTTCGCCATCAAGCGGGGTTGGGGTGCTGTTCTCCGTGTTGAATTTGAGGACCTTGGTTTTTCCCTTGTGTATGTTGAGGCCTACCGATGCAGAGACTGCTGCTATACTGGCTGTCTTTATCAGCATTTGTTCGTGTGTATGCGATAGGAGGGCTAGGTCATTTGCGAAGTCTAAATCGTCTAATTGATTCTGAGCTGTCCATTGTATGCTGTGTTTTCCCTCAGATGTCGAAGTCTTCATTGTCCAGTCGACCACCAGAACAAAGAGGAAGGGAGAGAGTAAAAAGCCTTGTCTGACTCCGGTTCTTATTTCGAATGTGTCTGTCAGCTGTCCTCCATGCACTACTTTGCACTGTAGTCCGTCGTACGATTTTCGGATAATGTTGGCAATCTTCTCAGGAACTCCGTAGTGTCGAAGAAGTTTCCATAACATTCTCCTATCTACACTGTCAAATGCCTCTTCATAGTAACTGAAGTTGATGTACAGTGACGAGTTCCACTCAACTGATTGTTCGATGATGATCCGTAGTGTCGCAATCAGGTAAAAGAAAATAGATCATAGATTTTGGAGCAAAATTCTCTCATCTATTTGGCAATATACCGTTTTAACAGCATAACTTAAATCAGTTCGTGTTGAAAAACATGTGATGCGTAGGATACGAAGTTCACACACATACGTTCATATAAAAACAGTCAGGATTGATAAGTGAATATTTAAAAAAGTCAAAACATGACTCAAGAATAATGAATGAATTGGCCTGTTCATAAGCTAGAGTAAGTCATGTACGGTTATCATAGTAACCAACACTACACTCTTGTAGAAAATAGCACATTTATTTGAGAAAAAAAATGTCGTTTTTTAAAAAAATGATAAAGGTGGTATGGAGTTAACGTTATCAACCAGTAGTGAAAAAAGTTGTAGTATGTCTGATAAAATACAGTGCCATGTGAGGAGTAAGTGTATTATACGAAAGTGTCATGCTTATGTAAAGGAATACATGATTATTGTAAGGGCGCGGACAAAAATCAAAAAGTTAGCATGCAATTATGAACAAGTTAATAAGCGTAGAAAAATTAAGGTGTATTTATTGACGATAGAATTACATGTGTGTATGAGTTATTCGAAATACAGTGAAAACAGTAATAAATTGGTCATAGTTACGTCAGCGAAATAAGTCGAGAAAATGGTCTGTGCTGACGACATAGATTGATGATAAAGAATAGTGAAAATATTCTAATAAGCTGCAGTCGAGTGAATAGCGTGGATTACGTTTGTTACGAGATCGTACTAAGGCGTGATAAAAATACCAATTCATATGATTATCGATGGCGTCGAGTGAAGCTGACTTGGATGTGACGAACAAGAGTGTATGCTTGAGAGATTAGCTCTAATCTCTCTAATCTGGTGTACGATGTGGCGTGATTAGAATACTAATTGCAGTAATTGAGTAGTTTTTATGAATAGTGGGTGATGCAGTATGAAGTTATACATGTGAACGAAAAAATGAGATGAACTTAATTGTTTCTAACTGACTAGTAATGCGGCGTCGAATATCTGATATGCATGTAAGCAATAAAGTATGGATCGTCAATTAAGCAAAATATGGCTGAACTTTGGTTCAGATTGTCGTTGAAAAAGTAGGAAACGACGATTGCTGAGTACCAATGAGGTGAATAAACGTTAGTTGCGTATCGAGAACATAAGTTTTTACCACTGGATGTATGACTCTAAACTCGTGTCCTTGCTAGCATTGGTATAGCTGCAAACATGTCGTTATCAGCTTGCAGAAGCTGACGATTCGCTTGCATGTGCATGTCGCTAAACCGCCGATTTACTAAGCAGGTTTCAGGTTGTTCGATGTAGGGGCAGCAAGTAAATTTGTTATAAATATACGATATGTGATAGCCGTATATGCACAGAAATAAACGATGGTTATTAAGCTATTGGTGTGATAAATGATCCAGAACAAAATAAAGATAATCAATTTTAGAAAAAAGCTTAATAGAACTACAGGCATCCACAGACGTAATTGAAAGTGATATAGAACTGAAAAATTTGTGGTAAGGAAATATAAAAGTGACCACATATTTGTAAGTGAGTGTATTATCAGGCCAAACATGACACGAAAAAATTGGAACGAATCCAGTGAGTTTCGAACGTCATAACGTGAACAGAAGGTTCACAAAATCTTAATTTGTTTACTGAGTAATATGACTGCGTAAATATTATAATTTACTGTCAGCATGAACAAAAGTGATAGTCCCATGTTGGGCGATACAACAACAACATAATCACAAAAATGATAAATATCACAATCATAATGGGATGATCCGCCGAATAGACCAATTAGATTTGACACGAAGACGAAGTACCGATAAGATAATACGATTTCATTGGTAATTCTACTTGCAATAACTTACGACCTCGTGGGTCTCATTTGCAACACATGTATGGTTTACCGAAAATACATAAACAAGATAATCCTCTTAGACCTATTCTGTCAATGGGCAATTCACCATACCACAAAGTTGCACGACGGCTGGCAGATAAATTAGAACCAGTCCGCCAACGATTAGCCAGCTATACACTAAAGGATTCATTTGTATTTTCTGACATCATGGATCACATAAATATTGCTGGTAAGTTTATGGTTTCTTCTGATGTGACGTCATTGTTTACAAAAATACCACTTCTTGAAACCATAGACATAATTTGTCAGCATCCGGACATCCTACCTCTACCAGCAACAGAATTCAAAGGACTATTACTCATGTGTACAAAAGATGTTCAGTTCCAATTCAACAATACTATATACGACAAACCGATGGTGTAGCAATGGGAAGTCCCTTAGGCCCTGTCCTAGCAGACATTTTCATGGCTAACCTCGAAAGAACCAAGCTCAAAGTAGCGATTGATGAAATGATGTATTATTCGAGGTATGTTGATGATACCTTCATCGTATGTAATAATCAACAACATGCAACAAATCTGCTAAAGTTTTTCAATGAAGCTCATCCAAATATTCATTTCAATATGGAATATGAAAAAGAAAACAAGTTTCATTTTCTCGATATCGCGATGAAACAAAAAAGGATGGTACAGTTCAACGCTCAGATTATAAGAAAGACACATGGAATGGGATTTATCTCAATTTCAACAGCTTTTGTCCAATCAATTATAAAAAACATTGTTTCACAGAACAGAAAGAATGTGTACTGCTGATACAATAGAAGAGGAAGTTATGAATGTTAAAAAGTTTTTAAGGAATAACGGATACCCGTTGAAATTTATTGAGGAATATGGAAAACGTGAAGATAAAATACCCAAAGAAACTACAGTAAATAAAAAACCTGTTTTTATTCAACTCAAATTCAAAGGTGACAATGTCACAGGGTCAATCGATATGAGACTAAAAACTGCATTGACAAAAAACTTATCGTGCAGCTAAATTAATTGCCCTGTCCTAAACAACATGTTGTTTGACACAATCAAAGATCGACAGGTTTCCCTTTCATGTTACCACCAACTGTGTATACAAATTTACATGTATCCGCCAAATCAGTTACATTGGTAGAACAGGAAGGAGAGCGTACGTCCGATTCAAAGAACATATTCCGAAGAGTTTGAGATCAAACGAACTAAAAGCATTCAGCAGCGCTATCGCAAGACATCTCCTTGACACAGGACACGAAGTAGAAATACTGAAGTCCTTCAAGGTGATCAACAAACAATCAAATTCAAACCTTTTGAGATTTGCCGAAGCGATAGCAATCAAACGTTTAAAACCATATCTTTGTATACAAAAAGAAACAGTAATAAATCTTTCTTTGCCCTGGTAACATTACTCCCCTCCTTTTTATATATTACGTCATTCCAACTCTTTCTGAATTTTACAAATACATCATTCATAACTGACCAATTTCAATTCACGTCTCATTTTATTACCATTATTCTATTTTCAGTTACTTCATTACATAATAATCTAATGTGTTTAAATTCCATGAGTTCTACTCACTATTTCAATGTTCTGGAACATTCCCTCCCAAATTTCATATATTCCAAACACAAATTCTATGACTTCATTAACTCTATCAGAATCTTTGCTACATCATGTTACATATATTCATCCTTCATTACCCTCTGATGTATAAGTATGTCAATAACTGTAATAACGTTGAATTTCAAATATTTTAGGTTGTAAGCAGCTGATGAGAACCTAACGAAATAAAATGAATTCATATTATTCTGCACCAATCTTTGTTCTTGCTCTCTTTAAAATACGATTTGAATATGCCCATATACCTACCGTACCGTCTTCGATGAATACTTCGGACCAGAGATTGAGTCATTTGAGTTGCTCGTCGATTTAGTCAGCCACTTAGTTTGTTTATCGGACGCGTAGAGTTCGAGATGTTCACCATCTGCGCAGATTTACAGAGTGTGTTTAGCTCGAATTCAGACTTACCACATTAGTGATGTTGTGATCTCTCTGATTCGGTCACATGATCAAAAACTGCGTTGTTTATCGATTGACCTGGCTTTGCTGAGTTTGTTCGTCAAAAGTATGAGTGCAGAAGGTCATTCGTTGATATTTAGAGTCAGATAAAAATAAGTTACAAACATGTGATGAATTGGATAAGAGGTGCACACACACATGCTCATATAAAAACAGTCAAGAGTTTAAAGTGAATAATTAACAAGATCAAAATGTGACTCAGGAAAAACGAATAAATTGACTTGTCCGGAAGCTAGAATATATATATATATATCGGTTGTGTAATACCTGTACTTTTCTAATGCCTTTGTAGAAGAGTATCTTGGATTGTTAAAATATTTTTACGAAGTAAACTGTCACGACTTTCTATGTTCGGACGTTTGCTACCGAACTCCTCTTCTTTGTTAACTTGTGCGTTCATTCACTGGAATTAATTTTTTTGTACGCTTGATCCTCTAACAGTTTCAACAACAACCTGCTTACAGTAATCACAAAATATTTTGTTCAATGTTTAGTCAACTTGTTTATCCTTAGATTCATCTTATTTTAAAATAGTAATACATGTCTTTTGATCATTTATGTATGACTATAAATTTCGTAATTATAGACGACTGTCTAAAGCGTTATATTAGTAAAGTAGGCAAAGGTAGACAGTGGCTATCAGTGGAGTCAAGGGTGCACGTCACAATCCACTTGAAACTTGTCAAATGGATGTGCCAGCATGTCAGATTTGACGTTCACTAATGGACATGAACCCAGTTCCGTTCGCCTCAAACACCATCGCCTTATGCACTTTGCTATCGAATAACTGTAGTCCTAAATACATTGGGGAATTCAAACAACCAATACTAAAACGAATAAAAACTTCATCCCATTGCACAGGCTAGTGGCTATCTGGACTCAGTAGCTCAGTGGTTAACTCACTGGCATTTGAAGCGAACGGGACTGTGTTCAAGTTCAGGAGTGAACATCAACTCTGAGGTTCAGGTACATCCATCTCGCGAGTCCTGTATTTCACTGCTAACCATCATCTATCTGTGCTTATTATACCTGTAACTGAAAGCAATATCGAGGCAATCTGCACGAAATGCACGTATGTTGAGTGAGACTGACCAGTTTCAGTCCTGAGCTTCAATGTGAGGATTCAAAAAACAATGCGACAATGTATTGTGTTGGTAATGGTAGAACATAAATTGAGCGCATCTCTTTGGTACAACATTTTTTCTTTTTAAAAATATTGATTTCTACTAAGTTATTATGGTGTCGTAGAGATAGAGTTTGTCAAATGTCATAAACAAATCTGTCAGTGAGATTAGTCTAGTGTTGTACATCATGGTCTGGTCAATTCTGAGAAGTAACCAAATCAAGCGATATATCTGCTGGATTTCAGTGGTCAAATAAAACTTCCAAATCTCAATAGAACAAATGATAGTCCATCAACGTTTAGTAATTGTTTAATTGATCACGTCTTTTGTTTTAACAACAAGACTGCTTTGAGATAATAATTTAAGTATCCAAAAATTTGTTCAACCTACGCAATATTGATTGTGATCATAAAATGTAGTGAATCTGAGAGTAATTGAAATGTGGTTTTGTTTTTCTCAAAGAAAAATTGAATTTGCAAAAAGATAACATTGTTGTTTATGATTGAATACTTACTAAAAGAGGTTACAAATTCATTAAAACTGTTTGTTTAATTATCTATGTCAGCCGTAAAATCTATATAAGTCGCTATGTGAACAGATTAATACCAAAACGTTAATAGAAAGAATTTGCTTCTGTTCTGATTATTTTTAAGAAAATGTCATTACTGCTTATCATTATGTATTTGTTTCTCTTGAAGGAGAGAATTGTGGAATGTTTGGCAGTACAAAACTATACCGTAATTTTGTATTCGATTCAATAATAGTTATTGCAATACTTTAAAGAATATACTTAAACCTAATATGCGCCGAAGAAGTGAATTCATGGTTGGTGAAAAATTCCGTGTTCGAGTGGTTCTGAGTGAAGATTTAAAAAATCATTCACAGTATGATTTATTCAAGGTTAGTCAACCATGAGAGTGTTATTTGCGAATAACTACACGTTTTGTATATATACGATAGCCTAGACGTTTGTAATTGTGCATTACATGCTTTAGCTCCAAAGTTAATTTATCATTTATAGCTCCATGTTACTTATTCAGTATAAATTTTATCTACGTAATGCAGCAAACATGAGGTGTGCGATTGAAACTGTGGTTGCATTTCGGTCTAATATTTAATGCATTGTTTCGCTATTTATACTTATCAAAATTTGTACTTACATTCAAGAACATTAGGCTGTCTATAACGTTAGTTATTAAAACTGATTTCAAGGATTCTGGCATATGCTTTTAAATACGATAAATGTATGGCTTAATTGTTGTGCAATACATACCAACTAACTATTACATTCGTGTTCTCACAGATGGAAGGTATAATTAAACAAGTCGAAGTCGATAAAACATTTAATAGACAAATTATTTTACCTGAACACTTATCTCGGAAATGATAAAAATGTCAGGCCGGAAATACAAGAAAACTGCCTAATCAAAGGTAGTATTATTTTTTCGGACAACATTGTATTCCTAAAATTACAGCAGTAGGTTGCTACTATGTAAATATATTTTTTAAGTCAGTCAGTCAGTCAGCTACAACGTAGGACCAGACGCACATATGTATGAGTCCACGTTATCATACGTCATAAGCACAAGAAGGTGAATACCGAAAGGCAATGTTAATTTCAAGGTTTAAGGAAGGACAGAGTGTGTATACACCTACGTCATTCGGTCGATTCTGAGCCATGTCACACAGTCCCCAATTATTGGTTACGATAGTCACGCGGACCCCCACCAAGTAGTCTGCATCTACCAGCATGACTGAGACTAGAAGTTAGTGACTTCAACCACTGATGCCACGTTTTGGTTCGGTCGCCACTAACTTTCTTCTAACAGTCTCCAACGCTTGTCAGCATTGCTCGTCCTGGTAATCGATGTTAGGGCATATGTAACACGTGGCTCAACCATCTCAGTCAATGAAGACTCACAGACTCATCAACTGACTTACCATCATACCCTAATATCTTGCATCGAACCCCACTGCAACTTACCTGGTGAAACTAGCTGGTGCTAGAAATATTTATGTGACATATGTGAACAAAAACTAGTAACTTACAAGTATCTTCTATATGTTTCGCAGCCGTAAATTAGAACCGAACGGACTGCCGCACAGTAAACTCACCCCTTAATTGGTAGACCGATATCTCGCCCTGACGATGGATGACGTGTTGGCTAAAGCCAAATGAGATTTTTGAGTCCATGCAGAGATTTCGTCAGACACCAACCCATTCGGTTCATCAGACTTCCAAGATAATTAAAGTCATCGATGCATTCGACCACTTCTTTCCCTATCCTTAGTTCATGTGTTAACGCAGACCAGTCCTGAAGAAACAACGTAAATTTAGATAGGGAGAAACGCATCCCAAACGTCCTGGCATTATTTCTCAGTGCTACCAAAGCACTCTGAATTTTATCAGCGTCTTCGCCAAACATCATCTGAGTATTCTAAGTCGATACGTGCACCTCCTGGTAGAAGATCTACTCCTTAAAATTCAGTCGACGAGAACGCTATTTCCAGCAGTATGTCTACGCTGAAGTTGACAAAAATGAAAACAGTGAACAGCCCTGTTCAACGCCACTAGAGGTTGCAAAATCAGATGACAGTTCGTCATAAGCTCTGACTCGACTAGTAGTGTTCGAGTAAAGAGCCTTCACACGCTTTATGTACGTCTCAGATACGCTTTTCAATAACACACACTGCCACAGAACCTCTCGGTCCTTAGAGTCAAATGCTGGATTTAAGTTAGGAAAAACTATCATTATCAGGCGCCAATAAACATGCCTGTGTTGTAAGATCAGATGAATGGTAATAGCAAATCAGGAGGACATCAAGTACAAAGGAACGTGAAAGTAAAATGATGTTAGAGGTGGTTTTAGTGACCTGAGAGCGTAACCGCAGTGCCCAACTGCTTGAGGTCGGTCACTCACGACCTTTTTGTGAGTAATTTTCTTGTTAGTTAAGTAATTGTTGGGAACATGCAGCCAGAGACGGATATCCGTGGAATAAGGCGAGATGTGCATTTTCAGGGTCGACCTTTTCTAAGCCCAACTCTACATGTGGGAAGGCAGCATCGCCGTTATGCTGGTTGTCTGAAAGAAAGCCATTGCTTCCATCACACCTATGTACAGTTAGCAGTAATACTTCACCCTCGGACCACAGATTTGCTGCTTTTGATCTTACTTCTCTTCAATCGACCAGTCTGGTATGGTAGGACTTTGAGGAACTATTGTTCCAGCCAGCATAGCTCGATCGCTTCGTGATGATAGGCAAGCTCGATCACCAGGCCAAGGTAGCAGGAAATGTCGGGATTTGATAGATGTATGATCGTGGATGCGCACTGCTGAGGAGTTCCATACTAGGACGAAACGGCCGTCTTGTGCTTCCAGGTTTTCCATGGTGGTCTAGCTTCAATTGACTCATGATTTGAACTACTGAAACTACTAAAATCTCCATAAAACCTCTTCTGAAAATAAAAGCGTTAAGAATCTGGCACAAGTGCATTACTACGAGTGTTTTCAAAGGACAGGTGTCAGGTCTTTACCATAGAGTGTGCATTACACAGTTTAGTCAACGATGTTGCAGCTTGGAATTCGACAACACTTCAAATCCAGTATTAAATACGGTTATTAATTTATTCAGCAATAAACCAGGAGCTTAAATCACTAGTCGTCTGTGACCGTTTCAGATCAGAATACTGGTAGACTGATTTGGGTCACCGATTTCGTCACTCCACTTTGTTCTTCCAAAAAAACTACGAAACAATTGAGAAACAATAAGTTGTATGACTCATTGATCTGTGATAATCATTATTATGGAATACTGAGAATCTCACCAAGATTAACAGTCACTGAATATTCGATAGTCTTCAAAACTAAACTTTTTTAATCTGCTGTTTGATTGGAATACTTTTGTGAATTGCAGAGGCAGGTCAAAGATGCTTTGATATTCTGGACAAAGGCAATACAACCGAAGCAAAGCTCCACCCGACAAATATTAATAGAACGGTCAGTTTATTAACAGTCATACAAATTGGGTAATTTCCATGTTGTGATATTGTTAGGATTCACTTTGTTGCAGTTGACCTGTCGTCCTAAACATTTATGCTGATATGTTATGTGATGTTCGTTCAGGGAACAAACCACCTTTATTCTCTGTCTGTTCTCATACGGAAGTAAACTTGTAGTGTATCAGAATCACCACTTTATTATACTAACGCCGACATCATTGAAAGTCATAAAACTCATCTGCATCTGTGACAAAAGCTATTTGGGATTTGTTAAACACATCTTGCAATTAGTTTGACTACATCAACAACATTTGGCAGTGTAGCGATGGTGGCAAAATTACAGCAAAAACGCACTCTACTCTTCTACAGATGTGCGTGTTTCAATCATTTTGATGTACCGTATATTTGCGAAGTAAAGTTGAACACTTTCCACGTTTTGTGACACCTTTTGAAAGATGTTAAGACATTAACTGGATGACTAGCAAACGTATAGTTTGTGAATGTCCACTAAAATCTGGTTATTATCACGCCTATTATACAAAGAAACTAGAACAACATATTTATACGTTTCACAAACACTAAGACATTAATGTTATTTTACCTTTTAATCTAGAGTGAACTGATAACAGTAATACAGCAATACATAGAGCATTGTTGAACAGATTACCGTCATCATAGTAAGCAGACAAACGTACTGATATTTTGTCGACCAACAATCCATCTAGTATCATAATGTGTCCAAGAAAATTACCAGTCATCAGCTTGGTCAAACGGTTCACTGAGTGCCGTCGGTCAAAGTGTAGATGAAAGCTAGTCCTCATGCGACAAATTGCACTGTTGGAAAAGAATTCCATCCTTATAATTGTTTTATTCCTAATCAATGTGTTCTGAATTCTCTACATAGTTTCAGGGCCTTCACTAAACAGGTATTCATTCATACCGTATATCCAGTGGTCGACTGGTGTCGAAGAAGACACCCAACCAGTGAAAACCCAAACTAAGGAGGTGGTGTTTTGAGAACATCTCTGACAGAAATGAATTAAGTTTGAGAAGAGAACAGCCTTGATATGCACAACAAGTGGATATCAATGCAGATGGTAGAGGTAAACACTGACACAGCAAATCGTGGTCGACGGCCGTCTACTTTTTGAAAGTGTAATTATACAATGATGTGCACTCACAGTGATAAATAAACATTTCTTTTCCTGTTGTTTAATCTCCTTTCCAATACACTAGCAATTGCAATAAACGAGTTCGATCAACAAGGCTGCCACGTTATCATTACTGCGATGGTGGTTGTGATAATGTGACATTATGTAACGGTTTTGAAATCCCAGAGAAGTATCTTCAGGTCAGTTGCCCATTTGAAATGATAGGATATTTGTCGCACCTTTAGCGTGGAGATTATATCTCGTCCATCATCAGAAGACATCCCATTTAGTGTAGGCCATAAACAGTTCATTCCTCAACAATCCTATGAAGTACATGATTTATGACTTCACACGAAATGTGAATTGCATATCGTTTATAATTTCTCGATTCGTTACCTCTGCAGTAATTTATGAGTTCACAACACTCTAATGTGTCATGGGAAAGTAAATCACGTCTAGATCTACATTATTTCCAAAATAATACAGTGTAGTTAGCGTAAACTCAAATGAGGTAAATCTACTTATTACTTACACAATACCCCAGTGAAATAGGGAAATCGTGCATTAAATACATTATTTGCACATCTTCCTTCAGTTTCCTTTTACATACTTTGTGTTTCTTTAAAGTCTGTCGCCGTTACATTGTTATTTGTTAGCCTTCCTGTTCTCTTCAATTCCATCTTATGCTGGCAGGTATTCCACTTCCGATTGCTGCTACATGCTACTTTTATCTGTTGGCATAGTTAGCATATACCACAACAGGATTGCTAAACGTTGCATATGAATTAACATGAAAGTTATTTCAGTTGGTGTCCAGTGGCAGAGAGTAAGATACGTTTCCGAGTGTCATAGATTTTATGTGATGAAATTCTTGCTGCCAAACACGTACGCTGGGAAATCTTGCTGCATCATACTGATAAATAACCGAACTGTCAAACTCGTCGGTTATCAATGTTATCTCTAGTCTGTTTCGGTGTGCTTAAATTGTCCATTGAATTTCATTTTTACCGGGGTGTGATCATGTCAGATACTGTATCATTTTCAACATCCCTCTGAATATTTTTTCTTTGTAATCATGCAAAAGAGTTAACAATTGTTCTCAAAGTTAAAGAAACTCTGGGAGACACCCATAGAGTGTCTCGTGGTGGATTATCATTCTAAACACAAAGGTGATTTGTGCTCATTGTCAAACATGGTCGAAGTACAGAGATTTGTTATCTAATTTAGATTGCATCAATCGACACTGGCTATGGAAGTGAAGCTTCAGCGGTCGTGTTGTTAATCGGTAATATTAACTCGGTTATTTGGATTTTTCATGTAATATGACGGTCACCCATGAAAAAACAAAACACTGATTTCCGGCTTCGAAAAACTTTAAGTGTACATAATAATAATCATTGCATCAGTTGTGACAACAAAAGTAGCTTAAAACATTTCGAGTACAATTTTTATGTTTTGTCCTACGACAATTTTACGCAAACCTTTCAAATGTTCCGACTCTATAGAAATGTCGTTCATCTGAAAATGATGTTGTGAAAGACGTCCAAGTCACAAAGTCAGACAAAAGTGACTTTATTCTTTTTATCCGTTCGGGTGACGATTGTGGATTTGAAAAAACGTTAGCTGCAGCTGACTATTGTCAGCAGGATTTAGACACAGATAGGTAAGTAACAGATCGGTTGGTGTGTGAAACTTTTTGTTTGCGTTAGGTTAAAATCTAATACCGAGACTAACTTATCCAAATTTTAGTACCACAAATGTTCTTCAATTTCGTTTCTCATATCATTCAAGTATCACAACGTCTTAATTGTCTACTAACAATACGGACAAATCGCTGCCAAGCGTAACAAACAAGCGCAATGATTACTTCACTACCTCCCAAAAACCAATTTAATTCAGATAACATACGAGTGAACAAAATTAAACTACTTCGTGATCTCACAGATATTGTGTTAAACATTGAGATCAGAAATGTTACTTTTTCAAACTCAGCGTCATATACAGTACGCTAGACTGAACATTGCATTCTCTATTAAGTCTTCATTTGACAATTTTAACTAGCAGATTTTCTGAACTGGCTACGATTATTCACACAATGATTTTACGTGGCCGTCGTCAGTGTTGATGAAAATTTAAATTGTGTGTCTCGATTTTGTGAAACAGGAAACACTTCTATACACGTGGTTAGCATGCCGGTGTTGTCCTGAGTTAGGATTTTTGAACATTTCACTGAAAACGTCGTACAGTGATGTGATGCGATTGATCGATCTGGTGGTGAGATGTTATCATTATTAGACATAAAAAATAAAATTGAAAAGAACAGTTGTATGTTTCTGATTCACTATGTACAGTTGTATTAGTTATGTAGGAAACAATTTAGGAATGTGCCAATTTATACGACGAAAATCTACTTGCTTCCAAAACATTATTTCTGTCAAAATTTATTCGAAATATTCAAATTAGTGCATCTTTTCTCTGAATTTTTCTTGTAAATTTCCACCATCTGTGATACAGTAGATTTCGTGGTCACCGTAGTTACCTTAAATGCTGCCAACTTTTCAATGAGTCGAAGACTTGTCAGTTATTACGATTCACACCACTTATTATTTACATAATTTCTTCCTTAATAATTGCGATTGAATTATTTTTGTTTGTAAGCAAGGCCGATCGCCGGTTCAATTGTAATTTGCTCAGCCATGAAATTTCTTGATCAAAATCCAGGCGAACTGAAACGAGTTATTATTCATGAGTTAGGACATACATTCGTGAGTAAAACAGCTATTAATTACACAGTTTATTGATTCTTGTATTGTATTCTTGTAACCATGACTTTTGAAGTCACTACACAATATGCGCAATGCAACAGTTTTACTAAATTATAATTATTGCTTTACTCGCAGTTTTGAATAATTCGTCAGGTGTAGTAACCCGTGTGACTTGCAACAAACTGAAAACTGAAGAACAATGTGACAGCTCTAGTTTTAGACCTTTGTTATGATCCACTTTGTACAACAGAACGTTTTGTTAAGAAATGTATTGGGATACTTACAGTCGTTAAACGTTAGAGAATTAATTTTAGCAAATGATTGAATGTACGGGTGCACTAAATGCCTTTAAATTTATCGAAGAGATCAAGTGTATTGTTTTACTCCACTTTTGATGAGGGTGTTAAGAAAATAGCAGAAAATAGCAATAATAAATAAAATTATTTGACATGTCTCTTAATGCCACTGTGAAATTCGTTCAAATGATTGTAATGAATAATAAAATATTATTTTATTGAACAGGGCTTTAATTATTGGTTGTTTCCTTACCTACGTCATGATGATGGTAGTCCTAGAACAAGACGTAACCAACATACTGGTGAACCGGATTTGCCAAAAGAAGCCAACGAAGGATTAAAAGCTGATAGGTAAGGAACATTCAGAACACTACTCAACTCTGTCTTAGCATCTTGCGTTAACACAACACTGTCTTATTTAAAATACATAAAGCGATGGAGTTCCAAATTCTTTCTCGAATCCAACTAATAGAACACTTTCTACGTAATTATTGTAAATATTCCAGTTTCCTCAAATCATGCTGAGCTTTTTAATTTGAACAGTTCGTTTATAGGGTAGATAAGTAGTCCGTTACAAATTACTGGCATGGAGTAACTAATTCAATCAGTAATTGAATCATCAGTTGCTCCTTGGCAACGAATCGACTCCATTATGAATGACATTGAATGAATCATGGAGTGTAAATTTCCCATTCAATTCCCAATATTGTTCTATGACTGATCTTAATAAAAGCCACATATTCATTGATGTGTAAGAATTTCAGTTCAGATATTCAGGTCAAGACAGACAGAGTCTGTACAAGCAATATAACTTCTTATTATCTCAATACTATTCACATATCAGATAAAATGACTGATTTTTCAAAGTACATTTCAAACGTTGCAGTATCAATTTACTTATTGGAACCTTGTTTTCAGAAATACTATAAAATACGTGTCCAGGAACTGGAGTACAGTCTCCAGTGAGCAGACGTACAATAGAGTCGGATTAACATTACCAAGTGTAGTAGTAAGTATATCGTTGACTTTACACATATTTCACTGATTCTGTGATGTTTTATTGTGGTTTACTCCCAGAGCTTGTTTTATTGGCATATGAAGAGAGAAAATGTTCGTTAAATTGATTAATTTGTTTTCTCTCGTCTTAATTAGGTGGATGTTATCAATGAATGTTTGGTTTATTATCATAAACAGTTCACATCTATGGTAAATTTTCGACTGGAAATCATGATAAATCAATTTACTTTTGAAAATATTATCATTATACTTTAACACTTATATTAGCAATAGTGTATACCAAAACAATGGAATTCACGGTCAATCTACAAATCATACAGTTCAGTGCCAAGTCAGTTCATTTTATACAGAGTTCGATCATTATGTCGATCAACATACTTCATTGTGCGTGTACAAACTGTTATGTCTTACAGCCAATTAATACGCGTAGACGCGGAAAGGACGAGGGAAACTGATACTCTGTGCTTGGTGGTTCTCCCAATACTAACTAGCACTGAACGAGGAGGAAGTATAAAAGACCAACGACCATCAGTCCATACTTTTAAAAAATTCTATCCATTCTTAGTAAATTATCACCAGTCATCCTTCGTTTGTCTATTTAAAGCTGTCTAAAAACTGTGTGTACTGGCCTTTTTACTGTATTTACATTGACACGCACATATATGGATTGAAGGATTACTTATGTGTCTCTACCGCCTCGTTCAATTCACGCATCAGTATGACTCTCACACAATATTGGCAAACAGTTGAACGTAACGGTCATTACTACAAATATATCTTAATAGCCCTTCCATTACAACATAAAATTACATGTTTCTTTAAATAAAAACTGTCGAATTGCAGTAGTTTTGTTGACTACAACCAACCTGATAAATGTAGCCTCTTGATGCATATTTGACATTCAGACAAGAATCTAGGTAAGTTTATTTTTATCTTCTCTTCTTTCAAATAGAACTTTGCAAGAGAACATTTTCGATGCAATGAGCTTGATGCGGTCGATCTAGAATCGGATGGTGGCGCTGGGTCTGAACTTACACACTTCGAACGACGTCTGTCTATTGTAAGTTTACAGTAAATTTAACAAATATCAAGTCATAAGTATTCTCTCGAATGATTATTTCAATGTCATTATTGTGCTTTAATTTTCAGGGTGAAGCTATGTCTCCTACTCGCGACATCATGATGTCTGTTTCTGGTTTAACTCTTAGCTACTTCAAAGATACTGGGTAAATTTGAAAACAGTGTTTTATGGAATATGTGAACATGTTTATCGATGGTGAAGATTTTGTTACATTTTCTCACTATGTAACTACAAGCTTAAGACGATGATAATTAAAATGTATAAGTTTCAAAGTTGTGTAAAACGTGAACTGTTACTGTTATACAATCTTCCTATTCGTGATCTCGTTCTGCTACTTGTGTGAGAACGCTGATAAATATCAGGAAGCTTTGTTAATTAAACTCTAATCGTAAGTGTATGGATGACTTCCCATAAATATATGTCTATTGCTCCCGGGACACTAAAACAGGTTTCCGATCAATAGTGTGTATCGGTCTTCTTCTAAAGTCGAACGTTGACCCATAGGTTGCACCTGTCAGAAAATCTAACATCTCACTTGGCCGATGCCTGATCGACTACGAGTATTCATTCATAACCATCTGTATTTTCAGAGAGCCTTCTTATCCTATGAACTATTCCATTGCACGATTTGCGGAAATGAAATTATCAGAATAATTGCAACTAAAATTAAACATAACACTAATGTGCTGCTTAGCTTCGTGATGAAATTTTAATTAAATTCGCTACTTCGATTTTACACATCGCTCAAGTATTCATGTAGTCCTAGTAGACGGAGCAAAAGATTAGAGTAATAAATATAAATTATGAGTTACTTTTAAATAATTATGTCCGATAATTTCGTTGTTTGATTATATTTTCCTTGAAAAAGCTTCGACCAGATTGCCAGGCGAAACGTTGGATTTACTTCAAAGTCCTTCGCTGAGATTATATAAATACATTCTTCCTCTTTAATGTCTCACATTAACTCGGAGCCCAAATATTGTGAATCTATTCGTTCAAATTTAGACGAAACTTCTTATTTATTATGTCCGATTAGTTGATTTATCTGATTTAGTTTGATTGTTATACCAGTTTAATCCATTCACTGTATTATTTTAGCTTATAAATTGAATCAATTAAGATTATTGATTGTTAGGAGCTAATAAACGATTCCTATCAGTGAATTCTTTGAACGGTCAGTAGATTTTTATTATAAAATATAATAATAGTAATAATAATATTCATTAACTCTTCATCTTTCAGATGGTATAATGTAAATATTTCTATGGCCAAACCGTGGTATTGGGGTCGTAATCAAGGATGTGGCTTTATTTTCAAAAGTTGTAGTCAATTCATTAAAAGGCAAGAATATAGACAAATATTGATATACCACATTTTCCTTTTTCTAGTGTGAGGTGAATTTTGACTGACTAGGTTTGTTAAACAGATACTTAAATTTCTGTCGTCGTCACTAATCATCTATCGAGGTATATTACGCACATAATTACCTATGATCAATCTGAATTACACGCATATACATAATTTTATTGTTTGTACTTCGCTTTGCTGATATTAAATAGACAGAAGTTTTATAACTACCTTTTATTCAAAACACGGTTGTAAACACTGATTTGATCTATTTCGTAAATAGTATAGTGTTTGGAAGATCAAGGTCGCTGATGCATCATTTTAATTAATCTATGATTGAAAAGAATATAAGTAATCTAGTTATTTTTTACATGAGTTGTTGTTAGGGCAGTTAAATCCCTAAAACTTACTTACTGATATGTGGCTCGCGAAAGTAAATATCACTGGCCACTGAGCATGAAATGACAGACACATATATTCACTACTTAACTTGTAATTTCTTTCCTACTATTGATTTCTATACTGGACTGACTCAATATAACTACCTGTAATCCCATTGATTAAAGTCTCATATTTCCTTCTCTAGAAGCCTTTTCCGCAGTCGTTGCGAGTTCTTTCACGTATTTCTGCTTATCGGCCCTAATGCTCTTCTTCACTTTCTTGTTTGCTTCTCCGTACTCAGCATGTGCTTGGATTTTCTCTGCTCGTGTTCGGCTGTTGTTAGTTGCCGTCTTTTTGTTCTTCTTTTCTTTGATCCTGTCCAGTGTTTCTATAGAGATCCATTCTTTGTGATAATGCTTTTTGAGGCCCAGAACCTCTTGACACGTTTAAGTAAATGCCTCTTTTATACCCTTCCAGTTGTCCTCCATAGTAGTTTCTTCTTCCTTCAGTAGATCCTGTAGGGCTTGGAATCTGTTGTTGAAAGCTATCTTGAATTCATTGAGTTTGTCGGTATCTCGAAGGAAGGCTGTATTGAACCTTTGCAGCGCTGTTTGTCCAGTTGTCCAGTTCTTCTTCAGCTTCAGTTTTAAATTGGTCACAACCAGATGGTGATCTGAAGCTACATCCGCTCCTCTCCTTGTTCTCACATCTTCCATTGTCCTTCGGAACTTTTTATTGATGCAAATGTGATCTATCTGATTCACTGTGGTGTGGTCCGGTGAGATCCATGTAGCTTTGTGTATACGTTTGTGTGGAAATATCGTGCCGCCTATGACCGATTTGTTGAATGCACACAGATTTGCAAATATTTCTCCGTTTTCGTTTCTCTCTCCCAGTCCATGTAGTCCCATGATATCTTCATATCCGGTGTTGTCCATTCCGACTTTGGCGTTTAGATCTCTCATCAGAATAGTGAGGTCCTTTCTTGGGCACTTCTCTATGATTGATTGCAGCCTCTCATAGAATTAATCTTTAATGTCGTCGTTGCTATCATTGGTGGGTGCATAAAACTGGATAATATTCATTGTGATCCCCTCCTCCTTTGTTTTGAATGGTGCTTTGATGATTCTGGATTGGTGAGATTCCCATCCTACAAGTGCATTTCGTGATACTTTGGACAGCATTAGAGCAATTCCCTGCGTGTGTGGGGCATCTTCCTCTTCGTGACCGGAGTATAGCAGCATCTCTCGCGTATTTAGCCTTTGTTGTCCAGCTTGGGTCCAATAGGTTTCGCTGATTCCCAGTACTGCCTAGTTGTATCTCCTCACTTCCGTTGCTATTTGACTGGTCTTCCCGGTCTCCCACATTGTCCGGACGTTCCATGTACCTATAAAAATTGTTACTCTGGTTGTAAGAAGGGGCATCGGCCTCGTGTCTTCCGAAGGAACTCGGCTTTCACCCTGAGGCGTCATACATCTTCTTAATGAAGAGCTTCTAATTCCCAGGGCAGAGTTTAAATGGTTTGAATTATTTTTTTTGGTTAGCGTTTTTTTAGCGAGTTAGTTTTCTACGGGATGGGGATAGCTAACCCCATGCCCAAACCTCCTCCTTAACCTGGGCTTGGGACCGGCAATAACGCTAGGAGAACTACAGTAGGAATTGCGAGTTATCAGTTTAGTTCATCATTAATGATTAAAATATATTGGTACAATGTATATGATCAATTATAACGTGGCTCACTATTTGTTGAACTGATTGATGAATTGCATTTTCATACCTTTCATTTAATTGCGCTGATTATCTGATTCGCTTTTGTTTACAGTCAAAAGACGTCATCACCTTGGTGTAATAACATATATAATACAAATTCTGGTGTTAAGTGCATTCCCCATGTAAATGCATACGGAACATGCAATTTATTTGATCACGGTTATACTCTAAATCCAGAGCATGTACACTTCGATAGCCTGCCCAACGTATTGCCTAAGGAACAAAGGAGGTTTGGAGGATCTGACACTTATGCTGATCACTGTCCATATATGTCTGTAAGTACAGTTTTATAAAGTTATACATTTTATTCAATAAACCAAGATTTGGATTCGAAATAAATCAGTTACAATGCAATGTTTGAGTATACAGATTTAAATTGTGCACTACTATTGTTTAACCATCAAAGTTATATACAGTGATTAGAATAAACCTATTATACACCTGTTGAGATGCCTTATAGTTGGCATATTCGGAGGAGATTATTTTGTGACTGTCATTCATAGGCCGTTGAATAGTTCAGGTAGGTTTGTCGTTCATTTAGGTTGCAAAAGTAATTTGTAGAATTAGGGTTTAATCCAAACCGAGATTTAATAAAGCTTGCGTATGATGACTTGGACATCAAGACACTTATGCAGAATAAACCAATGCATTTTTGAGTTGTATGGAACTCACTTCAAATAGAGTGCGTTCTTCACAGCCCAAATAACATGATTTTTTGATTAAAACTACGGTGTTCTAATTGATATTTTATGAACTCAGAGTTATGTGTCAAAAGTTTGAATAATAGTGATATATATTGCATGAAATTGAATCACCTGATTTATATGTAAAATTCTTGTCGGATGATCAGTAGAATGTACTTTGGCACATAATATATAATCATAACTCATTGTTCTGTAAATATTTTCTTCAGATTTTAAGCAATGTTCATATGGAATCACAGAATTCTCACTGTGAAGATACTAATAATCAGAACTACCAACGTAAGTTTCCGTTATTCGGACTACTTACAATGAATACACTCAATTATCATCACACTATTTATTACTGCGAAGCAGCGAAGTATGCTATTGAACGCTATAATTAGACAACAACATTTATCTAAAAGAAATATACAGCAAACTATCACGATAACTAATGTTATTGATCTACATACAATGATATAATAAAGACTGAACTATCATGAAAATATTCATTACGATTTCATTCATGGAACACTGAAAACTGGCTACCAATTAGTACACAGAATTTTAAACTAATTAACGTGTAAGATCAAGTAGTGGTTGTCTAAGAGTTGTAAACTATGTTCAAACTTCTAATTCTTCTCGGTATCCACTGAGTTAGGGATTCATTTCACTTTATTGAATGAATTTGTCTCTTTGTGTAATGACCTACGTACCAAAAGTAGATAGTGAACACTATTCTAAAACGTTTACTGTCAGCTTACATAAAAAGGAGATTGAACTTTTGTTTTTATCTTACACTGCAGACCAGAACAACTATAACCAATTTTATGGAAAAAAGTCACGATGTTTCAATTATGGAACAAAGTATGTGAGTGGAAATGGCAGTTGGGCATTCGCGGGTTGTTTTCAAGTAAGCTTTATATATATTACTCATTCAGTTACTACTTGGGACTTTGTACGTACCTACATCAGTTCGAGTTGCCATACCACATTACCACAGAGATTCAGTTATCGATTGAAAACCCGTAGTGGTAGAGGTAGTGAAAGTATAAGTAGTAATCGGGAACATTAGGGTTTGATGGTGTTATTTAAGGAGTATAATACAGTGGAATAGATTTAGAAAGAAAATAAAGGACATGAAGAATTCAGAAGATTAGAATTTGACTTTACGCCATTGCAAACGATTTTGAGCCATGTCATTCAAGGTCTCTAACCATCGGTTGCTACCATCTCGCGGTCCCCAGCCAGGTAGCCTACACCTACCAACATGGCTCAGTCCACTTGTCAGTGACTTCATGGATTTGTGCCATGTTTTGGTCTGGCCGCCCCTAGCTTTCTTCCAACCTATTCCTACACCAGAAAACATCGCACGTCGGGGCAGTCGGTGGTCTGGCATGCGCAACACATGTCCCAGCCATCTCAACTGATTAAGTTTCACTACTTCGTCAATTGATTTGCCATCCTTACCTAGTACCCGTTTCCTAACAACTGAGTTACTTACTCGGTGGTCCCAGGATAAAAGAGCAATGTTTCGAAGACACCTATGATCAAATACTAGTAACCTACGAATATCCTCTACTCTTACTGGCCATGTTTCACTGCCATAAAGTAGGACGGAACAAACTGCTGTTCAGTAAACACGTCCTTTGGTTGATAGACGGATATCTCTCCTACGCCACAAATGACGCAAGTCGGTAAAAGCTAGTCGAGCCTTCTGTATCCGTGCTGAGATTTCGTCACACACCAAACCGCAAGGGCTGATGAGACTTCCGAGATAAGTGAAGTGGTCGACACGCTCAACGACGTCACTCCCTATCACTAGTTCGGGTGTCGACGCAACCCAATCCTGAAGCAACATTTTGCATTTCGAGGGAGAAAATCGCATGCCGAACATGCTTGCATTGTTGCTTAGAGTGGTCAGCAGACTCTGCATTTTGTCAGCGTCTTCACCAATTAATACTACGTTATCAGCATATTCTAAGTCAACAAGTGAATCTCCCGGTAGAAGTTCAACGTCTGGAAATTCAGATCAGGAAAGTGTCATCTCTAAAAGCACGTCAACGACAAAGTTAAACAAGAATGGAGAGAGTGGACAGCCCTGACGAACACCACTTGAGGTAATCAGTTCTGATGACAGTTCACCATAAGCTCTCACTCGACCAATTGTGTTCGAGTAGAGAGCCTTTATTAGGTTAATGTACTTCTTTGGTACTCCTTTCAGTGACAAACACTGCCATAAAACCTCACGATCAACAGAGTCAAATGCCGCCTTAAGGTCGAGAGATACTACCATTGTGGGGCGTCTGAATGTGCGTCTATGTTCTAGGACCTGACGTAGTGTGAATATCTGATCTATACAACCACGTCCAGGTCGAAAACCAGTCTGGTTTTCTCTAGTCTGCTCTTCACGAGCTTTGGTTAGACGTCGAAGTATTATTGTAGCTAATATTTTAGACACTATATTAGTCAAACTAATTCCTCTGTGATTGTCGCAAGAAGACTTTGTCCTTTCTTATAGACTGGCACAATTAGTGATTGAGACCAGTCAGATGGGATTACGTCCAATTCCCAGATTCTACCTAAGACCTCAGTCAATCTCGCTGCTAATACTGGACCACCATCCCTAAAAATCTCAGGGGTAAACCTGTCAGGGCCTGCTGCTCTCCAACGCTTCAGATTTCCTTTAGCTTTTTCAACTTCGTAAAGAGTCGGAGGACTTACATTAACTTGCCATTCAGGTAGATTGGAGATCGTGAGAAACCGAAGTGTGGCTGAAGGCCAGTTAAACTGATCCCTAAAGTGTTCTGCCCATCGATCTAATCTCCTGGGTTGAGAATGAATAATATGTCCATCTTTCTCTGAGATTGTTTCGCTAACAGTTGTGTTCTTAATACCGGTTTCCTTAACAAGTCTGAACAGTCGTCTGCTGTTGCCCATTACCACTACCTTTCACATCTCTTTTGCTTTAGCTACCCACCACTGTTCGCGATCATTACGTAGGCTTCTTGTCAGCTTGCGCTTAAGCTGACTCCGCTCTTCGTTATGTTCAGAGCCAGATGGAATGAGTTTACGAGCATCTATCAGTGCGGTAGATTATGCTGAGATTCAATGTTTCTCCCTAACATTATGATTAACCGTACTTGCAGACATCACTGCTGTTTCTACAGCTTCTCGGATATCATTCCACGCTGCCTCGAGGTAGGCATCACTTACTTGACTGCCTAACTGTTTTTCTATCATTAAGTAGGACCCTAAGCAGTTTCCTTGCACCATCTTTCCTACATCCAGTAAGACGTAGACAAATACGCTCTCGCACTAGAGCATGATCTGAGTCTAAGCATGTGCTCCAGAATGAGCGACAGTCTACTACCGAGCCCCTCCATCAGTGACTGATAGCGATGTGATCAATTTGGGTCTAACGTTGGAACGAATCAGAGGATCGCCATGACAAAAGATGTTTTTCCTTATGCTTAAAGTCAGTGTTTGCAAGAAACAGGCGGTTATCTGAGCAAAGCTGCAACAGACGGTCGCCGTTATCTGTTCTTTGAGCCACGACACCATAAAATCTACCCAGATGTCTTCCATTTTCGCTTGGTTTACCCACTTGAGCATTAAAGTCATTAGTCACTATTACTACATCAGAGTGCCTAGATTTTCGTTGACGTTTTCTGTAAAACTGATCTTTTACATCATCTGAGCTGAAGTTAGTGGGAGAGTAGGCAGAGGCTTCGAGTGTCCATAACTTTCCGAGTCCTTACTGTTCCGTTTAGTCGGACAGCGCACATGCAACTGTGTACTGGGATCCAGTCTAAGAGCTGGTTCTGCCCTAGGACTCAATGCTATACCTATACCAGAGAGGCCAAGGGAAGCAGCATCAGAGCTTCCGGATACACGAAGCATAAATCGAGTTGGTTCGTTACTTTAACATCGTGAGGTTAAATGAATGACGCTACTCGGAGACGCAGCACACATCGATGGAGCGGGATTCTAAAGTCCTAGCTAAGGAAGCCTGTTGTCCTATTTGGCACAGTGTTCGGACGTTGAAAGCTCCTACGTGTAGTTTACAGCGTTGTTTCAGGAGACCAGGAATAACGTTCCGCGTACTCGAATCGTTTGCACTAGCGTTGAGAGGTGATAAAAGGACGTGAGAAGGGATAGTCGTGGAGATAAGAGATTTATTTGGAGGTGTAGAAGTGATTTGAATGGGACCAACTTGGTCTCGTGTGCTGTAACGGGTATGAGTGCTGATATCACTTCCCGGCTGCACACACCGAGGAAGCGTATTTCCTGAGGAACCTGAAAAATAGGCCGGAATAGTGTTGGTCTTAACGACCTGGCAGTATGACCACAGAGTCTAAGCGACAACTGCTTGAGGCTGGTCGCGCACGGCCTTTTTGGGGAAGGTTTTAATGTGTTAGCTCCGTTCTTCGAAGGGCCTTATTGCCGGGGACGGCAATTCGTGGAGTAGGGTGAGGTGTGAAATTTTTAGGGTCAACCTTTTCTAACCCCTTTCTTCCTTGTGAGAAGGCAGCATCGCTGTAGATGCTGGTTGTCCGAGAGAAACACCTTGATACTGTCACACCGCTGTACAGTCAGCAGTATGGCTTCGTCATCAGACCCTGGGTTGCTGCTTGTAGTCTTACCGTTCTCAAATCGACCTGCCTGGCATGGTAAAACTTACAGAATTATATGTTCTAGCCAGTATAGCTTGGTTGGGTCATCACAAATGGCAAACCTGACCGCCACGTCCAGGTAGCAGCTAAGGTCGGTATATATATATATATATATATATATATATATATATATATATATAAAACAGAATAAAATATTTAAAATGGTAATATGTAAATCAAGAATTAGTATTTGTCATATTAAATCAAATCAATTCGTTGGGGTTGACTAATATAAAGTGTAAACTTGAGTCAGTTTATAAGTGAAATAAAATTGCGTGATAAATGATCATAATAAGTATGGTCAACATGGGTTGAGAGAGAAAATAATGGAATAAAAATAAAAAATTACGTAGTATGTAGGATAATATGAATCTGGTCAGATATAGTAGATCGGGGTGAATACTGAATGAATTCCTTAAAAATGTTATCAAGTGTAATGATAATAATGATAACAATGATAAAGATGATGATGATGGTGATAATGGTAAAGATAATAATAATAATATAATTTGGGACATAAAATGAACATTAATCGAATTACGTCACTTTATTATAAGACCGATCATTCACTTGTTGGCCCCAAAGTTGGCCTGCGTAAAATGAGTGGCTGAACATATTTCCTTTGGATGCAAAGCTCTAGCTTTTTGATCCGAATAACAATTGCATCAGCCGTCTGTAGGATTCGCAGTCTGACGAAATTAGGTAATCTGTTGTTAACACGATAGATTAGATTCAGATTTGTATAGTAAGGACAGCAGGCCTACGGCCTATGTTATTCTTTTTCTAGTATGCTTCTGTGAGTGTACAGTCTTCTCTTGAAAGAGTCAATTGAATGTGCGGACACCACTGCTTCGGGCAGCAGGTTCCAAGTATTGATGACTCAGTGTGAAAACCTGTATGCCACAGATATTTTGTTTGTTCTTGGCTTTTCTACTCGCCTGCTATATCCTTAGAGATGTCCTGATCTATTTAGAAGAAAAAGAGAGAATAAGTTAGGTCCGAAATCATTTTCCAGTATTCTGTACATCAAAATTAGATTTCTCCTTAATCTGCGATAGAACAGAGTAAAGAGGTCCTGCTTTTTAAGCCCCTCTTTGCATGGTAAACCCCGGAGTTCTAGAATTGCGCGGGTAGCTGCCCTTTGTACTTTTCTAGGATATTCGAGTCACCTTTAAAATAGGGGCTTGCAGCCCGAACTCAGTTCTCAAGCTTAGTTCTCACTAAGGATGTGTGTACTTTGGTGAATATGGTAGTATCTAGCTTAGTGAATATCCGTTTTAATGCCCAGAGGGTTCGAAACCCCTCAGCTGCGACCTCTCGGCATTGGGGCGTCATCTTAAGATCCTGACTCACTGTCACCCCTAGATCCTTATGAGACTGGACCACGGGTAATGGCACTTACCCTATGTTATAACTATTAACCTTTGAGTCCCCAAAGTGCATGTAGACACACTTTACCGCGTTGATAGGCATCAGCCATTTTTAGACCAGTTAATCATATTAAGTCTGTCTGAAAAGCACATGCTTCTGCGTCTGCAGTTATTACTCGCCAGACTTTTACATCGTCAGCGTATAATAACATTGGGGACTGTACTATGCTTGGGAGATAATTTACACACAGTATGAAAAGTAAAGGACCTAGGACGGTACCTTGAGGTACTCCACTAAGTACTGGTCTCCAGATGGAGCACTTGGACTATTCTTTCCAATTTTTTAACTACAACACTGGTGAGGCTTACAGGTCTGTAGTTCGATGGAACTTGTCTTGGTCCTGTTTTATGCATGGGGGTGACGATTGTGTCCTTCCAGTCCATAGGTAACACACCTTGGTCAAGTGACATATTGAATATCACGGTCGGTGGGGCCGCGATATATTGTGCAATATATCTCAAGATTTTGGGGTGTAGTTCATCTAGTCCTGTTGACTTTTCCATGTTCAAGGTACAAAGAGCTTTAAGCACATCGTCTTGATCAAAGTCCGCGGTGAGCAGGTGGTTTATTGACTCTTTATTTTGGTCTGGTTCTTTGTCCAAAGGAGGTTCCTGAGTGAAGACTGCCCCAAAATAGTCAACCATAGCCTCTGCTTTTTCCTGATCTTCCTCTATCATTTCAGATTCCCTCCCTTCTTGAATTAGATTTGGAATCCAATGATGCATCCTTGTTCTGTAGTTTATGTGCGAAAATATTCTCTTGGGGTGCTCGATTGCAGATTGTGCCAACTTCATTTCATATTTTCTTTGAGCTTCCCGAATTTTTGTTATACACTTGTTTCTTACCTATCTGTATCGTTCCATCGTACCTTTGTCTTAGTAAACGTCGAATACCCCGGCCTATCCAGGGATGTCCGTGCTTCTTCTTCTTTGGGACTGTCCAGGGTATGTATGGTTGAGTTACCCGGTTGTATAACATCCTGAAATGCGTCCATGCCTCTTGTACTGATGCCCTTGAGTCAATTTCCCAGTTTTCAGTCGATGCTGCAGAGTTGATGGTCTCCATATCTGCTTTCCATATGTTAGGACGGGCCGGCGCAACTGTTTGACAGGCAATCTCAGCCACGACTTTGAATAAGATGACTGCGTGGTCACTTCTCCCTAGTGGTGGGAGGAAAGTCGTTTGACCAACGTCATCACCGTGTGTGAAGACGAAATCTAAAAGAGAAGGAGAGTTTCTTAAGTAATATCTTGTGGGAGTTCTAATGTGTTGGAATAAAGCTAATCCAATCGAAGTGTCTAACAGTTTACAATCGAACGACGTTATCGATGACCCTACATATAAGTTAATCCAGTTTATATACTGTCCGTTAAAGTCGCCTACTAAAAGGCTTTTGCCCTTGTTACACCACAACTTATGTTTACCTAGGAGAATATCATCTACTACACATTCTGGACTGCGATATACTACAACTAGTTTAATATCTTGCTGTCTACATTTTAGCCTACATCTCACCAGTTCACATGTCCCTGAAACATGTGCCTTCAAGATGCGGTTTTTCTGAGGGTTTTCAGAATCCACGTTTCGTCCTATTCTATAAAGCTTAAAAATGCTAACTCCTGAAACTTTATCTGGGAGTAGTTTGCTTATTAAGGACTTAATGTAACTGAAGTCGTGTTCAAATCTAATCTTTGGTTCCTTATCGGAAGATCCTCTTAACTTATGAAAGATGACTGACCTCTCAGAGAGATATGTCTTGAGACACAGAGGATTTTTGTTTCTGATACCGTCCGTTCCGATGACTTGCTAACCAGCTGCGGTTCGCCAACAGCATTTTTCTTCTCATTTCTTTCTCTCCTTACTGAAGTCCATTTATCATCACTCAGGACAGCCACACTGGGACTATTTGGAACGATGACAGTTTTGTCCAGGTCTTCAATTTCCACTAGAGGTGTGTGATTTCCAATGTCAATATCAAGCGGCACTTCACTCCTCGTTAATGTTAACGGAGATTTCACTTTTCCGTCAATCATAATCGGATGTTTAACGGGTCCGATATCAGCACTTACTACACTGATACATTCTTCACTGTCAGTGCTCGTGTTGTCAGAGCAACCGTCAAAGCCAATAGGCTCATAGCCTCCTGGATTATTAACTTCTTATTTGTACAGCAAAACATACAAAGTCAATGCGAGTTAGGCTTCGAGCATCTTTTGTATGCCGTAGGATTTAGACGTGCACACATCTTATGGTACCACTTTTTACATTCATCTCACTGCATTCCTTCTTCAACGGGGAACAAGCAGTTTGGTTGTCCACATTTATAAGTCTTGCTAACCATTGTAATTTGATTTAAAAGGTTTAAAACACAATATGATCACAACGTGAACACGAGTGTCAGTCAATGAGTAAACAAAAAAAGGTAACACAGGACAACGTATAGCAAACATTTCAAACCTTAACCAAAGTACTTTTAGTTAAAGTAGACCAAGAATGCTTTAGGTTGTAACGAGTACACAAAGCAAGGATAATCACAACTTGTACAAAAATCACTTCCTTTTTTGAAACGAGCGCGCCAGACTTTTTTCGCATAAGGTTGCTCCACTTTGGCTGTATGTCCCGTCTAAACTAGATGGTCTAAAATGGAGCTGTTAACCGTTTTGACTACACCTTTGCTTAACCACACGGGGAGGTGCTCACGAGCCCAAATGTATAGATTCCTAGAACATCTGCCAATGTAACTTGCTCCACAGTAGCAGTTGAATTGATTGATAAAGTCATAATAAGGTGACGTAATTCGATTAATGTTCATTTTATGTCCCAAATTATATTATTATTATTATCTTTACCATTATCATCATCATCATCATCTTTATCATTGTTATCATTATTATCATTACACTTGATAACATTTTTAAGGAATTCATTCAGTATTCACCCCGATCTACTATATCTGACCAGATTCATATTATCCTACATACTACGTAATTTTTTATTTTTATTCCATTATTTTCTCTCTCAACCCATGTTGACCATACTTATTATGATCATTTATCACGCAATTTTATTTCACTTATAAACTGACTCAAGTTTACACTTTATATTAGTCAACCCCAACGAATTGATTTGATTTAATATGACAAATACTAATTCTTGATTTACATATTACCATTTTAAATATATATCTTTCCAATTTTATAGATTAATAATTTGGAATTATAATTGTAGAACCTGATGAAAAATTATTGAAATGAATATTCTTCGTTTATATAGTTGTATTTTAATATAATAGGAATTTTTCAGCGACTTCCTTGATTTCATATTTCAGTAGAAAGTAACATTATTGTCGTCATTTTTGAATACAAAATAATATGAACGTATATATTATGCAGACTTTCCAAAATTATACAACCATGCCATTTTGTACAATCAAAGAAACTATTTATCCCCAGTAGTATTTGCTTCACCAACTGACATTAGTTTATATGACTAACTTATTCATCAGACTATGTTGATTTATTTTCGATTTCAAGGTGAAGTGTAGTCTTGATTACAAACATCTAGTTAACTTTCGCGGTGAGTGGCGTGAATGTCCACGAGATGGTGGTATTATGAAAATAGCTGAAGATGACACTAGCCATGATTGGATCCAATGTCCAAATTTTCATGATGTATGCTCTGTGAGTTAAACATAGTCGATATTATGACTGTCATTTATCTATTTCCTTATTCAGTTTGTGTAGAACGTAGCAACAGGAAACATCAATCGAATTTAAAAATGTAGATAATTAAGTTGTGATTCGTCACTTTCTATGATAAACACTTTCAATGGTGTCATAGGTGCTCACTTGTGAGGCGTTCCGTATTACGACAAAACAGTTGTCCAGTGCTTTGTGCTTTTTAAGTGGTACTTTCAATGATGCTAATCCGTGGTGCATACAACTTACTAAATATTCACCATTTCGGATTAATTCGTATTCCATTTGCAAAAGGCTGAGTGCACAGGATAGATTATTCCTTATAGATAATATACGAGTGAAATAAATCATCCTTACTGTAATGTCGAATTCATTATGCAATTTTAATCACGGTTAAACTAAACAGTCAGTCAGTTAAATGTGACATAAAACTCGACATGTGTATACATTGGTTCAAGTTGCCATACCTCATTAGCACAATCAGATGGAAATGTTAGTGCGGATCACAGAGTAGTAGATGTTGTAACAGGATCAGTAGTAACAAACAACAATGGCCATTCAATAAACAGTTCAAGAAGAAAACACAAACTAATGAACTGATAAAAGAAATCCTTGAGGAAGTCAGAAACATATGATCTTAGGGAGGACAGGGAGTGAATTCAGATGCGTCATTGCGAATGATTTGAGGACATCCCGTTCAAGATCTCTCAGCATTCGTTGCGATGATCACGTGGACCCCAGCATGGTAAACTGTACCCGCTTACGTGGCTCAGTTCACCAGTTAGTGTCTTCATGGACTGATGACATGTTTTATTATGGCCACCTCTAACTTTCTTCTAATCTACTTCTATATCGGCCATCATCGTATATCGAGGTGGTCTGTGGATGGATATACATAAAACATGTCCAAATCACCTCAATTGATAGAGATTTACTACTTTGTCAAATGATTTACCATAGTTATCTAGTGCTCTGTGTTCAGTCTCAGTATTCTTAACTTCATAGTTTATAAACATACTAGCAATGATTAAAGACTTCCGTGATTGAATACTTGCAACCTACAAATATCCGCTATTTGTGTGGGCCATGTTTCACACCGAAAATGCCACAGGTATTCGGAGTTTGACAACGCTTTAACCAGTAACACCTTCTAATATGAATCGTACCCACCAAGTGAAATCAAAAGACAGAAGCGAGGAGGTTCGAAGATATATTTGATAGGCTGTCAATATATCGAGGATCGTCTGATCTACTTTGGTTAGCTATTAAAGGGGTTGTCTAGCATGGTGTTCCCACTCATGATCTGGTGCGGATGCATGACCGAGCGCTTTCAGCTAGATGAGTCCATTAAAACTAATGTGGTCAGCATCCAATGTCGAAGACTTATAGAGCTATTTAATTTGGGGATTTATTTACCTTTACAACACCCAACCATAAATTGATCACTAAATTTTATTGAATTCGATACAAATTTTCATCTGTGGCCAGTAATCAACTCTACAGAACCAAACATTTCAAATAGAAAACAACAGTGTAATATTCTGTTGTTGTGAATAAGCTGAACCACGGACTAAATGTTCTAAAACTGTTCATGTGTGATGTATGAACGAAACAGTAGACAAACGCGTAGCCATTCAGATAGTCCAAAGTTTTCACCTATTTGCATGTTACAATGTCGGTCAACTAACACGGAAACTAACTCATAACACATGTACATGAGTTAAATGATTTCAGCCAATGGAACATAACTTTTCCATCTTTGAAATTAACACAACGCAAATTGAATTGTTTAAATATCCCCGTCATATTAAATTGTTGATAAACCAAAAACATTGTCTATCACAATTACTTACAAAGATGTATGAGATTTGTTTTGTCATAAATGAAAACACCAACAGCTATCGCAACTTTCTAAGATATTTATGATTCATTTACAATCCAAACTAAACAATTGTTAAATCAATATTGAAGATCGTGCAACATATTACATTACGATTGGATTCAGTTTCTTTCTATTCACTTTCATTCACATTTGTTCAGGTTAGAAAAATATTGGAAAGAATACGGAGAAGGAATGAGCAAAACATTATTACACAATCGTAATGGAACAATACGCGTTTTGTTATTAACGAATGACACAAATTTCATATTGTACTGAAATTTATCTCCATTAGTTTACTGTTTAAAAATCCTCATAGTATTTGAACGAAGAATATTCTTTTCGATAAATTCACTTCAGTTACTACAATTATAGATCCAAATTAATAATCATAGGATTGGCCAGGTTTAAGGCGATGTGCATCGTTTGAAGTTAAAGCATGTGAATTTAAGACTATCAAACAAAATAGAATAAAATCGTCGATATGTCGATATGACTCATATGGGCTTATATGTTAAGTGTAAATTTATGATCCATGATCAGAACAAATATGGGTCGGATAGGGTGAGAGAAATAATAGTGTAGTTACAAATGCGATCAAATATTTGGTGGAACACTACAATGTGTAAAGATTTTATATGAAATCAATAAGACATAATAAAGTGAGTTGAATGTGAAGTAAATGAATCATGTATTGGGAAGAATTAATAATGATGTTAAACCAATAATAATAATAATAATAATAATAATAATAATAATAATAATAATAATAATAATAATAATAATAATAATAATAATAATAATAATAATAATAATAATAATAATAATAATAATAATAATAATAATAATAATAATAATAATAATAATAATAATAATAATAATAATAATAATAATAATAATAATAATAATAATAATAATAATAATAATAATAATAATAATAATAATAATAATAATAATAATAATAATAATAATAATAATAATAATAATAATAATAATAATAATAATAATAATAATAATAATAATAATAATAATAATAATAATAATAATAATAATAATAATAATAATAATAATAATCATAATCATAATCATAATCATAATCATAATCATAATCATAATCATAATAATAATAGTCATAATAATAATAATAATAATAATAATAGTCATAATAATAATAATAATAATAATAGTCATAATAATAATAATAATAATAATAGTCATAATAATAATAATAATAATCATAATCATAATCATAATCATAATAATAATAGTCATAATAATAATAATAATAGTCATAATAATAATAATAATAATAATAATAGTCATAATAATAATAATAATAATAATAATAATAATAATAGTCATAATAATAATAATAATAGTAATAATAATAATAATAATAATAGAAAGATTTGGGAATAAATATAGCAAACAATTATATTTGACTAAGAAGGTTGTGAGTACATTTGTCAAATTAGGTCATTCAATAGCTAAGATTAGTATTGATTAGTTAGCCATGAAGTCAGTCAGGGAAAAAGAAGCCGTTGAAGATATTTATCTGTACACAACTCCGATTTCTTAATCCGGATAGCTAGTGCTTCCACCGTTAGAAGAAATTTGAGTCTGACAGGCTTTGGCGAAAAATTACTAACCCGAGAGATAATTTATAAAAGATTGGCTTATACTGGCACTATGACCAGTTTGTACCGTTTATTAAATAAATTCAACACTCTCCAAAACCATATCAGTCTCTCATGTGAAGAGGAGAAGAACGATCAGCTCCCCTTCCTAGATATACTTCTGAGTAGACGAGAAGATGGCTCAGTCAAGCGATCGATTTTTAGAAAACCTACGTGGACAGGTCGATACCTTAGTTATTATAGTTATTGCCCTGTGCAATGCAAACGTGGTTTGATAAAGTGTCTTTTCAACAGGCTTGATCGCATTTGTACAAATGACGCCATTGATGATGATGTTAAGTTGTTAAACAAAACATTAATAGAAAATGGTTACAACCTGAAATTCATAAATAGATGGAAAGTTCACGGTACAGTGAGACCTATTGTAGCCTCGGTGAAGAAAAAGCCTGTCTACATCACCTTACCATTCAGAGGTGATTCAAATAGTCTGTTATTGAAACAAAGACTTAAATCAGTCATCAGTAAAACGTACTGCGCAGCAAAGGTCATTGTCAAAGAAAGAACAAGGTGCATGTTTCATCCAAAACCTAAAAGACAGGAAAACGATTGTGTCACATCCCACTGTGTTTACCAATTTAAATGTGTGTGTGGTCACACATACATAGGGAGGAGCAATCGTAATCTTAACATTAGGGTGAGTGAACATGTACCCAAATGGCTGCAAAAACAAATACAATCAAGTGACCCAATAAGAGCAGAGGATAAACATCCATCATCCTCTATTGCTAAACATATAATTGAAACAGGGCACAAGATTGATCTAAACTCGGCTTTTGTGGTATTATATAAAAGTGTAAAAGAGCATATGCTAAGGTTTATTGAAGCCTTAGCTATACGAAAATTCAAACCCCCTTTGTGTAATCAAAAACAGTTTGTTCTTACCTTAAACCTACCCTGGTAATATTGACTTATTGGATGCCGGCCGGCTCAGTGGTCTAGTTGGTTAAGCGCCTGGCGCGAGACTGATAGGTCCTGGGTTCGAATACCGCGGGGGGCGGGATCGTGGATGCGCACTGCTGAGGAGTCCCATACTAGGACGAAACGGCCGTCCAGTGCTTCCAGGTTTTCCATGGTGGTCTAGCTTCAATTGATTCATGATTTCAACGATTGAAATTGCCAATTCTCCACAAAACCCATTCTAGTAATATTGACCTATTATCCAGAGTGATTAGGTTTTGAATAGTGTTCAGATTATTATTATTATTATTATTATTATTATTATCATCCTTATCTCCTCTTACCTCATTTCCAGTCTAGTTAACCTTTATTTTTATATATAAATGCTCTTAACAAGTATGTGTGATCAGATTGTTCGAAATGTATTGCGCTAATATATCACATAGTTCTGATAATCTCTGTCTTCTTATTACATTATCGAAATTTATAAAAGGGACTAATTGCTTTAATAAGACATAAAGTGAGATGAATGTGAAGTAAATGAATCACGTATTGGTAAGAATTAATAATGATGTTAAACCAATAATAATAATAATAATAATAATAATAATAATAATAATAATAATAATAATAATAATAATAATAAGAAGAAGAAGAAGAAGAAGAAGAAGAAGAATAGCAAGATTTGGGAATAAACATATCCGACGATTGTATTTGACTAAGAAGGTTGTGAGTACATTTGTCAAATTAGGTCATTCGATAGCTAAGATTACTACTGATTAGTTAGTGTAGTGTTTGAATGAACTGATGATTCCTTTGTACTTGTTGAATGCTTGATTACGAATTTCAAATACAGGACACTCGTTAGTGCTTGTTTAGTACTTCTTGATTCAATTGCGTTATTTCTGGGATTCTTAGTTCGTAATATAATTGAAATATTCCCAATTATCATATTGGCGTCGCGATGGAGCCTGCGTTGGAACAGTTAGATATTCATTCAACTTCTGAAGCTTTTGAGGATTATTTAGAAAGGTTTGAAATTTGGAGTATGACCAAGAAAGATTTTATAGTTGATAAAACTGTGGCACATTTCCTGACATTCGTCGGAAAAGAAGCATACAGCTTATTAAAAACTTTGGCATATCCAGAAAAACCTATCTCACTTCCTTATGCAACTATTAAGGAGCTATTGTTAAATCATTTAAGGTGCACTAGTTTTGAATGCCGTGAAAGGGCGAAATTTCATGAGATGATTCGTCGAGATGACCAAAAGTTTAGGGAATTCATCCTTGAATTACAGAAACAAGCTGCCAAATGTAATTTTAATGATCAACTTCATGTGCAACTGAGAGATCGATTAATTTCAGGAATTAACATACCGGGTTTGGAAAGAGAGCTGTTAAAAATGCCGAACTGTTCCTTTTAAGATGCTAGAACTGTGTGTATTAACTACGAGGCGGTGAATGAACTTGATATCCAGTTGATGAAGATTTCTGATACTTTCCTTAGTCGTCATGATGTTATAAAATCTCAGGGTCAATCAAACTTGCGTTCGTTTAACAATGATTCTTATTCTCGTGTAAATATGAAAGGTGTTTCAATAAGGAATTACAAAGCAAATCACTAAGGTGAGACCAAGTTTGGTAAGTGTTTAACCTGTTGAAAATTTCATTCTCGTATTGTAGCAAGTCTATTACACGAATGTATTACTTTTTTTTCGGTGAGTCTCATATATATTTCTTGTTGTTATTTTTGACTTCTTCATATTGTATATTTCAATCCTCAGCTTATTATTATTGCTATTGTTATTATTTCTTCGTATCATGTCACTTGATAATTCACCAAGCCTTTCATCTAAGTCTATTTCCGTGGGTGCCATCTCTGTACCTTTACCTGTCTTTAATCCCCGAATGGGCGAACTCTGGTTTGCACGCTTAGAAAGCATTTTTGCTGCAAACAGAATCACAAATCAGAGCACAAAATTTAGTCATGCAAACTCATTGCTCCAAGACGATGTTATAGAACAGGTGCCTGATGTCATTTTTAAGCCGGATCCAGACTCACCATACGATTGTCTAAAAAGAGAGGTCATTCTTGTTACACCTCTCACCGACCAGCAGGCAATTGATCAACTTTTAGCTAATGTAGAGCTAGGTGACAGTACACCATCTCAATTAAAACTCTACATGACAAATTTATTGGGGAGTCGTACAGTAGATAAAAGTCTATTATATCAATTGTGGCTCAGACGTCTCCCACAAAACATCCAACAGATACTAGCGATTGGAGACGGAGATATCGATTTTGATAGGCTAGCAGATATAGCCGATAGAATTTACGAGCGAACTAGGACTCACTCCGTACCTCACATACAATCAAACTCAACTGACGAGATCGCCGAGTTACGACGAACAGTCGAAGTCCTCACTAATCAGATAGCCCAGCTCCGATTTTTGAATTCCTCCCACTGCACGTGTAGAGGAAGGTCCAGAAGCTGTAGACGTCGTAGTCCAAGCACCACACGACATAACATTTGTTGGTACCATAAAACGTACGGTAAACAAGCTAAAAAGTGTACTCCTCTCTGTAACTTCGCAAGCACACAACAAAGGGACCGTCAAGGCCGTCGGTTAGTGACGACTGCAGTCGCTGACCACAACTCTCGAGGCAGTCGTTTGTTATATGTTACAGACAAAAGAACCGGAACACAGTTCTTAGTCGACACCGGAGCAGAGGTTAGTGTAGTACCACCCACTGCACTTGAGAAAAATACACCTGACCCCAAACTAAAACTAGAAACCGCAACCAGATCTGAGATCAAGACATACGGCAGAAGGCAGTTACAATTAAATTTCGGTCCTAAATCCAATTTTTCATGGAGCTTCATCATTACTGACGTCCTCGTTCCTATAATCAGCATTGATTTTCTGCAATCCCATAAAATACTCGTAGATGTAAGAAATCGGAAACTTGTCCTTGCCGATCATAGCAGTGAAATTAGAGGAATTATATCTAACGAGACGTCTATACATTTATTGATCAAACCTCATCGCGAGAATGACAAGTACGTTAGTTTACTTAATCAGTTTCCAGACTTATTACAACCGAGTTTCAAACGGGACAAACTGACACATACCGTCGTACATCACATAAAGACAGAGGGTTCACCAGTGTTTTCACGTCCAAGACGCCTTGACCCCTCTCGTTTGGTTCTAGCAAAGAACGAATTCAACAAAATGATAGAGATGGGTATCATACGCCCCTCCGATAGTCCGTGGGCATCACCGCTCCATATGGTACCCAAGAAAAACTCTTCCGAAGTCAGACCTTGCGGCGACTATAGAGCTCTCGACAGCCGGACTATACCAGACAGATATCCACTTCCACATTTACATGACTTTACTCATAGTCTATCTGATGTGACGATTTTTTCAAAAGTTGATCTCGTCCGTGCTTACCATCACATTCTAATTCACCCGGACGATGTTTCCAAAACAGCCATTACTACCGCATTTGGATTATACGAATTTGTTCGCATGTCTTTGGGATTAAGGAATGCTGCACAAAGTTTCCAGAATTTTATCGATCAAGTGGTACGTGGCTTACCTTTCGTATATGCTTACATAGATGACTTACTTATCGCAAGCAAAAATGAAAATGAACATCTAACTCATCTGAAAATGCTTTTTGAGAAGCTAAACGAGTATGGGTTAGTAGTCAAACCTGACAAATGTGAGTTCGGAAAACAATCCCTCACTTTTTTAGGTCACGTACTTGATAATCAAGGCATCAAACCAGTTCATGAGGAAACAAAAGCTATCAAAAATTATCCCTTACCTGATTCATTCAAGAAACTACGACGTTTCCTTGGGATGATAAACATTTACAGACGTTTTATTGTGAAATGTGCAGATATAGCAAAACCGCAATGACACCGCAAGCGATTCAAACATTTGAACAGTTAACAAGCACCGAGACATTACTAGTACAACGAAAGGTTGATGCACCTTTAGCAGTAATGACCGAAGCCTATAATGTAACAGTAGGCGCTGTACTTCAACAACGTGTCAATCAACAGTGGCAACCCCTTGCATTTTTCTCAAAAAAGCTAAACGCAACGCAAACAAAATATAGCACATTCGGTGAAGAACTCTTGGCTGTCTACCTAGCCATCAAACATTTTCGGTATATTTTAGAAGGCAATTCTTTTAGGATATATACTGATCATAAACCTCTAACTAAGTCCTTGATGCACAATCATGATTAATACAGTCCGCGCGAAATCCGTCAACTAGAATTCATTTCGCAATTTGCAGCTGATATACGATACATAAAAAGCAATGCAAATAAGGCAGCAGATGCACTGTCGAGATTAAATATCAATACATTCTCGATCCCTGATATAAACTATCAAGACATGGCAAAACATCAAAAGCTCGATAGGGAGCTACAAAAACCTTTGCAGTCTAAGGAAACGAAGTTATTATTCGAAAACGTCTCCATAAACAACAAGGACACCTTATTTTGTGATACCTCAACAGGTAAAACTAGCCCCTTTGTACCTTGTGACATGAGACGAAACATTTTTGAGAAACTACACAACATATCTCATCCAGGTATAAAAGCCACTGTAAATCTTATCACAGATAGATTTGTATGGCCAAACATAAACAAAGATGTACGAAAATGGTCACGAGAATGCATCCAATACCAGAAGTCAAAAGTACATAGACATATCATATCTCCTACAGGAAGTTTCCACGCCGCTAGCGCTAGGTTCGACCACATTCATATCGACTTTGTTGAACCGTTACCAATTTCTAATGGTTACACGCACATACTAACATGTATAGATAGATTTACGAGATGGCCTGTAACTGTTCCGTTAAAAGACACGTCGGCATCAACAGTGGCGAAGAAACTGGTGAAACACTGGATTACAAACTTTGGTGTCCTTATAACCGACCGTGGAGCTCAGTTTGAAAGCAAACTATTTCAGCAACTTACAGATACTTTCGGTATAAAGAGAATTAGAACCACTGCTTATCATCCTACTGCTAATGGAATGATAGAGAGGTTCCACAGACAATTAAAAGCCTCTTTAACGGCCGCAGGAGGAGATTACAAATAGGATGCCAAACTTCTTTTGATATTATTAGGCATTCGCTCAGCTATAAAACAAGACATTGGTTGTTCTGCTGCCGAGTTAGTTTATGGAACAACGTTACGTTTGCCTGGTGAATTTTTTGACCGTGCAACAGATATTCCAGCAGACATAACCGACTATGTACAACAATTAAAACAACAGATGGAATCCAATAGGTCCTTTGAACCACGAACCCAAAAGGTGAGATCATTCGTACCTAGTGAACTAGACAAATGCTTACATGTATTTGTCAGAATTGATAGAGTACGACAGCCGTTACAGGCTCCTTACGATGGCCCGTTTAAAATCATCCGAAAGGACGGTAAAACAGTTACAGTGGAAAGAGCAGGTAAACATGACACTGTTAGCATCGACAGAATAAAACCAGCGTTTTTAGAGAACACTGAGAAACAGGCAACTGTAAAACCGTCTAAACCTGCAGCAGAGCAAGCATCAAGTAGAATAACTGCAACAAACAAAAATTCACTCAGAAGTACGCCAGCAACAGAGACCACAACAAGACTAGGAAGAAGAGTACACTGGCCAGATAGGTATGTCGCAACCACCATATTTATCTAGACCAAGTCCTGAGATTAACTCCGCCTGTAGCTCTCCTAAAGTTACTGCCGGTCCCAAGCGCAGGTTAAGGAGGAGGTATGGGCTTTGGGTTAGCTATCCCCATCCCGTAGAAAACTAACTCGCTAAAAAAACGCTAACCAAAAAAAATAATTCAAACCATTTAAACTCTGCCCTGGGAATTAGAAGCTCTTCATTAAGAAGATATATGACGCCTCAGGGTGAAAGCCGAGTTCCTTCGGAAGACGCGAGGCCGATGCCTTTCCTAACAACCAGAGCAACAATTTTTATAGGTACATGGAACGTCCGGACAATGTGGGAGACCGGGAAGACCAGTCAAATAGCAACGGAAATGAGGAGATACAACTAGGCAGTACTGGGAATCAGTGAAACCCATTGGACCCAAGCTGGACAACAAAGGCTAAATACGCGAGAGATGCTGCTATACTCCGGTCACGAAGAGGAAAATGCTCCACACACGCAGGGAGTTGCTCTAATGCTATCCAAAGTAGCACGAAATGCACTTGTAGGATGGGAATCTCACGAATCCAGAATCATCAAAGCATCATTCAAAACAAAGAAGGAGGGGATCACAATGAACATTATCCAATGTTATGCACCCACCAATGATAGCAACGACGACGTTAAAGATAAATTCTATGAGAGGCTGCAATCAATCATAGAGAAGTGCCCAAGAAAGGACCTCACTATTCTGATGAGAGATCTAAACGCCAAAGTCGGAATGGACAACACCGGATATGAAGATATCATGGGACTACATGGACTGGGAGAGAGAAACGAAAACGGAGAAATATTTGCAAATCTGTGTGCATTCAATAAATTGGTCATAGGCGGTACAACATTTCCACACAAACGTATACACAAAGCTACATGGATCTCACCGGACCACACCACAGTGAATCAGATAGATCACATTTGCATCAATAAAAAGTTCCGAAGGACAATGGAAGATGTGAGAACAAGGAGAGGAGCGGATATAGCTTCAGATCACCACCTGGTTGTGGCCAAATTGAAACTGAAGCTAAAGAAGAACTGGACAACTGGACAAACAGCGCTGCAAAGGTTCAATACAGCCTTCCTTCGAGATACCGACAAACTCAATGAATTCAAGATAGCTTTCAACAACAGATTCCAAGCCCTACAGGATCTACTGAAGGAAGAAGAAACTACTATGGAGGACAACTGGAAGGGTATAAAAGAGGCATTTACTTAAACGTGTCAAGAGGTTCTGGGCCTCAAAAAGCATTATCACAAAGAATGGATCTCTATAGAAACACTGGACAGGATCAAAGAAAAGAAGAACAAAAAGACGGCAACTAACAACAGCCGAACACGAGCAGAGAAAATCCAAGCACATGCTGAGTACGGAGAAGCAAACAAGAAAGTGAAGAAGAGCATTAGGGCCGATAAGCAGAAATACGTGAAAGAACTCGCAACGACTGCGGAAAAGGCTTCTAGAGAAGGAAATATGAGACAGCTTTACGATACAACGAAGAAACTAGCGGAGAAATATTGTAAATCAGAGAGACCGGTCAAAGACAAAGAAGGAAGACCAATTACTGAGATTCAACAACAGCGCAACAGATGAGTATAGAACTTCGAGGAACTCCTGAATAGGGCGGCTCCAATGAATCCACCGGACATCGAAGCAGCACACACAGATCTCCCTATAGATGTCAATCCACCAACTACCGAAGAAATCAGAATGGCCGTCAGACAAATCAAGAGCGGGAAAGCAGCAGGACCCGACGATATACCAGTTGAAGCACTGAAGTCGGACATCGAAGTAACGACAAGCATGCTTCATCTTTTATTCAAGAAGATTTGGGAGGAGGAACAAGTGCCGATGGACTGGAAAGATTCCAAAGAAAGGAGACCTGAGCAAGTGTGAAAACTACAGAGGCATTACACTACTATCAGTACCAGGATAAGTCATTGACAGAGTGTTGCTGAACCGGGTCAAAGAAGCAGTAGACGCTCAACTTTGAGATCAACAAGCTGGATTCCGTAAGGACCGGTCGTGCACAGACCAAATTGCGACACTACAGATCATCGTAGAATAATCAATTGAGTGGAATTCATCACTGTACATCAACTTCATTGATTATGAAAAGGCATTTGACAGTGTAGATAGGAGAACGTTATGGAAACTTCTTCGACACTACGGAGTTCCTGAAAAGACTGTCAACATTATCCGAAACTCATATGACGGACTACAGTGCAAGGTCGTGCATGGAGGACAGCTGACAGACACATTCGAAGTAAGAACCGGAGTAAGACAAGGCTGTTTACTCTCTCCCTTCCTCTTTCTTCTGGTGGTCGACTGGACTATGAAGACTTCGACATCTGAGGGAAAACACAGCATACAATGGACAGCTCAGAATCAACTAGACAATTTAGACTTCGCAGATGACCCAGCCCTTCTATCCAATACACACGAACAAATGCAGATAAAGACAGCCAGCATAGCAGCAGTCTCTGCATCAGTAGGCCTCAAAATACACAAAGGGAAAACCAAGGTCCTCAAATACAACACGGAGAACAGCGATTCAATCACTCTTGATGGCGAAACTCTGGAAGACGTGGAATCCTTCACATACCTGGGAAGCATTGTCGACAAACAAGGAGGTTCAGATGCAGACGTCAAGGCGAGGATTGGCAAAGCTAGAGCGGCATTCCTTCAACTGAAGAACATATGGAACTCAAAACAACTTTCAACCAACATCAAAGTCAGAATCTTCAATACGAACGTCAAGACAGTTCTACTGTACGGAGCTGAAACGTGGAGAACGACAACGACCACCAACAAGAAGGTACAAGTATTTATCAATAGCTGTCTACGCAAGATACTCAACATCCATTGGCCGGATATCATCAGCAACAGCCTTTTGTGGGAGAGAACCAACCAGCATCCAGCGGAAGAGGAAATTTGGAAAAGACGATGGAAATGGATTGGACATACATTACGCAAATCATCAAACTGCATTACGAGGCAAGCGTTAACTTGGAATCCTGAAGGGAAGCGGAAAAGAGGAAGGCCAAAGAACACATTACGTCGGGAAATAGAAGCGGATATGAAAATGATGAATAAGAACTGGAAAGAGCTTGAAAGGATTGCCCAGGACAGGGTTGGATGGAGAATGCTGGTGAGCGGCCTATGCTCCTTCACGAGGAGTAACAGGCGAAAGCAAGTAAGTAAGTCCTGAGATTACTCTTATAACATAAAAATCTTTCTTTATTTTCATTACTATTTTTTATTGGCCCCACGAATCTTCATCATGCTTACATTTTATGCAATTCGTTGATGTTAAATATACATACATGATATAAAACGTTTCAACACAAAAGCTGATATTACAACTTAACGCTTACTCGTCATCATATCAAGTTGTACATTTACCTTAAAAACAATTTCGTTTTTTTTGTTGAACATAGATGTTAATAAAAAATTTTTTTTGTAAATAAAAACATCAATGTTCTGAATGGGAGCTTATGTAGCAAGCCCATTCTACTAATGTATTATTTGTCTACCCCACAATGTTAATTTCCATATGAGTATGATTGAGCGTGTGTCTGCACTCAATCCCTATTCTATTCCCCCATTAGTTGAGACACATAGGTATTCAATAATTTCATACACATAGTTCCCTTTATCATTTTGAAAAGAGCAAGAACAAACATTCTAGCAGAATAGCATGAATTCATTTTTATTTCGTTGGTTCTCGTCAGCTGCTTACAATCTGTGATATTTAAAATTATAATTACATAGTGGGTTTAAATTACTTACATGAAAAAGTTTGATTGGAAGTTATATTGAAGACACATTCGTATAGTATAGCAAGGGCGTAAATAAGTTTAATAGACTGAATATTGTAAATATATACCTTATATAAAAGAACATTGTGACAACGGTTCAAAGGGCTAGAAACAAGTAAACATTGATAGGAAAAAAAGATGAGTAGAGTTCAGTTGATAAAAATAAGATTAAAGATTTTTTTTGGACGATAGCTGGAATAAAACTCAATGATGTGATAAGTGCAAGAAAGAGTTCAAAGAAAACGAAAAAAAATTGAGATACAGCGAAGGAATATTAGTCACCAAGGCAAGGAAAGATTATTAACCATCTCCTTTTGAACACATAAATTAGGTTTTTGGCGTCTGATAGCAACTGCTTCAGCAGACTTCAGAAGACTGGAGTTTGGCTGCTTACTAATCAGCTTGAACGATTGTAGGGTATCGACCTGATGTCCTGTATCAAGGAGATGTTTGGTGATTGCACTATTTAATGTCTTTCTTTCTCTTGTTCTGAGGATTTTTGGAACATGTTCAAAAAATCTGAGATATGCCCTCCTTTCTGTTCGGCCGATGTAGTTAAATACAACAATCGTTGGTGAATAGTTACGTAACCGCGAAATAAATTAAATGGAAACATGGTTGGATTTAAAAATCTTGTTAACTCTATTTGTGCTCTTCGTCATATGACACCTTGCGAAGCAGTAGACTTCCCACAACTGTTAACCTAATTAACCAAGCCTATATAAGGTTTGTTCTTCATTTACATATTAACACATGGAAAATACAAATTTATCATGAAATAGATTTGCAGTGAACATAAACTACACTAAATTAACTTTCTTTAAAACGAAATAAATGTAGTGTTTGACTAAGAAAATTCTCTTTTCGATGAAATCAATACATTAACAGATGACATATTTTGATGAAATTGTGTGAGTAGCCGTTCTTACGAAGGATAATCATTAACTAGTTTCCTTCACCGCTAATGTAGTTATCATTTCACTGCTTGTATATTCTTTTCCAGCAAACACAAACTTCTTATTTGTCGATGCAAATCCGTTAATCGCTAATCCACGCTATTCACTGAACTGCAGCTTATTAGAACATATTCATGCTCCATTATTTTTTATCACCAATTCCTGTCGTCAGCACAGACCATTTTCGGTCATTATTTTACCTCATTTTCACTATATATTCCGCTGTCATACCCATAAACAATTCATTATTATCATAATGAATGAATATGTCGCATAATACACATACTCCTCACATGATACTGTACTCTATTTGATATATTGCAACTGCGTTCACGACTTGCTGATAACGTTAACCAAATACTACTTCTGTATTATGTTTGAAAACAGAGATCTTTTCAAATAACTGTGTTATTTTCTACAAGCGAGCTGTTAGAGTTTGTCGATTACTAAAGATTCTATTTCTTTCAATAAGCAACATCAATGCTTCTTACACACAGAGATAGCCAAATTTATTTTTATAAATAAGGTATATGTTAACCACTGGGATTCGATTATGTACCTGCATAATTCTCATAAGTCCTGCGTTCGAATCCCGCGGGGGACGATATCGTGGATGTGCACTGCTGAGGAGTCCCAAACTAGGACGGAACAGCCGTCCAGTGTTTCCAGGTTTTCCATCGTGGTCTAGCTTCAATCGACTCATGATTTCAACTATCGATATTTATATGCATAAATACTACTGGCAAACCCTTATAATGGTAATTTGCTCATACGTATCATTATTGAAAATACAAAAGATTATTGTGTTGATTTATAAAAAGAATATCCTGTTAAAAATAACAGTAGAATCATGCAACATATTTCACTCTTCGAGGACGAATATTGTTTGGGAATCGATGTCAATATGTGAACATGTAATGTGGTTTCATATTTAGACGGAAACACGAACTGTGGATGAAATAGTATTATTGTTTTTGACTCCTGCAATTTATTCGTTGATAACACATCACCTGCAAATCTGTTCACGTTTACTTCTTTTAATCCGTACAAATAACTAACAGTTAATTCACTAAATATTACACTTTAAATCAACCAGAATTGAAATACCTGGAAGCAAGAGGTTAAGAAGATCAAAGAAAAGAGAACGAAGACAAAGAATGATTGGTGTGGAATCGAAATAACAACGATGTCGGAGAGGATCAAATGATATTTGTAAAAGAAACAGTCAAGTTTGAGACAATTGATTGACATTTTCCGAATGAAGTATTTACTATATGGTTCTCAGATCCTACCAAGATGTTCTGTAATCTTGTATTCATATACATTCGGTTGTCCCCACTTGTGTTCTGGATCGCTGCAATATAAGCGAATGCAGGCAGAATTTCCAAATGCTTTGCATTAATTACGAAAATAATGCAATATATATATATATATATATATATATATATATATATATATATATATATATTCTTCTTGTATAACTAATTACTAAATAGATTGTGTATGTCTGTATTCATCTTATTATAAGCTTCATTTTAACCTATAGATCATTATAATACGATTTATTATTTTTAAGCCATGTTCAGTTCATTGATTACAGTCTTCCACTTTCACAGCCACTTTTTGGCTTGATTAAATATAAGTGTTATTTCCTATTTCATGGTGTGGTGCGGACTGTTTAGCTGGTGTACAAACCAAATATGTTTGAAATAAACAATTCGCATAGTGGAAGCTGTTGTTGGTGTTCTTGACTCATGTGGATGGGCTAGGCGAGCATAGGACCAATAATGACGCTAGGCTGCTCATTACGGTCAGTGGTTTAGCACAGTACTAAGATTGAATAAGTCGTATTTCGATTGGCGAATAAATCACGTGATAAAAAGTCCTCCATAAAGTCACAACTAAGCAGATAAGTACTCAACCTGCTAAATGTTGAAAATTCTTCAAATCTTATTCTACACCAGATTAAAATAGTTGTCTTAATGTAAATCATTAAGAATAATTATTGTGTTTAAAGTTTTAACTGCATAAAACATAAACCTACAGGTAAAAAAGCCTCTACTATAATCCCTTATGACAGATTGTTGATTACTATGCTTGTTATTTTCATTAGTATTCATATTACTAATATTCTTATTTCTTTGGAGACTATTGAATAATTTACAAACTAGAGTTTGGGAAATTTTTTGAAAATAACAATTTATAAAAAATCCTAATAAGTTGGATTTGAACGTTGATACAAAGTCATCAATAAAAACAAGTTGTTAATTTTAAAATTGTTCTTTCCAACCTGCTTCAATCAGTGAGGTTGTTTAACGTTGCTACTTAAACCAAATGACAGTTCATAATGGGTTTCAGCCAGGTCAGTTAAATGTGTAAATTTAAGTGGAGTTTTGTCCTCTGAGTTGGCCACTTTGGTCGTGCATCTTTCATTAGTTGATAAATTGAATCGATTCCAATGTGTTTGTTGATTGACTTGAGTGCCAAGCGTCTAAAACGTCTCTGGTGTTTTAGAAATCCCTCAATCTAAGATCTCAACATTTTCCCTGTCGAATATGTGTCCACATTTGTCCACATGCATTGATATAAGCGAGAAAATGTCATACCGTTTCACAGCCATTTGATGTTCGTGCAGGTGAAGATGAAGGCAGTGTCCACTTTGTCCGATGTAGTGTTTTTCACAGTCGGAACAATTTATTTTGTAGATGATGTTCGGTTTTTCTTCTTTCGTTATTTGTTCTTTGGATTGCATAGGATTGATTGAGGTGATTTTGTTGGTTTGTATTCTATGCCTATTCCAAATGGCTTCAACAATCTCGTTGTGATTTCTGATGTCTTTTATATATGGTAGCATGTATGTTTGTTGGTTTCTGTAATCGACCTCCTTTCTACAGATGCGTTGGGTCGACGTATTTTTATAAAGCTGCGTGAGTAGCCGTTTTTAAGAAGGATAACTGTTAGATATTTTTCTTCATTTTTCCACGCCGCAAGTGTGTTGCAGTGTGTTGTCACCTTGTTGAGTAAAGTTTGTACACAGTTGATATTGTGAGCTCTTGAGTTGTTGCTACTGTAATTGAGAGTTTGATCTGTGTGGGTCAGCTTCGGATATAGTAAAAATGAAGAAAACTATCTAATGATTATCCTTCGTAAGAACGGCTACTCACACAATTTCATCAAAATATGTCATCTGTTAATGTATTGATTTCATCGAAAAGAGAATTTTCTTAGTCAAACACTACATTTATTTCGTTTTAAAGAAAGTTAATTTAGTGTAGTTTATGTTCACTGCAAATCTATTTCATGATAAATTTGTATTTTCCATGTGTTAATATGTAAATGAAGAACAAACCTTATATAGGCTTGGTTAATTAGGTTAACAGTTGTGGGAAGTCTACTGCTTCGCAAGGTGTCATATGACGAAGAGCACAAATAGAGTTAACAAGATTTTTAAATCCAACCATGTTTCCATTTAATTTATTTCGCGGTTACGTAACTATTCACCAACGATTGTTGTATTTAACTACACAAAGGGCTAGAATGAACCATGTGAATGTAATTGTGGTAAAGGTCTCCACTAGTGACAAAATCATCAACTACGAATGTGCATTTCAAATTTACGGAACTTTGGTTTTTGATGATCGATTCAACTTTCTCAATTGACGATCATTAATGAACAGCAAATAATTTAAATCTGAAAGTAACTAAAACATTGTGTCATTATTACTTTAGAAAATAAATTTGTGTAAAAATAAATAGTAAGTTAGTAACATTCAATCACGACATTCAGCAAAAGAATTTACAGAAAAATATGTGAACCGCTGCCTACAATGGAATGCTTTGCAATTCTATTTACATATCACTTGGTACGTTCTAAAGCGGTAAACATTAAGACAAAACAAAAAAAAACAACTTTTGGAGAAACATTCAACTTGATGAATTACATTTATGACACAATAATTAAGTAGGTCAATTCACGGACATTTTGTAAGATTTCGCTCATTATTTACTCTTTTCATATTTTTTCATATTAAGGGTAACTTTAAACATTGGACTAAAATAGAATTTAGAAATGTTCACAATTTCTATTAGCAAGAAGTGGCTTATTAACAGTTGAAAACGTTGTGACTTCTGTAGTCAAACTTAATTTACAATTTGAACAACTCGAGATATCTATCTAGTCTAAATCTACGGCGAACGTAAACGGAAACTCTGAAATTCATGTTCTGATATTTTTCATGGATTTTTAAACGGTGATTTCAAAAGTCGATTTCAGTTAGTGCTTCTCTAGTTAACCCGATTCTTTCGCAACATATTCAGTGGTACATTTACTGTGTGTTCAATGAAATAAAAAAGGAACAATATCCTACAAAATTTAGTTTGAAGTTTGTTGGTTTTCTATAGACTAACTTTCATGGCAGTGAATTAATTCACCTTGTTACAACCAGGTCGAAAAAGGAGGTGAATCGAATCACATAACTTTTTAAACATGAATTATAGGTCTACAGTAAGATGTTTAAGGGACGACTGAGAAACTTTAGCAACGCACAAAAATTGTAAACTAGAACATAGCAGTATGGTAAATGTGATTACGGCTTCATAACTCACCCACACTGTCCCCTCCTTGGAAACAGTCAGCGAAAAAACGCCTCCCAAAAAGTGTTGGAGATGAGCTGAATGAGATTTTTCCAATTTCATTATTTCAAGAAACAGTGATGTGAGCAACTGAACGGTCGGACATTGGGATCGTGAATGTAGTGGACCAAGAATATATCAATTCTAAAAATAATGGTGAACTTATTACATTCAAAATTTATTGTGTTATTATATCAAGTATAAATTATGTACACAAGAAGAATATACTGGATGTTGCCTGAATTGTCAGTAATAAGCGTGTTCGAGTTTCTTTTGGCCTGATAATCCACAATCATAAGTAGTCAATAATTCCAGTCACAAATGTTGTAGTTCTATATGTTTATTCAGATAAAGCATATAGTGAGAAAATCACCGTGATCTGTAAACGTAGATAGCAAACATATTGAAGTTCTGTTATCGTAACAGCTGGCAATGGAAAACAAGAAGCATATGCAGGCAGCAGTGTATTTGTGAGCAATGATCAATGTGTCATACTATGGGGGATTAAAAAACGGAACGGAGGAACCAAGGTCATGTTTTTCAAAACAACTATTTTACAGTCAATAATAGCAATTGTACCAATTATGAGAATTAATGAAAGAAATGCAAATAGTAACAAAAGCTAATTACAAAATAAGTCTGTTCTAACTATCTCCACACAGCTACTCCTAGAGTGTTCGGAGGTAACACTGATATACAAAATAACTGACAGAGAATAAGAATACATGTTTGCAAAATTTAAAAAAGAAGGAAACGGAAAAATAGATGTGGAATGATGTTCTACCGGAAGAAAGAAAACTTGTTTTTTGGCAATAGATGTGTATAAACTACAGAATACGTCATGCATGCAAGTAATGTACAATACGTTAGTGCACAGAGTCATATGACCGTGGCTGGGCACAATAGAAATGAAAATGCAGTCAATAATGCTGTCTTAGGTTAATAATAGTAATAAAGTACAAAACTATTGGTAAACTCACAAAAGAATTATACTGTTTATTTGCATTATATTCATACCTAATGCAAAGCATTTGCAAATTCTGCCTGCATTCGCTTATATTGCAGCGATCCAGAACACAAGTGGGGACAACCGAATGTATATGAATACAAGATTACAGAACATCTTGGTAGGATCTGAGAACCATATAGTAAATACTTCATTCGGAAAATGTCAATCAATTGTCTCAAACTTGACTGTTTCTTTTACAAATATCATTTGATCCTCTCCGACATCGTTGTTATTTCGATTCCACACCAATCATTCTTTGTCTTCGTTCTCTTTTCTTTGATCTTCTTAACCTCTTGCTTCCAGGTATTTCAATTCTGGTTGATTTAAAGTGTAATATTTAGTGAATTAACTGTTAGTTATTTGTACGGATTAAAAGAAGTAAACGTGAACAGATTTGCAGGTGATGTGTTATCAACGAATAAATTGCAGGAGTCAAAAACAATAATACTATTTCATCCACAGTTCGTGTTTCCGTCTAAATATGAAACCACATTACATGTTCACATATTGACATCGATTCCCAAACAATATTCGTCCTCGAAGAGTGAAATATGTTGCATGATTCTACTGTTATTTTTAACAGGATATTCTTTTTATAAATCAACACAATAATCTTTTGTATTTTCAATAATGATACGTATGAGCAAATTACCATTATAAGGGTTTGCCAGTAGTATTTATGCATATAAATATCGATAGTTGAAATCATGAGTCGATTGAAGCTAGACCACGATGGAAAACCTGGAAACACTGGACGGCTGTTCCGTCCTAGTTTGGGACTCCTCAGCAGTGCACATCCACGATATCGTCCCCCGCGGGATTCGAACGCAGGACTTATGAGAATTATGCAGGTACATAATCGAATCCCAGTGGTTAACATATACCTTATTTATAAAAATAAATTTGGCTATCTCTGTGTGTAAGAAGCATTGATGTTGCTTATTGAAAGAAATAGAATCCATATAAATATCTGTGTATACCATAGAGCTTAATTTCTACATGAAATATATGACATTATTACAATGAAGAAAAGCTTGAAAGCTCATTCCATAGAGCAAGTTTTCTTACGAAATGAAATATTCGATTATGAATAGGTTCTTGAAATCATATTAAACATTTATATTCTGGTTGAAAATTAGTGTACTGTTATCACTAGTGAACCTGTGTGCCCTGTTTGTTGTATAACGCAACGATACCGCCAATCAGAGAGCAGTGAATTATCGATCGAACCAGTCTTCAGCATAGGGTAATCCTATTGTTACTCCAATGAAGTCGGACGGCAAGACCCTTAGAATATGTGGTGACTATGGATTAACACTGAACCCCCATTTGTTGAAGCAAATGTGCACGACGGTAGAGGCTGAAGATATTCTAAATCGACTTCATGGTTCTAAAGTGTTCTCGAAAGTTGAACTAAAAGATGCTTATCTCAAAATTCCTTTAGATCAATTTTCGTCTATTTTGACGACAATTAATACTTCTTTTGGTCTGTTCAAATACAATTACCTTCCATTTGGTCTAAGTTCTTCTCCAGCTATATTTCAGGAAGTTATGAACAATGTAGTTAGTGATCTTGAGGGTGTTCAAGTTTATCAAGACGATCTCGTTGTTCATGGTTCTGAAAAGGTAGTTCATAACCAGAGACTTATTGCTTTATTGCGTAGTTTAATTGAGAAGAATATTACATTGAATCCAAATAAGCGTTCATTTTGTGTATGTAGTTTTGAATATCTTGGATACCTAGTTGATGGTAATGGTTTCAGCTCCTTTCTTGGTTCTCACGTCCTCCATCGTCCTCCTGAACTTTTTGTTGATGCAGATATGGTCGATTTGGTTTTGAGTAGTGTGATCCGGTGAAGTCCATGTGGTTTTGTGTATGCGTTTATGTTGGAATATAGTCCCGCCTATGACCAGTTTAATGAAAGCACATAGGTTTGCAAATCTCTCACCATTTTCGTTCCTTTCTCCGATTCCGTGTCGTCACATGACCTCTTCATATCCGGTGTTGTCGATTCAAACCTATAAGTGCATTTTGTGCTTGTTTAGACAACATCAATGCAACTCTCTGTGTATGTGGGGCATTTTCTTCTTCATGTCCAGAGTATAACAGCAGCTCCCCTGAAGCTATTCGTTGTTGTCCAACTTGCGTCCAATGTGTTTCACTGATCCCAAGCAACTCTAAATTGTATCTCCTCATTTCTGCAGCAATTTGGTAAACTCTCCCAGTCTCCCACATTGTACGAGCATTCCATGTACCTAAATAAATGGTTGCTGTAGTTGTCAGAAGGGACGACGGCCTCGTGACTTCCGAAGAAACTCGGCTTTCATCATGAGGCGTCATAATTCTTCTAAACGAAGACCTTCTGACTCCCAGGGCGGAGTTTAAATGGTTTGAATAATTTTTTCTGGTTAGAGTTTTTTTAGCGAGTTAGTTTTCTATGGGATGGGGGTCGCTAACCCCATGCCCAACCCTCCTCCATTATCCGGGCTTGGGACCGGCAGTAGCCCCCGTAGGGATTCCAGGCGGCGTTATTAAACATTTATAATCTGGTTGAAAATTAGTGTACTGTTATCACTAGTGAACCTGTGTGCCCTGTTTGTTGTATAACGCAACGATACCGCCAATCAGAGAGCAGTGAATTATCGATCGAACCAGTGACGCATAAAACACGTGCGAGCAGCCTAGAGTCCTGATTCGTCCTGCTTTCCGCCTAGCCTAGTCAGTTGAGTCCAGAACACCAATTCCAGCCTGTGCAATATGAATCATTTATTTCAAGCATCCTCGGTTTATATATCAACCAGACAGACCACATCGTATCATAAAATATGAAACAACATTTGTACAAGATTTAGCCAAATGTGCATGTGAATGAGGGAGATAGTAATTATTAGACAGGCCATAACTCAAGAATGGTAATTCGTATAATAATAGTTCATAGGTCAAAATAAAACTCATAATAAGAGGGACACGAATATGAACAGTTTAGTTACATAACAATTATGAGATAAAAATGTGCTCATAGAATTGGTTCATAAATGGATCCTAAAAATTACCATTCATTATTCTTATCGGGATATAGCATGTACATTCTAAAAAGTAAGGATAAATCTGATGTCCACTTCACTATTCTAGACAAAGAAATTGCTACAGGAAGAACGATTAGTCTTTCTGATGATTATACTTATTGATTGGTTGATTAAAATGTCTTTTCGAATAGCTTGTGAATATGTGTTGATCAGTTGCATTAACACTGACAAATTACACAACATTAATAATAATTAATAGTCGTTCTATTTCATTCTTCCTTATTTGTGCATAGATAAGTCGTGATTTTTCTATTATAAGAAATATTTATTTGCATTTCATTTCTACTTCAAATTTGTTATTCATTTGATGGATTTCAGGAAAGGAAAAATGACGATGGCTGTTTCTCATAATTTACAGTTTTTAACAACCAGAATGAATTAGGAAAGCTGAGTTTTCGCCGTAATCAAGTTTGAAGTTGATAGTTGTTAGGATTGTATCACTAAGTCTAAACGGTACACAAGCAAGACTATAATTTATGGACGAACCAGTCGGGTATAAGAAAATAGGTCCTTGATTTTGGCGCAAAATTCTCTCATCCATTTGGCGATATGCCGTTTTAACAGTATATAACTGAAATCGGTTCGTGTTGAAAAACATAAATCTAATTCATGAGCTTAAACTTTATTCGCCCGATATCTGACTCCATTTATATTGTATGAATGTTATTAAAATATACATGTCTTCTTTCCTCGTATATAATTATCAACCTAAATCACGTTGGTGAATAACGGGATTAAATAAACTCGAGAATGAATTTCCTATACGAATATTTTGTACACTCAATGAGCCATGCAGACGATCAAAGGAACGGAGCGAAACGAAATGATGCGCAGTAGCGAAGGTGAGTGCGACAACTCTATTTAATCAAGCGTTAATTAGTGTTTGTAGTCACACAAAAATTAGCCACGGACATGTGATGAGTAGGATAAGAATTGCACACACATACGTTCATATAGAAACAGTCAGGGTGCTATTGGTCAATAGTTGATTAGGTCAAAACATGACTCAAGAAGAATGATCGGTTTAGAAGCTAGAATAATTCATAAGGGCTCGGCATAGTAATCGACAAACTCTAGCAGCTCGCTTGTAGAAAATAACACAGTTATTTGAAAAGATGTCTGTTTTCAAACATAATACAGAATTGGTATGAGTTGCCTAATGATTTAAACGAGACTAAAGATGAGTTACTTAGAATGAACACCTCGTTTTGTGGAGGAAGTATATTGGTTGGAGTTCTGAAGATTTCGATGTTCGTGCTCGCGAACACCGCACACTGTGTTAAAGTAAATGTCCAGTGAGGAAAGCGAATAGATTCATACTGGCCTATTTAGTGCAAACTGGTCATAGTGCCAGTATAAGCCATTCTTCTATAAATTATCTCTCGGGTTAGTAATTTTTCGCCAAAGCCTGTCAGACTCAAATTCCTTCTAACCGTGGAACCACTAGCTATCCGGATTAAGAAATCGGAGTTGTGTACAGAAAAATATCTTCAACGGCTTCTTTTTCCCTGACTGACTTCATAGCTAACTATGATTAGGAATATTTCAATTATATTACGAACTAAGAATCCCAGAAATAACGCAATTGAATCAAGAAGTACTACACAAGCACTAACGAATTTACTGTATTTAGAATTCGAAATCAAACATTCAACAAGTACAAAGGAATCATAAGTTCATTCAAACACCACATCCGCCACAGCTTAAATTGAAGTCTAGGTCTCTGTAATCAATTGTACGTCTTCTCCTCAAGTTCATCCTGTGTCTTTCGAACAGTGTATTGGATAAAGACTCTGTATTATCTAAAATGCACTCATTAGCATTTGAATTAACAACCGAAATCGGAATAGAATCACCTGGTTCCTGGAATTGTATCTGATCAACATGCCGATTGTGTGTACTTAAGTCATTGATATCTAGGATTAGCATCATAGATTTCCCGACATTCTTCAGTACAGTCCTCATGGATGGTCGAAGATCACGATAATATGTAACTTCTGGAGACTCCAAACATCTCATATTCGACCGAAGAATCCTTCCTTTTAATAGCTTTGATGGAGTCTCTTTGGTCACCGAATGTCTGGTATTTCTATATTGCAGTAGAAAGGTATCTAATCCCCTCTCCAGCTCATTAAATGTTGAGGCGGCAATAGAATCAATAGCAGTTTTCAATGTCCTGACAAAATTTTCTGCCTGACCATTGGAACAAGGATGTCTGGGAGCAATAAACAGATGTTTGCATCCTATATCATTCAACCAGGTAGTGACTGCATCTGCAACAAAATGAAAGCCATTATCAGTCACTAACACCATGGGAACCCCTTCTCGACTAAACACCTTTCTTAATGCTTGAATTGTGAAGTCAGAATTTGGTGAAGTTGTGAAAAAAACTTTAGGTCACTTCGAAAAAGAAACGGACCACAATAGTCTGCATGAATTCTCTGCTATGCCTCAGACGATAATGGCCATGAAGTCCACTTCAAATGCTGACTTTTCAGCTTATGACACTTTTCACAATTGTTTGCTGTACAACATATATCTGCATTTACTTCTGGCCACGAACATGTGAGCCTCACCAAGGATTTCATTTTCTAAACACCTAAATGTCCACTATAAAGATCTTCAAGGACATATTTACGCAATCAAAGAGAAATAACAACACGATCATTTAAACACGAAATACCATCAGGAGTAGTGGATAGCTCATCCCGCCTTGAAAAATAAACAGGAAATCTACGTTTCAGATTAGCATTCCAACCTTTTCGTATAGCATTAATTATACATCCAAAGTATCTACGAGTTTCTCTAATGTGATCTGGACGTTTCACTGGTAAAGTTTGCGCCAACAAAAGTCTGAAGTATTTACAGGTTTATCTTGTAATGACTGTCGAGAAATGTAGTCAACATGTTGAATTTGTTTGGCACTCCTGTGCTGAACCGTATAGTCATATGCACTCAAAGCAATACTCCATCTTTGAACCATAGCAGCTGAGGTACGTGCTAAGGATTTTTCAGGATGATAAGTAAACATTAAAGCTTCATGATCAGTAACAATAGTGAATTTCTTTCCAAATAAATATTTATGAAGTCTTTTAACAGCCCAAAACACAGCTAATGCTTCTCGCTGAGTCTGTGAATAACCTTGTTCAGTAACAGTAAGTTTGCGTGAAACACAAATAACTGGTCTACCTTCCTGTTTCAAAACTGCGCCAATACCCACAGGTGATGCATCAGTGATAAGCACAGACTGTACACTAGGAGAGTAAGTTCGAAGAACAGCATCACTTTGAAGAAACTTTAGTAGACTTCGTAAGCATGACTCTTGTTCCTCACCCCACTTGAATAAATTGGATGTCAAAATAATAAATAAACAGTTTGCACGACAAAAAAAATTAGGAATAAAACGGGAATAGTATTGAAGCGCACCCACTAGTGAACGAAGTTCCGTAAGATTTTTTGGAGACGGTGCATTTGTCAGTGGAACCAGTCGTTTCATATCTGGTCTGAAACCATTACCATCAACTAGGTATCCAAGATATTCAAAACTACATACACAAAATGAACGCTTATTTGGATTCAATGTAATATTCTTCTCAATTAAACTACGCAATAAAGCAATAAGTCTCTGGTTATGAACTACCTTTTCAGAACCATGAACAACGAGATCGTCTTGATAAACTTGAACACCCTCAAGATCACTAACTACATTGTTCATAACTTCCTGAAATATGGCTGGAGAAGAACTTAGACCAAATGGAAGGTAATTGTATTTGAACAGACCAAAAGAAGTATTAATTGTCGTCAAAATAGACGAAAATTGATCTAAAGGAATTTTGAGATAAGCATCTTTTAGTTCGACTTTCGAGAACACTTTAGAACCATGAAGTCGATTTAGAATATCTTCAGCCTCTACCGTCGTGCACATTTGCTTCAACAAATGGGGGTTCAGTGTTAATCCATAGTCACCACATATTCTAAGGGTCTTGCCGTCCGACTTCATTGGAGTAACAATAGGATTACCCCATGCTGAAGACTGAACCGGTTCAATTATGCCTTTTGCACACAAATCATTTAATGTTTTATGTACTAAATCTCGAAGACCATAAGGAATTATTCGTCTTTTAAGAAAGACTGGATCACCCTGTACTTGAAGTTTTATAGACTGAATTTTCATACCTCCACTACATTTGGCACACATAGATATCAAATCTTTAAGTAAAGCATCAGAATTTTCTTTAGAAACTAGGAAAGACAACTCCACTTTAATTCTTTTTCAAATTCCTTAAACCCAGTATTGACAGTCCTGTTTCGCTGACTAAAAATTCACAAGGTATGTATGAAGAGTTATCATCTCTTATTAGCAATTCACAACATCCTCGTATGGGCAGTCTGTGTCCAGTAATCCCTAATATTGATACTTCAGTGGGTCTTACCACAACGTTAGGATCTAAAGATTTCAAGTTCTTGAATGAAATAATTGACTCTATACTGCCTGTGTCCAAAATAAAGTCATGACATAAACCAAGCGATGCATATAATCGCTTTTGAATATGAGCATTGCCTTTCGAAATGGTAGACAAAGATAAATGATCATTAGGAACAGCCAAATCATTGGGATCTAAATTACACGATCTAGTACTACTTGGAGCAAAATGAACAGAAGCTTTGCATACTGTTTGAATGTGTCCTATCTTACCACATCTAAAACATTTAGCATTACGAAATGAATATGAAATACTGTAGAGGTTAACCAAGTTTGTTGAGATATATTTCCTCAATATTTGACTCCAATAAAAGATATCTTATTAACTGAGTATTTAATGTAGACTTAATCTCCTAGTAGAATTATCGATTTACTCGAAATCATTCAAAAGCTTGAACACCAGTTATAGAGATATTTTATTGCTCAAGTTTTATAAAATCCACAAGTATACAGCAAGCAAGTACTGAGTGAGACAAAGTCAAAGTGTGTGTGTCTGTGTTAAAAATCTATATATATTCTTGAGTATTAATCTAGTGTAGATAAATTATTGATCAACTGAGATTCATGGTAGATAAATCCCAAAAAGATCTAACTGATTCAACAGAAAAACCAATCACAGGCATACTTAGAGAACTTCTAAAAAGGAAAATGATTGGTAATTTTACTTATATTGATCTAAAACCACGTGGCTCACGCCTTCCTCATATATATGGTTTACCAAAAGTTCACAAACACGATGTTCCCCTTAGACCTATCCTATCAATGATCAACTCACCGTATCACAAAGTTGCACGCTGGCTAGCAGAAAAACTAGAACCGGTCCGTCGGAGATTAGCAACATATACGTTAAAAGATTCATCCCAGTTTGCTGGTAGACTAAATCGTACAAATGTTGCCAATAAGTTCATGGTTCCTTTTGATTTAACATCCTTGTTCACCAATATACCACTTCTTGAAACTATTGATATAATTTGTCAGAACTATGATCTCCTACCTTTACCAGCCCCGGAATTCAAAAAACTACTATTAATGTGCACAACAGACGTTCAATTCCAGTTTAATAACACCATGTATCGTCAAATCGATGGCGTAGCAATGGGAAGTCCATTAGGCCTAATTCTGGCAGATATTTTTATGGGGTATCTTGAAAACATGGTGCTTAAACAGGCGATTAGCGAAACGACGGAATATTCCAGATATGTTAATGACACGTTTATTGTCTGTAACAATAAACAGCATGCAATCCGCTTGCTAAAACTCTTCAATAACGCTCATCCTAACATACAATTTACTATGGAACACGAACAGAATGACACGTTCCACTTTCTTGATGTTGCTATAAAACGTAGGAGAGATGGGACAGTCCAACGTTCACTTTATCGAAAAAGTACTTGGAACGGCCTTTACCTGAATTTCAATAGCTTTTGTCCACTCAGTTACAAGAAGGCATTAGTTAAAACACTATTTCATAGGCCAGAAAGGATATGTACCACTGACAGACTGGAAGAAGAATTGATGAACGTGGAAAAATGCCTAAGAGACAACTTTTACCCATAAAAGTTTATTGACAAATATAAAAAGCGTAAAGAAAACAATACTGAAGTAATTACGGTTAATAAGAAACCAATAACTATAAATCTTAACTTCAAAGGTGATGATGTTGCAAACACAATCAACAGGAGACTGAATACTGCGCTAGCCAGAACTTATCCGGCGGCCAAACTTCTAATTCTGTATAAAACAACATGTTCAATAACTCAATCAAAGGTTGATAAGCATCCTTTTCATGTTACCGCCAATTGTATTTATAAATTTACGTGTACCTGCCAAAGCAGCTACATCGGCCGAACAGAAAGGAGGGCATATCTCAGATTTTTTGAACATGTTCCAAAAATCCTCAGAACAAGAGAAAGAAAGACATTAAATAGTGCAATCACCAAACATCTCCTTGATACAGGACATCAGGTCGATACCCTACAATCGTTCAAGCTGATTAGTAAGCAGCCAAACTCCAGTCTTCTGAAGTCTGCTGAAGCAGTTGCTATCAGACGCCAAAAACCTAATTTATGTGTTCAAAAGGAGATGGTTAATAATCTTTCCTTGCCTTGGTGACTAATATTCCTTCGCTGTATCTCAATTTTTTTTCGTTTTCTTTGAACTCTTTCTTGCACTTATCACATCATTGAGTTTTATTCCAGCTATCGTCCAAAAAAAATCTTTAATCTTATTTTTATCAACTGAACTCTACTCATCTTTTTTTCCTATCAATGTTTACTTGTTTCTAGCCCTTTGAACCGTTGTCACAATGTTCTTTTATATAAGGTATATATTTACAATATTCAGTCTATTAAACTTATTTACGCCCTTGCTATACTATACGAATGTGTCTTCAATATAACTTCCAATCAAACTTTTTCATGTAAGTAATTTAAACCCACTATGTAATTATAATTTTAAATATCACAGATTGTAAGCAGCTGACGAGAACCAACGAAATAAAAATGAATTCATGCTATTCTGCTAGAATGTTTGTTCTTGCTCTTTTCAAAATGATAAAGGGAACTATGTGTATGAAATTATTGAATACCTATGTGTCTCAACTAATGGGGGAATAGAATAGGGATTGAGTGCAGACACACGCTCAATCATACTCATATGGAAATTAACATTGTGGGGTAGACAAATAATACATTAGTAGAATGGGCTTGCTACATAAGCTCCCATTCAGAACATTGATGTTTTTATTTACAAAAAAAATTTTTTATTAACATCTATGTTCAACAAAAAAAACGAAATTGTTTTTAAGGTAAATGTACAACTTGATATGATGACGAGTAAGCGTTAAGTTGTAATATCAGCTTTTGTGTTGAAACGTTTTATATCATGTATGTATATTTAACATCAACGAATTGCATAAAATGTAAGCATGATGAAGATTCGTGGGGCCAATAAAAAATAGTAATGAAAATAAAGAAAGATTTTTATGTTATAAGAGTAATCTCAGGACTTACTTACTTGCTTTCGCCTGTTACTCCTCGTGAAGGAGCATAGGCCGCTCACCAGCATTCTCCATCCAACCCTGTCCTGGGCAATCCTTTCAAGCTCTTTCCAGTTCTTATTCATCATTTTCATATCCGCTTCTATTTCCCGACGTAATGTGTTCTTTGGCCTTCCTCTTTTCCGCTTCCCTTCAGGATTCCAAGTTAACGCTTGCCTCGTAATGCAGTTTGATGATTTGCGTAATGTATGTCCAATCCATTTCCATCGTCTTTTCCAAATTTCCTCTTCCGCTGGATGCTGGTTGGTTCTCTCCCACAAAAGGCTGTTGCTGATGATATCCGGCCAATGGATGTTGAGTATCTTGCGTAGACAGCTATTGATAAATACTTGTACCTTCTTGTTGGTGGTCGTTGTCGTTCTCCACGTTTCAGCTCCGTACAGTAGAACTGTCTTGACGTTCGTATTGAAGATTCTGACTTTGATGTTGGTTGAAAGTTGTTTTGAGTTCCATATGTTCTTCAGTTGAAGGAATGCCGCTCTAGCTTTGCCAATCCTCGCCTTGACGTCTGCATCTGAACCTCCTTGTTTGTCGACAATGCTTCCCAGGTATGTGAAGGATTCCACGTCTTCCAGAGTTTCGCCATCAAGAGTGATTGAATCGCTGTTCTCCGTGTTGTATTTGAGGACCTTGGTTTTCCCTTTGTGTATTTTGAGGCCTACTGATGCAGAGACTGCTGCTATGCTGGCTGTCTTTATCTGCATTTGTTCGTGTGTATTGGATAGAAGGGCTGGGTCATCTGCGAAGTCTAAATTGTCTAGTTGATTCTGAGCTGTCCATTGTATGCTGTGTTTTCCCTCAGATGTCGAAGTCTTCATAGTCCAGTCGACCACCAGAAGAAAGAGGAAGGGAGAGAGTAAACAGCCTTGTCTTACTCCGGTTCTTACTTCGAATGTGTCTGTCAGCTGTCCTCCATGCACGACCTTGCACTGTAGTCCGTCATATGAGTTTCGGATAATGTTGACAGTCTTTTCAGGAACTCCGTAGTGTCGAAGAAGTTTCCATAACGTTCTCCTATCTACACTATCAAATGCCTTTTCATAATCAATGAAGTTGATGTAGAGTGACGAGTTCCACTCAATTGATTGTTGGACGATGATCCGTAGTGTCGCAATCTGGTCTGTGCACGACCGGTCCTTACGGAATCCAGCTTGTTGATCTCAAAGTTGAGCGTCTACTGCTTCTTTGACCCGGTTCAGCAACACTCTGTCAATGACTTATCCTGGTACTGATAGTAGTGTAATGCCTCTGTAGTTTTCACACTTGCTCAGGTCTCCTTTCTTTGGAATCTTTCCAGTCCATCGGCACTTGTTCCACTTCCCAAATCTTCTTGAATAGAAGATGAAGCATGCTTGTAGTTACTTCGATGTCTGACTTCAACGCTTCAACTGGTATATTGTCAGGTCCTGCTGCTTTCCCGCTCTTGATTTGTCTGACGGCCATTCTGATTTCTTCTGTCGTTGGTGGATTGACATTTATAGGAAGATCTGTGTGTGCTGCTTCGATGTCCGGTGGATTCATTGGAGCCGGCCTGTTCAGGAGTTCCTCGAAGTACTCTGCCCATCTGTTGCGCTGTTGTTGAATCTCAGTGATTGGTCTTCCTTCTTTGTCTTTGACTGGTCTCTCTGGTTTACTGTATTTCCCCGCAAGCTTCTTCGTCGTATCGTAAAGCTGTCTCATACTTCCTTCTCTTGCAGCTTTTTCCGCCGTCGTTGTTAGTTCTTCCACGTATTTTTGCTTGTCAGCTCTAATGCTCTTCTTCACTTGCTTGTTTGCTTCTATGTACTCAGCTTGTGCTTGGACTTTCTCTGCTTTTGTTCGACTGTTGTTAATTGCTGTCTTCTTGTTCTTTCTTTCTTTGATCCTGTCCAGTGTTTCTATAGAGATCCATTCCTTGTGATGATGCTTCTTGGGGCCCAGAACCTCATCACACGTTGAAGTTAATGTTTCTTTGATACCTTTCCAGCTATCCTCCATACTAGTTTCTTCTTCCTTCAGTAGATCCTGTAGGGCTTGGAATCTGTTGTTGAAAGCTATCTTGAATTCATTGAGTTTGTCGGTATCTCGAAGGAAGGCTGTATTGAACCTTTGCAGCGCTGTTTGTCCAGTTGTCCAGTTCTTCTTTAGCTTCAGTTTCAATTTGGCCACAACTAGGTGATGATCTGAAGCTATATCCGCTCCTCTCCTGGTTTTCACATCTTCCATTGTCCTTCGGAACTTTTTATTGATGCAAATGTGATCTATCTGATTCACTGTGGTGTGGTCCGGTGAGATCCATGTAGCTTTGTGTATACGTTTGTGTGGAAATGTTGTACCGCCTATGACCAATTTATTGAATGCACACAGATTTGCAAATATTTCTCCGTTTTCGTTTCTCTCTCCCAGTCCATGTAGTCCCATGATATCTTCATATCCGGTGTTGTCCATTCCGACTTTGGCGTTTAGATCTCTCATCAGAATAGTGAGGTCCTTTCTTGGGCACTTCTCTATGATTGATTGCAGCCTCTCATAGAATTAATCTTTAATGTCGTCGTTGCTATCATTGGTGGGTGCATAAAACTGGATAATATTCATTGTGATCCCCTCCTCCTTTGTTTTGAATGGTGCTTTGATGATTCTGGATTGGTGAGATTCCCATCCTACAAGTGCATTTCGTGATACTTTGGACAGCATTAGAGCAATTCCCTGCGTGTGTGGGGCATCTTCCTCTTCGTGACCGGAGTATAGCAGCATCTCTCGCGTATTTAGCCTTTGTTGTCCAGCTTGGGTCCAATAGGTTTCGCTGATTCCCAGTACTGCCTAGTTGTATCTCCTCACTTCCGTTGCTATTTGACTGGTCTTCCCGGTCTCCCACATTGTCCGGACGTTCCATGTACCTATAAAAATTGTTACTCTGGTTGTAAGAAGGGGCATCGGCCTCGTGTCTTCCGAAGGAACTCGGCTTTCACCCTGAGGCGTCATACATCTTCTTAATGAAGAGCTTCTAATTCCCAGGGCAGAGTTTAATGGGTTTGAGTTATTTTTTCTGGTTAGCGTTTTTTTAGCGAGTTAGGTATCTACGGGATGGGGACGCTAACCCCATGCCCAACCCTCCTCCTTTACCCGGGCTTGGGACCGGCAGTAACTCTGGAAGAGCTACAGGCGGAGTTTCACTGCAAATCTATTTCATGATAAATTTGTATTTTCCATGTGTTAATATGTAAATGAAGAACAAACCTTATATAGGCTTGGTTAATTAGGTTAACAGTTGTGGGAAGTCTACTGCTTCGCAAGGTGTCATATGACGAAGAGCACAAATAGAGTTAACAAGATTTTTAAATCCAACCATGTTTCCATTTAATTTATTTCGCGGTTACGTAACTATTCACCAACGATTGTTGTATTTAACTACACAAAGGGCTAGAATGAACCATGTGAATGTAATTGTGGTAAAGGTCTCCACTAGTGACAAAATCATCAACTACGAATGTGCATTTCAAATTTACGGAACTTTGGTTTTTGATGATCGATTCAACTTTCTCAATTGACGATCATTAATGAACAGCAAATAATTTAAATCTGAAAGTAACTAAAACATTGTGTCATTATTACTTTAGAAAATAAATTTGTGTAAAAATAAATAGTAAGTTAGTAACATTCAATCACGACATTCAGCAAAAGAATTTACAGAAAAATATGTGAACCGCTGCCTACAATGGAATGCTTTGCAATTCTATTTACATATCACTTGGTACGTTCTAAAGCGGTAAACATTAAGACAAAACAAAAAAAAAACAACTTTTGGAGAAACATTCAACTTGATGAATTACATTTATGACACAATAATTAAGTAGGTCAATTCACGGACATTTTGTAAGATTTCGCTCATTATTTACTCTTTTCATATTTTTTCATATTAAGGGTAACTTTAAACATTGGACTAAAATAGAATTTAGAAATGTTCACAATTTCTATTAGCAAGAAGTGGCTTATTAACAGTTGAAAACGTTGTGACTTCTGTAGTCAAACTTAATTTACAATTTGAACAACTCGAGATATCTATCTAGTCTAAATCTACGGCGAACGTAAACGGAAACTCTGAAATTCATGTTCTGATATTTTTCATGGATTTTTAAACGGTGATTTCAAAAGTCGATTTCAGTTAGTGCTTCTCTAGTTAACCCGATTCTTTCGCAACATATTCAGTGGTACATTTACTGTGTGTTCAATGAAATAAAAAAGGAACAATATCCTACAAAATTTAGTTTGAAGTTTGTTGGTTTTCTATAGACTAACTTTCATGGCAGTGAATTAATTCACCTTGTTACAACCAGGTCGAAAAAGGAGGTGAATCGAATCACATAACTTTTTAAACATGAATTATAGGTCTACAGTAAGATGTTTAAGGGACGACTGAGAAACTTTAGCAACGCACAAAAATTGTAAACTAGAACATAGCAGTATGGTAAATGTGATTACGGCTTCATAACTCACCCACACTGTCCCCTCCTTGGAAACAGTCAGCGAAAAAACGCCTCCCAAAAAGTGTTGGAGATGAGCTGAATGAGATTTTTCCAATTTCATTATTTCAAGAAACAGTGATGTGAGCAACTGAACGGTCGGACATTGGGATCGTGAATGTAGTGGACCAAGAATATATCAATTCTAAAAATAATGGTGAACTTATTACATTCAAAATTTATTGTGTTATTATATCAAGTATAAATTATGTACACAAGAAGAATATACTGGATGTTGCCTGAATTGTCAGTAATAAGCGTGTTCGAGTTTCTTTTGGCCTGATAATCCACAATCATAAGTAGTCAATAATTCCAGTCACAAATGTTGTAGTTCTATATGTTTATTCAGATAAAGCATATAGTGAGAAAATCACCGTGATCTGTAAACGTAGATAGCAAACATATTGAAGTTCTGTTATCGTAACAGCTGGCAATGGAAAACAAGAAGCATATGCAGGCAGCAGTGTATTTGTGAGCAATGATCAATGTGTCATACTATGGGGGATTAAAAAACGGAACGGAGGAACCAAGGTCATGTTTTTCAAAACAACTATTTTACAGTCAATAATAGCAATTGTACCAATTATGAGAATTAATGAAAGAAATGCAAATAGTAACAAAAGCTAATTACAAAATAAGTCTGTTCTAACTATCTCCACACAGCTACTCCTAGAGTGTTCGGAGGTAACACTGATATACAAAATAACTGACAGAGAATAAGAATACATGTTTGCAAAATTTAAAAAAGAAGGAAACGGAAAAATAGATGTGGAATGATGTTCTACCGGAAGAAAGAAAACTTGTTTTTTGGCAATAGATGTGTATAAACTACAGAATACGTCATGCATGCAAGTAATGTACAATACGTTAGTGCACAGAGTCATATGACCGTGGCTGGGCACAATAGAAATGAAAATGCAGTCAATAATGCTGTCTTAGGTTAATAATAGTAATAAAGTACAAAACTATTGGTAAACTCACAAAAGAATTATACTGTTTATTTGCATTATATTCATACCTAATGCAAAGCATTTGCAAATTCTGCCTGCATTCGCTTATATTGCAGCGATCCAGAACACAAGTGGGGACAACCGAATGTATATGAATACAAGATTACAGAACATCTTGGTAGGATCTGAGAACCATATAGTAAATACTTCATTCGGAAAATGTCAATCAATTGTCTCAAACTTGACTGTTTCTTTTACAAATATCATTTGATCCTCTCCGACATCGTTGTTATTTCGATTCCACACCAATCATTCTTTGTCTTCGTTCTCTTTTCTTTGATCTTCTTAACCTCTTGCTTCCAGGTATTTCAATTCTGGTTGATTTAAAGTGTAATATTTAGTGAATTAACTGTTAGTTATTTGTACGGATTAAAAGAAGTAAACGTGAACAGATTTGCAGGTGATGTGTTATCAACGAATAAATTGCAGGAGTCAAAAACAATAATACTATTTCATCCACAGTTCGTGTTTCCGTCTAAATATGAAACCACATTACATGTTCACATATTGACATCGATTCCCAAACAATATTCGTCCTCGAAGAGTGAAATATGTTGCATGATTCTACTGTTATTTTTAACAGGATATTCTTTTTATAAATCAACACAATAATCTTTTGTATTTTCAATAATGATACGTATGAGCAAATTACCATTATAAGGGTTTGCCAGTAGTATTTATGCATATAAATATCGATAGTTGAAATCATGAGTCGATTGAAGCTAGACCACGATGGAAAACCTGGAAACACTGGACGGCTGTTCCGTCCTAGTTTGGGACTCCTCAGCAGTGCACATCCACGATATCGTCCCCCGCGGGATTCGAACGCAGGACTTATGAGAATTATGCAGGTACATAATCGAATCCCAGTGGTTAACATATACCTTATTTATAAAAATAAATTTGGCTATCTCTGTGTGTAAGAAGCATTGATGTTGCTTATTGAAAGAAATAGAATCCATATAAATATCTGTGTATACCATAGAGCTTAATTTCTACATGAAATATATGACATTATTACAATGAAGAAAAGCTTGAAAGCTCATTCCATAGAGCAAGTTTTCTTACGAAATGAAATATTCGATTATGAATAGGTTCTTGAAATCATATTAAACATTTATATTCTGGTTGAAAATTAGTGTACTGTTATCACTAGTGAACCTGTGTGCCCTGTTTGTTGTATAACGCAACGATACCGCCAATCAGAGAGCAGTGAATTATCGATCGAACCAGTGACGCATAAAACACGTGCGAGCAGCCTAGAGTCCTGATTCGTCCTGCTTTCCGCCTAGCCTAGTCAGTTGAGTCCAGAACACCAATTCCAGCCTGTGCAATATGAATCATTTATTTCAAGCTTCCTCGGTTTATATATCAACCAGACAGACCACATCGTATCATAAAATATGAAACAACATTTGTACAAGATTTAGCCAAATGTGCATGTGAATGAGGGAGATAGTAATTATTAGACAGGCCATAACTCAAGAATGGTAATTCGTATAATAATAGTTCATAGGTCAAAATAAAACTCATAATAAGAGGGACACGAATATGAACAGTTTAGTTAGCGTTTTTTTAGCGAGTTAGTTTTCTACGGGATGGGGGTCGCTAACCCCATGCCCAACCCTCCTCCATTATCCGGGCTTGGGACCGGCAGTAAACCCCGAAAGGGACTCCAGGTGGAGTTCATACGATAGCCGAGACGTTTGTAATTGTGCATTACATGCTTTAGCTCCAAAGGTAATTTATCATTTACAGCTCCATGTTACTTATTCAGTATAAATTTTATCTACGTAATGCAGCAATCATGAAATGTGCGATTAAAATTGTGAATACATTTCGGTCTAATATTTAACACACAGTTTCACTTTTTATACTTATCAAAATTTCTACTTAGATTCAAGAACATTAGACTGTTTAAAACGTTGGTTAGTACAACTGACATCAAGGATTCTGGCATATGTTTTTAAATACGATATGTGTATTGTTACATAATCATAAAATACATACCAACTAACTACTACATTCGTGTTCTCACAGATGGAAGATATAGGTAAAGAAGTCGTAGTTGATTAAACACTTAATCGACAAAGTATTTTACCTGAACACTTATCTCGGAAATGATAAAAATGTCAGGCCGGAAATATGGGAAAATTGCCTAATCAAAGGTAGTGTTATTTTTTCGGAAAACATTGTCTTTCTAAAATTGAAGCAGTAGATTGCTATTGTGTATGTATAAAGATGTGTTCAATAGGTCAGTAAATCGGTCAGTCAGTCAGCTACAACGTAAGACAAGGCAATGTGTGTGTCGTTTCAAGTTTCCGTATCTCACAATCACAACAAGATGAATACCAAATTCATAGAAGCAGTCACTTCAATGGTAGTAATGTACAATAAAAAATCTCATATAAGGATATGGTGCAGGGAAAAAAAATTAGTTCATGAAAAGTAGGATGCAAAGCAATTTTAATCTCACGGTTTAAGGTCAGACAAAGAGCATACACAACTACGCCATTGTGGTCGATTCTGAACCATGTCAGACAGTCGCCAACCATTGATTACGATAGTCGCATGGATCCCAACGAAGTACTCTTCATGTAGCAGTATGGCTCAGACCAGAAGTTAGTGGCTTCACGGATCGATTCCACGTTTTATTTTGGCCACCACTTACTTTCTTCCAACCATCCCCAAAACTAGTCAGCGTTGCGCGTAGTGAGACTTTCGGTTTTACGCGCGAACTCTTAACCTTTAGAACACTGAGCCATTATCAAATAATAATAATCGTAAGACAATTATTAGAAAACAATAATAAATGAATATGGTTTCGAAATAACATTACGGAAATAAAAAATACAAGTTCAAAACATACTGGAGAATGGAACTAGAGTCATGAAGAGATAAGGAGTTAGACGTATTGCTTTTGTAAACACAAAGTTTGGGCTTGATGTGGTAAATTGGCAAGGCCTCATCAGTATATAAGCTTTCGATCTACCCCCCCCCCACCTTCGACCGGATTTCTTTGACTGTGTAAATCATTTAAAAGATGATTCCCTCGAAACAATATGCCTAGAGTTCATGAGATTCTACTGAATTGAGCTAATAATGGTTTTGCATTCCTCCTTTAAAAGCCATTTTGGCAGTGTTTTAAGATGCATTCAGAAAGTGTCCGCCTTGTGCCGCCAGTGTAAGCTGCCACACAAGAGCAAACAAACCTGTAAATACACTTGCTGTGGTTTAAAGCTTAGCTAAGCAGGATGTTATTCTCAGGAATTTTGAAATTTTTCTATTCAAGATTTTTGCAGCTGTATAGTTTTTCGATTCAGTAGTCACGAAAAGAAGTTTTTTCGAACTGTTCATCATCCTTTAGGTTTTATCGTGTGTGTCTAGTTTTTATTGCTGAATCTAGGTGGATAGCCGTTTCGAATGATTATTTGTCAAAATCGAAGTAGTTTTGTGGAGCCCGTTGTTTTGTATAATCATTTAGATTGGACGATGTTGTCGAAGCGCTCTCCACTTTAGTGGCCCGTGATCTGACTCCGATTTGATCGTATGAATGATCGTTGTGGAAATATACATGCATCTATCCTCGCATATAATCATTGACTTAAATCGCGTAATTCAATAACGGAATTAAATAAGTCAAATAACGAGAATGAAACTTTGGGTACATATATTTTGTATAATCGTCGATCAAACAAACGAACGGGGAAATGATGTGAAGAAAAGAAAGCGAAGCAAAAATGACGCGTGGTGGAGATGGCTGGTAAGCCAACTCCTCATTTAACCAATAGTTAATCAATATTTATAGGCATATAAAAATAAGTTACACACATGTGATGAACAGTAGGATAAGAAGTGTACACACGCCCACGCGCTCATATAAAGACAGTCAAGATTGATAAGCGAATAATTAACAAGGTCAAAATATGACTCAAGTAGAATGAATAGAATGGGCTGTTCGGAAGTTAGAATAAGGTATTTCAGCTTAACATAATAACAGACACCACAGTTTATCTTATATTGTGTTATTAGAACGTATTCGCCTTGTCTCTAAGGCAAAAGTTTCTCTTTCTGCTCAATCGAACCTAAATGTAGAAGTCCGAATTCTGACTACCTCAAGTCTGTTTTCTATACATTGATCTTTGTTTAGAAACCACCCAACCTTCTCATCATTCCATCATCAACTTTTTTGATGTGGATTTGAATTAAATGATTTCTTCAAAAGTAAATTTTTTCCACTGATTTATGTTTACTTATATTCGAAATGCCTTATTCTTTTTCTTTATCCCTTTTTACATACATATATACATATTTAAATTTCTTGTAACAAGAATACAACTACAGAATTCAACATCAATATTGTTATGTTAACAACTATATATAATTTATCATTAGTATAAAGAGTATGAAATCAAAACTGTCAGAAAATTGTACGTAACTAATGAGTAATATCAACATTAAAACGCATAACTTTATTAAAATCAGGTATTCCATAGTAGCCTATTAGTCATAAAAACTGTTTCAGTTACTCTGTGAATAATTTAATCTCAACAGATTATTGAAATCTATTTCTGTTTAATTCAGTTATAAAAATCATTATACTCCCACTAGGGGAGGAGTAATCTGTAGCGGTAAATAAATCCTCAAGTTAAAAAGCTGTATAAGTCTTCGACATTGGATGCTGACCACATTAGTTTCAGCTCTGTAGAGTTGCAATGCTGCGAAGTTCATATTGAGGATTGTGACACTAACATAGATTGAGACTTGATTTGAGTTTTATGTATACTTCAAATGTAGGAAAATGTAGCGATAAATAAATACCCAAACTAAATAGCTCTGTAGGTCTTCGACATTGGATGCTGACCACATCAGTTGTAATGGAATCACGTAGCTGAAGGCGCCCGTTTATGCATCCGCAACAGACCACGAGTGGGAACGCCATGCTCAACATCTCCTGCAATCGCTAGCCAGATTAGATCAGATGATCCTCGATATATTGATAGCCTATCAAATATATCTTCGAACCTCCTCGCTTCGGACTTTTGATTTCACTTGGTGGGTACGATTTATAGTAGAAGGTTCTACTGGTTAAAGCGTTGTCGAACTCCGAATACCTTTGGTATTTTCAAGAGCATTCAAGTTTATGCAAATCTTATTATTCACGTCTGCATGGAATAGTACAGTGAGTATCGCGTCGGAACCCAGCCTGTTGATCTCAAATGAGATTTGAAACTATTTTTATCATAAAACTGTTCATTTGAGATTGAGAATATTTTCACGCCTTATTGTACAAAATAAAATCTTTGATGTGAGATTCCATCATTTGAACTTCGTCAAGTATAACCGCTTAAAAGGTTATTGAAAGTAGAAAATTGACTTTCATTCTGAGGTTTATGATATGATAAGCAATCACAGCTGAACATTACCATGGTAAAACATCATATGACCCTATGTAGGCCATCAGAATGCAAAAGAAGAAAACATTGAATATTTTCAAACCAAGAGATACTATGAGGTACATTGAATAATTCACTGAACATTTATGTACTTTTAGATGATACTTAGATTATAACGAAGCGTTACATATGGTCACAGAACTGATAGTAAATTTGTGTTAACTCTACTTAAAACTACCTATAAATAGAAGTTAGAATAACTTAGTAAAGTATATTACGCAGTAAAATATGTCAAGTACAAAAATGATCAACACCATCGCTGGAAGTGGCTATAACACATCAATGCCACTAACTAAGTCTCATCCACAATCGTCACGATTGATTGGTTTCTTTTCATGCTGCATTCGTTAATTTCAAATAATCACATAAGTATCGGGAAAAATAAACATCAGTCATTCAGTGTGATTTGGCACAGTTAAAACAAATTATTTCAGTATTCAATTTAAAGACATTGAAAATACACAAGTACATATCAACCATTGAAATAACGTCTGCAGAAGATCCCATTTCTTCCTAGATGATGCTGTCGTGGTGCGTGGAAATTTACACACTCTTCAGAATTTCGTGATCAATTGTGATTTGGTTGGTGTTCTCCGTATTATGTTTGAGGATCTTGCTTTTTCTCTTGTGGGTGTTGAGGTCTACTGATACAGAGGTTTTGCTACACTGGACGTCTTGACTTGCATTTGTGGGTTTTTATGTGATATATGAGCTAGCGCATCTGAAACATCCTGATCTGTTAGCTGATTCCGAACTCTCCAATGTTTCCTTTGCTTCTACTCAGATGTCGAGGTCTTCATAATACAGAGTAACACCAGGTTCTTTCTCGAGCGCTCTGCTTTGATGGACTGCAGCCTCTTGCAAAACTGATCTTTTTCATCATCATTGGTATCACTGTTTGGTGCATAACATTGGACGAAATTCATCTTGATTACGTACTTCTTGTTTTGAAAGATGCGTTGGGGATCGCGGATGCGTGAGATTCTCAATGCAATAAGTTCATCAGGTGCTCCTTTGGACAGCATCAGAGAAACTTCCTGTATGCGCGGAGCATTTCCTTCTTCGTGAACACAGTACAGCAGCATCTCTTCAGAATCTAACGTTTTCTGTATAGTTTGGGTCTAATTGGTTCCGCCGATTTCGAAAACCGCAGAGTTGAATCTCCTTTATTCCTTGGCTACTTGAATCGTCTACCTGGCCGCCCACATTATAATTACCCATATGAAATTATGCTCCGATCTCGAAACTTCCGAAGTTCCCAAAAAAGACTTGTCTACAACATAGTTCTTCATTGAATAATACAAAAAACTACTTAACAGCATTAACTTGTGAGGTGTCTAGGGCGTTTAAAAGCGTCCTTTTGTATGGAACAAAAAGGCTTCCTGTAACGGCAACATAAAGGATAATTACAACGCACGATAGTACAAAGGGCTGCTGATATCTGTGTATAAATTTGATAACAGTTCATCAACAACGAAAACCCGAATCAAGAAAAAACTAATATGAAACTGTTGCATTTAGACAAATGCACGAAACTGTAGATAACCATCAAAGTGATTAAGGTAAAGCAATTATAATGATAAATACAATGATCAGTACATTAAACGTTATAAGTATAAGTAAATATATCAGAATTATTACACGACAACTCGCGTTACAACACAAGGGTGAAGATTGCTAGGAATACAACTGCTTACTGAATGTAAATAAGTAGTGTAAAACAATATACAAAAGACTGGAAGAAAAGTGGGTAAGAACAATGTAAAACAAAATTTACATGCGTCATAAATCTTCCTTCAACTCGGGAAACAGAGTTTAAATGGCTTAGCTTATTTAGTCTGTTTAGGGTGTTTAGCAAGGTTTTTATACGGAATGGGGCTGACGAAACCGTGTCCGACGCTCCTCCATTACACGGGCTTGAGACCGACAGTATCATTTAAAAAGCAATCATCAGCGTATTTCGCCTTTAGGAAAACTAGTATCGATCAGTAGGCTGCTTTAATAAGAGTTGAAATTGGAGTATCAACAGTCTCATCAACACAGATAAAGAATATATTTGTAATATCGCAATGAGTAGAAAAAGTAAGTTTTTTGACGTTTCGTGACTCAGCGTTAGCCACTTCTTCAGAGGATAAATAACCAAATCAAAATAAATCCAAGTTTAAATAGTACAATGGAACAACAAGAATATTATGTGATTTGGTTATTTATCCTCAAGTCACGAGACGTCGAAAGTTCTCATTTTTCAACTCAACCTACAGTCTCATCATCATTGTGAGGAGCGTCAAAGCTACTGCTATCCGCCTAAAGTTTACATTATTACCAATTTACATGCTCTTCACTATTGGACTTACCTTGATATCCTCTAATTTTTTAGCCAAAAAGTAATTCAAAACGATCCATTCAAATGAAAATAAATACATGGGTTTAAATGTCAGTGATGAATACTTATTGTAATATTAAAGGAGTTATACAGTATATCATAAATTACGTAAGGTTTCATTGCTAACATTCTGTTAAGTAAGGTGAGCTAATAGAGACATTTAATTCCATCAAATATTCCATTTTTGCATAGATTATTCTAGTTAGTTATTCAAGAAACTGTCACGTAGGATGACACTACAGTAAGATGGAATATTTATTCGTTAGTGATACATTTATCCAAATGGTGTTTTACTGAAAATTAATCGATAGGTTTTTCATTACGAATGGAAATACTTCTCATGGACGACTAAATCATACTTAATTGGCTTCACAAGGAAATAAAAATATATTGACATTAAAAAGATAAACTAGTAAAAGTGTGCAACTGAATAATGAGTGAATCAAAGATGAAAAAATATTCAAAGTCAGGATGACTGTCTCACCTTATTACGCAACTCTATAAGAGTGAGTATAATTGATCCATTCGAAAATTCAAACAAGATCGTTTGGTCAGCCGACGGTGGATTACTCTTCCAATCGGTTTGAGTAATATTCCATCAAATATAGAAAGCCGTTGTTGATAACTGATTCGCTACCCACTCCTATGAACTTCTTTTGTTATTTATTAGATTTGTACAGATATGTGTCGTACATCACTTCTCTTCATATTTCAACATTACGAAATTTAACTCATATGATGAATTAGTTTTAGAAATAGTTCCCTTCATGTAAACAAGTCTAGGCGTGGATTCGTATAAACGGTTGGTTGCAGTCGAGTGTTCCTTTGATACAAAGATTCTGCTCTATTCTAGAATTAATATGAGTATTGAGATCGAAGCAAATACGTGTAGTTATTAGAATTATTCACAGTGGAATATTGGAATGATAGACAAACAATAGAAATGGACGTCACGTTTTGCTCAATATAATTTCTTACCATATTTCAAAATCAAAAAACGATGCAGAGAGAATGTGTAAGTGTTTGAATTTTTCATTTCATACGCACTAATTGAAGCTGAGATTGGCCGTTTTAGTAACATAAATCTTACAAAAGAAATACACTTAGCAAATAAACAATTGTCACAGATTAGTTTTGCACATCTAGAAACTAATAAATTTTCATTATCTGTATACACTTTTGTGATGGATTTTAGGATTTGTTATACACTAAAACTGAGGACGTAATGGCCACAGAGTGATGCTATCTGTCCAAAACTTCATCGCATTATTGATGGCTGTGTAACTGGAATCCCCCAATGATGTAAACGTATGTAGATCATTCTACACTGAATTGTATGAAACGGTTGTGTAGTTGACAATTTCATGTACGAGAAATCGAATTGATTTGTACAGAATTTGTACAGACAATCTTTGAGTTTGTTTAATTCATAGTTTTGAATTGTCATTTCTTAGAATTTAATTAGCACATAGCTCCTACAATTTGAATGATAACTTATCATTGTTTACAAGTTCTTCAGGTTGATCGTAAATATTTCTTGTACTTGGTTGAGATCACGTTTAATGCATGAACTGCCCAAAAACACATTGACTGAAGATGTTGCGAACAAATAAATTGTGCGTGAATCTAACAACGTTAATCGTCTGTTGCAAATGCACAAATCAAGACAGTATAATTCAGTATATTTCACAATACAAATTCTCGGGGATAATGCTCGTCAAATCACAATATTTGGATCTCTGTTAATTTCTGAAATTCATTTGTGTTAAATTTGAGCAGCATTTGACCGCGCAAATAAGGAACGTTACGAGAAGTTTTAAGACGTCAATTAAGAGTCTTTCAGTGACTATTTCAGTGTCATATCTGAAGATCGGCTCCGCTGTTTATCTAAATTAGCGTAACGAGAAATCAATTGTGGCTGATTCCAATACGGAAATCAGAAACACAGAATATTTTGTGAGGTTTGACATTGATATTTGAAAAATAGAAATGTGGAATGATTTTGGCATGAGAAATGGTTATTCATTTACCTGTCTGTTTTCAAATCCCTCTGACATATGGAAGGGACTCTTATTCTTTCTGTAAACAGAGTTGCTTTTTTGAAAGTATGAACAGAATGAGCTCAGTTGTCACTATTTCTCGTGTTGAGTTTCTTGCACAACGTGTTCGTTGTGCAGATTGATGACAGTCCTGTGTGGTTCCGAAGCGGACATAAGTTGAAACGATAATTAGAAAAAATTGGAAATATACTGGAAATGCTTGATCTGAATGTCGCTGTTACAAAGCAAACACAAGATATTGGATATATCATTGTTCAAATGGTGGAGCATACTTCATTATTTGTGTGCATGCAAAATGTTTTGTTTCCTTTTCCAAACAATGCTACCTCATTCGATGTGTGTGAAGTGAAACTGAAAATCAGTGGAAGATCCTACCGCATGGACGTCGAACTACTGGAACAATTCTACATAGCTTAATAAATTAGTTGTCAACTGATGTAAATCTTTCACTCTAAAGTCCTTGTTAGTGAACATATCTTCATTTACGTGGAAATTACCATATCGTAGGATTAATCCTTTGAATACTACAAGATCGAGTTTACCTATGGAGTATAAGTTCCACTCGCAAACGTATCAAGAGTCTGTAATGACCTACTTTTGTCTACAGAACCCGATTGGTTCAATGAAAACAATTATTATTATAACCAATTGTACGAGTGACTGTTTTACTGTGCTCGTTTGTTTAACTGTGCCAATGACAGCCATTATACTTACTCTCCCGTTGACTTTGAACTTGTACGAATTCGGTTACGCTCAGTAACCACGCTTGGCACGATCTCGGTATTCTTTCGATACCACGAGATCGCCAACAAATACATCTCGACTACAGCCATCATCTGTCTTCTGATATTGGCCTACGGGGATCTTATTGATTAATTGGCACGTAGTCTTGTAGCGGTGTTCATAGTCAAGCTCAACTCGACACCACGCTACAAGTCCATAAGCTAAAGATTAATATGGAAATAATGTGAAAACAGCAGAAAAATGTATGCATGTATTCATCTGATTTAGACCTAGGATTACGTGTACGTTTTAAAAGTTTTGCTACATTGCATTTTGTTAATTCAATGGCACTAACACGATTCACTTTAACAGAACGATTTTCCGATTATGTGATGATAAATTTCTGTAGTTCTGAGAAACATTTATGCGCTTTTTCAGTAAACATGAATTACTTGCAATGAAGTATGGTACACATCAGTACGCTTGTCAGTATTATGACATTCTTACGACGTCAGATTGTACTCAATAAAATTAACTGTAATGCTGTAATGTGACCGGAATGCCACATTGTGATAAATACACCATATTGATTAGGCCCATCATTATCAGTAAAGTCCTTGTTAGTGAACATATCTTCATTTACGTAGAAATTACCATATCGTAGGATTAATCCTTTGAATACTACAAGATCGAGTTTACCTATGGAGTATAAGTTCCACTCGCAAACGTATCAAGAGTAATCAATTAACTGGCAGATAAGTCTCTGATTAGAAAGACGTGTTTATCTCGGTTTATGTTTTGTGAAAATTATATTTTATCATACATCCTACCAACACTCAACTCTCCAAACGCCTTTTATTTCAATTGGAAATGCATCAACAATAAGTATGCATATATCTCCTCAGTTTTTATCAACTGCTTCTTGGATTTTAGTATGAAAGTCTTCATTTCCATGAAAATTTGTAATAATATTCAAGTGCTAGTAGTTACATCATCAACTTCCCGATAATAAGAACAAAATTTTTGTGCTTTTTTTATTCTTTAATCCACTGTCATAATGATATCATGAATCAGCATTTTATGAACTATCTTTCTGCAAAGGTTTTTATGTGTGATTGTACAGACCAATTCTTCGGAATAAGATTTCCTCACTAAAATACTCATTTTTCATTTTCCTCTAGTGTCATATTACGACTAAACGTATTATAGAAGCCACGGTATTATTGCTCCTTCATTATATAAGATAATTTCCATTCACATTATGCAAATACATCAACATAGATTATTTTATTACATGAAAAGTAGCTTAACTAGTTTCGAACTTCCAGTATCCAATAAAAGTACACATACTAATACACAATGTGAATGAAGCCTAATACATTTATTGATATAGTTATAAAATAAACTTTTAATAACATTGTTGCACGATTAGTAACATGTATCTGTCGTTTCACATTTGAAATTCAAATACTGCACTTACCTTGAACGTAACAAGGTACGGTGGATTTATCAAATCTTCATCCAAAACAATTTGAACACGGAAATGTTGACGGACAATAAAATCACCAAACGATATTTAGGTATGTTTAATTTATTCAGCAAGATCCTGTAATTTTTTTGTAATAGTTATTTTGTAAATAAACCATAAAACTACAATTGATACTGATGGGTATAAACTTACCACATAATTCTAATTGAAAATGAACAGCTGGAAAATTATATGAAGTATAATGATTTTTATAACTGAATTAAACAGAAATAGATTTCAATAATCTGTTGAGATTAAATTATTCACAGAGTAACTGAAACAGTTTTTATGACTAATAGGCTACTATGGAATACCTGATTTTAATAAAGTTATGCGTTTTAATGTTGATATTACTCATTAGTTACGTACGATTCTCTGACAGTTTTGATTTCATACTCTTTATACTAATGATAAATTATATATAGTTGTTAACATAACAATATTGATGTTGAATTCTGTAGTTGTATTCTTGTTACAAGAAATTTAAATATGTATATATGTATGTAAAAAGGGATAAAGAAAAAGAATAAGGCATTTCGAATATAAGTAAACATAAATCAGTGGAAAAAATTTACTTTTGAAGAAATCATTTAATTCAAATCCACATCAAAAAAGTTGATGATGGAATGATGAGAAGGTTGGGTGGTTTCTAAACAAAGATCAATGTATAGAAAACAGACTTGAGGTAGTCAGAATTCGGACTTCTACATTTAGGTTCGATTGAGCAGAAAGAGAAACTTTTGCCTTAGAGACAAGGCGAATACGTTCTAATAACACAATATAAGATAAACTGTGGTGTCTGTTATTATGTTAAGCTGAAATACCTTATTCTAACTTCCGAACAGCCCATTCTATTCATTCTACTTGAGTCATATTTTGACCTTGTTAATTATTCGCTTATCAATCTTGACTGTCTTTATATGAGCGCGTGGGCGTGTGTACACTTCTTATCCTACTGTTCATCACATGTGTGTAACTTATTTTTATATGCCTATAAATATTGATTAACTATTGGTTAAATGAGGAGTTGGCTTACCAGCCATCTCCACCACGCGTCATTTTTGCTTCGCTTTCTTTTCTTCACATCATTTCCCCGTTCGTTTGTTTGATCGACGATTATACAAAATATATGTACCCAAAGTTTCATTCTCGTTATTTGACTTATTTAATTCCGTTATTGAATTACGCGATTTAAGTCAATGATTATATGCGAGGATAGATGCATGTATATTTCCACAACGATCATTCATACGATCAAATCGGAGTCAGATCACGGGCCACTAAAGTGGAGAGCGCTTCGACAACATCGTCCAATCTAAATGATTATACAAAACAACGGGCTCCACAAAACTACTTCGATTTTGACAAATAATCATTCGAAACGGCTATCCACCTAGATTCAGCAATAAAAACTAGACACACACGATAAAACCTAAAGGATGATGAACAGTTCGAAAAAACTTCTTTTCGTGACTACTGAATCGAAAAACTATACAGCTGCAAAAATCTTGAATAGAAAAATTTCAAAATTCCTGAGAATAACATCCTGCTTAGCTAAGCTTTAAACCACAGCAAGTGTATTTACAGGTTTGTTTGCTCTTGTGTGGCAGCTTACACTGGCGGCACAAGGCGGACACTTTCTGAATGCATCTTAAAACACTGCCAAAATGGCTTTTAAAGGAGGAATGCAAAACCATTATTAGCTCAATTCAGTAGAATCTCATGAACTCTAGGCATATTGTTTCGAGGGAATCATCTTTTAAATGATTTACACAGTCAAAGAAATCCGGTCGAAGGTGGGGGGGGGGTAGATCGAAAGCTTATATACTGATGAGGCCTTGCCAATTTACCACATCAAGCCCAAACTTTGTGTTTACAAAAGCAATACGTCTAACTCCTTATCTCTTCATGACTCTAGTTCCATTCTCCAGTATGTTTTGAACTTGTATTTTTTATTTCCGTAATGTTATTTCGAAACCATATTCATTTATTATTGTTTTCTAATAATTGTCTTACGATTATTATTATTTGATAATGGCTCAGTGTTCTAAAGGTTAAGAGTTCGCGCGTAAAACCGAAAGTCTCACTACGCGCAACGCTGACTAGTTTTGGGGATGGTTGGAAGAAAGTAAGTGGTGGCCAAAATAAAACGTGGAATCGATCCGTGAAGCCACTAACTTCTGGTCTGAGCCATACTGCTACATGAAGAGTACTTCGTTGGGATCCATGCGACTATCGTAATCAATGGTTGGCGACTGTCTGACATGGTTCAGAATCGACCACAATGGCGTAGTTGTGTATGCTCTTTGTCTGACCTTAAACCGTGAGATTAAAATTGCTTTGCATCCTACTTTTCATGAACTAATTTTTTTTCCCTGCACCATATCCTTATATGAGATTTTTTATTGTACATTACTACCATTGAAGTGACTGCTTCTATGAATTTGGTATTCATCTTGTTGTGATTGTGAGATACGGAAACTTGAAACGACACACACATTGCCTTGTCTTACGTTGTAGCTGACTGACTGACCGATTTACTGACCTATTGAACACATCTTTATACATACACAATAGCAATCTACTGCTTCAATTTTAGAAAGACAATGTTTTCCGAAAAAATAACACTACCTTTGATTAGGCAATTTTCCCATATTTCCGGCCTGACATTTTTATCATTTCCGAGATAAGTGTTCAGGTAAAATACTTTGTCGATTAAGTGTTTAATCAACTACGACTTCTTTACCTATATCTTCCATCTGTGAGAACACGAATGTAGTAGTTAGTTGGTATGTATTTTATGATTATGTAACAATACACATATCGTATTTAAAAACATATGCCAGAATCCTTGATGTCAGTTGTACTAACCAACGTTTTAAACAGTCTAATGTTCTTGAATCTAAGTAGAAATTTTGATAAGTATAAAAAGTGAAACTGTGTGTTAAATATTAGACCGAAATGTATTCACAATTTTAATCGCACATTTCATGATTGCTGCATTACGTAGATAAAATTTATACTGAATAAGTAACATGGAGCTGTAAATGATAAATTACCTTTGGAGCTAAAGCATGTAATGCACAATTACAAACGTCTAGGCTATCGTATATATACAAAACGTGTAGTTATTCGCAAATAACATTCTCATGGTTGACTAACCTTGAATAAATCATACTGTGAATGATTTTTTAAATCTTCACTCAGAACCACTCGAACACGGAATTTTTCACCAACCATGAATTCACTTCTTCGGCGCATATTAGGTTTAAGTATATTCTTTAAAGTATTGCAATAACTATTATTGAATCGAATACAAAATTACGGTATAGTTTTGTACTGCCAAACATTCCACAACTCTCTCCTTCAAGAGAACCAAATACATAATGATAAGCAGTAATGACATTTTCTTAAAAATAATCAGAACAGAAGCAAATTCTTTCTATTAACGTTTTGGTATTAATCTGTTCACATAGCGACTTATATAGATTTTACGGCTGACATAGATAATTAAACAAACAGTTTTAATGAATTTGTAACCTCTTTTAGTAAGTATTCAATCATAAACAACAATGTTATCTTTTTGCAAATTCAATTTTTCTTTGAGAAAAACAAAACCACATTTCAATTACTCTCAGATTCACTACATTTTATGATCACAATCAATATTGTGTAGGTTAAATAAATTTTCGGATACTTAAATTATTATCTCAAAGCAGTCTTGTTGTTAAAACAAAAGACGTGATCAATTAAACAATTACTAAACGTTGATGGACTATCATTTGTTCTATTGAGATTTGGAAGTTTTATTTGACCACTGAAATCCAACAGATATATCGTTTGATTTGGTAACTTCTCAGAATTGACCAGATCATGATGTACAACACTAGACTGATCTCACTGACAGATTTGTTTATGACATTTGACAAACTCTATCTCTACGACACCATAATAACTTAGCGAAATACGCTGATGATTGCTTTTTAAATGATACGCCCAGACTTGTTTACATGAAGGGAACTATTTCTAAAACTAATTCATCATATGAGTTAAATTTCGTAATGTTGAAATATGAAGAGAAGTGATGTACGACACATATCTGTACAAATCTAATAAATAACAAAAGAAGTTCATAGGAGTGGGTAGCGAATCAGTTATCAACAACGGCTTTCTATATTTGATGGAATATTACTCAAACCGATTGGAAGAGTAATCCACCGTCGGCTGACCAAACGATCTTGTTTGAATTTTCGAATGGATCAATTATACTCACTCTTATAGAGTTGCGTAATAAGGTGAGACAGTCATCCTGACTTTGAATATTTTTTCATCTTTGATTCACTCATTATTCAGTTGCACACTTTTACTAGTTTATCTTTTTAATGTCAATATATTTTTATTTCCTTGTGAAGCCAATTAAGTATGATTTAGTCGTCCATGAGAAGTATTTCCATTCGTAATGAAAAACCTATCGATTAATTTTCAGTAAAACACCATTTGGATAAATGTATCACTAACGAATAAATATTCCATCTTACTGTAGTGTCATCCTACGTGACAGTTTCTTGAATAACTAACTAGAATAATCTATGCAAAAATGGAATATTTGATGGAATTAAATGTCTCTATTAGCTCACCTTACTTAACAGAATGTTAGCAATGAAACCTTACGTAATTTATGATATACTGTATAACTCCTTTAATATTACAATAAGTATTCATCACTGACATTTAAACCCATGTATTTATTTTCATTTGAATGGATCGTTTTGAATTACTTTTTGGCTAAAAAATTAGAGGATATCAAGGTAAGTCCAATAGTGAAGAGCATGTAAATTGGTAATAATGTAAACTTTAGGCGGATAGCAGTAGCTTTGACGCTCCTCACAATGATGATGAGACTGTAGGTTGAGTTGAAAAATGAGAACTTTCGACGTCTCGTGACTTGAGGATAAATAACCAAATCACATAATATTCTTGTTGTTCCATTGTACTATTTAAACTTGGATTTATTTTGATTTGGTTATTTATCCTCTGAAGAAGTGGCTAACGCTGAGTCACGAAACGTCAAAAAACTTACTTTTTCTACTCATTGCGATATTACAAATATATTCTTTATCTGTGTTGATGAGACTGTTGATACTCCAATTTCAACTCTTATTAAAGCAGCCTACTGATCGATACTAGTTTTCCTAAAGGCGAAATACGCTGATGATTGCTTTTTAAATGATACTGTCGGTCTCAAGCCCGTGTAATGGAGGAGCGTCGGACACGGTTTCGTCAGCCCCATTCCGTATAAAAACCTTGCTAAACACCCTAAACAGACTAAATAAGCTAAGCCATTTAAACTCTGTTTCCCGAGTTGAAGGAAGATTTATGACGCATGTAAATTTTGTTTTACATTGTTCTTACCCACTTTTCTTCCAGTCTTTTGTATATTGTTTTACACTACTTATTTACATTCAGTAAGCAGTTGTATTCCTAGCAATCTTCACCCTTGTGTTGTAACGCGAGTTGTCGTGTAATAATTCTGATATATTTACTTATACTTATAACGTTTAATGTACTGATCATTGTATTTATCATTATAATTGCTTTACCTTAATCACTTTGATGGTTATCTACAGTTTCGTGCATTCGTCTAAACGCAACAGTTTCATATTAGTTTTTTCTTGATTCGGGTTTTCGTTGTTGATGAACTGTTATCAAATTTATACACAGATATCAGCAGCCCTTTGTACTTCGTACTATCACGCACCATGACAGCATAATCTAGGAAGAAATGAGATCTTCTGCAGACGTTATTACAATGGTTGTTATGTAGTTGTGTATTTTCAATATCTTTAAATTGAATACTGAAATAATTTGTTTTAACTGTGCCAAATCACACTGAATGACTGATGTTTTTATTCCCGATATTTATGTGATTATTTGAAATTAACGAATGCAGCATGAAAAGAAACCAATCAATCTTGACGATTGTGGATGAGACTTACTTAGTGGCATTGATGTGTTATAGCCACTTCCAGCTATGGTGTTGATGCATAAACAGGCGCCTTCAGCTACGTTATTCCATTACAACTGATGTGGTCAGCATCCAATGTCGAAGACTTACAGAGCTATTTAGTTTGAGCATTTATTTATCGCTGCATTTTCCTACATTTGAAGTATACATAAAACTCAAATCAAGTCTTAATCTGTGTTAGTGTCACAATCCTCAATATGAACTTCGCAGCATTGCAACTCTACAGAGCTGAAACTTGGATAACTTCCATAATCGTCATCAAACTGTACAATTACTTTTGAGCAGTTGTCTCCGCAAAATACTTATTGCCCTTTTACCGTATATCATATTTAACAGCCCCAATTAAGAGAGAATAAACCAACATATAAATGAAAAGAAATTAGAAAACTACGTTGGAGGTGTTTAGGACATCGCTTACAGACGTCTTTAAACTGCATTGCAAGGCAAGCATAATTTTAAATCCTGAACGAGAACGTAAAAGAGGAAGGTCAAAGGATGATAAATAGGAAGCAGACATCAGAATAATAAATACCAAAGGGAAACGACTGGAAAGGATTGCCCGTGTCGTAGTTATATGGAGAACGCTCTTGAACGACATAAACTACTCCATGAAGTGTAAGAGGAAGAAGAAGCTTTTACTTAGATGGTGAGTCGAAGAGGAGTGAGACAGATACTTCCGTACTATTTGTGTATCGTCACTTTGGTCCTCCCTTACTTAGAGTTCGATCAAGCAATTATCCGAAATAAATGTTCGAGACAACATTAAACTTCGGTGACCATTGTGAATTCATGAAGTCAATTAACCAGTTGCTGAACGACACTTAATTGTAAATGTAAGGCAATACAGCTAGTTTGTGTGCAGCATCACCGATAATGTTCCATTTAAATCATTTTTTCGAAGTGTGCATGGCAAGCAAACAGATAACATATCAGAAGTAATCGTAGAAATCATAACACCATCAACAACCTTCAGTATTGATGAAAATGACTTTTGAGTAGTTTTGCACTTCAGAATCATAAGGAGTTAGTAACAGGCCACAAAAATGAATGTGTACGTACAAGCATCCATCAAAAATAACTTTTGAGCATTGCATTATTCCTATTTTCAGTAAACAATACGTACTGAAAGACGTTTTATGATCCGTCGCATATATTTCGCGACACAGACCATGAGGGATTCTTCACCTGTTTTACAAAGTCAGATTGATGGTCGAACCTTCATCTACCAGTTCATCTAATGGTTGCTAAAAGCCTGTCCAGTACATTCTTATTTGAGTTTAAGCATTGTATTTAAAGTATTTTATTTCCAGTAACGTTAATGTGTGTCATATACATATTATGTTCCATATCTTCAACTTCAATAGAATAATTCCGAGCACTGACATATCAATATCCTAGTGGACAATTACCAGATGGAATTATTTAAAAAGTCTTTGACACGACATCTGTTAACCTTTACAAAAATTGAATTTTTCACTTTACACAATGTTCACATTCATTATTTCGTATATTCGACATACATTATTCTCGCTATCCATTACTTACTTATTTACTTACTTACGCCTGTTTCTCCCAATGGAGCATAAGTCGCCGACCAGCATTCTTCGATACACTCCGACTTGGGACTTTCTTTCTAGCTCTATCTAATCGTTGTTTACTCTTCCCGAAGTGAGGGCTTGTCTTGTGACGCAGTTGGGTGCTTTCCTCAATGTGTGTCCTGTCCACTTCCAGCGCTTCTTCCTGACTTCTTTGTCCGCTGAGATCTGGTCTGTTCTCTCCCACAGTAGGTTGTTGCTAATAGTGTCCGGCCAACGGATCCAAAGTATTTCGCACAGACAACTGTTGATAAACACTTGAGTCTTCTGGATGCTAGCTTTTGTAGTTCCTCAAGTTTCCGCCGCATACAGTAAAACTTTCTTGACGTTTGTATTGTACATTCTGATTTTGGTGTTGGTAGACAGTTGCTTTGAGTTCCAGACGTTCTTCAGTCGTATATATGCTGCATTTGCTTTACCGATACGCGCCTTCACATCTGTATCAGATCTACCGTACTCATCAATGATGCTGTCCAGGTATGTAAAGGTTTTCACAACTTTCGAAGCTTCTCCGTCATGTGTGATTCGACTAATGCATGCTGTATCGTGTTGGAGAATCTCGCTTTTCCAAAATATAACTTGGAAGCTGGCAAAGTGATTTCGATCAAATACTACGTACTAATATCAAAAAGAAGCAGTTGAATGAAACAACGTTCTGTAGTTGTTACTTTGAAACTCTGAGGTTTGTTGCTTTTGGATGGCTGAACTAGATTCCATCAGGTTTCGTAACAATAATCACGATCTACTATCAAGAATCGCTTATGAAATTTCAAACAAACACAGAAAATAGCACACATGTATGAATAAAAATGAACCAGGCCTATGTAAATGTTAAAGTTAATTTACCAATAACTTACAAACATAAAAACGAAATTCCTAATCCTCAGAATACATTCCGTCAAATTTCAGAACCTGTAGCATTATAAGCACAAACAGGTGAGTTACATTCTTTAACAGTCAACAGAACGCACTATGTCAGTCATGAAATTTTAAAGTGTTCAGTTGCATATATATTTATATATTGTTATTTGTAAATATATATACACTTTCTGGCAATGTGATGTGCTAGTTCTTTCAACTAGTACTTCCACTGATTTGAGACACTCACATTCTGTGATAAACCAGCTAGACACAGAATTTGTGGTGATATGTAACGTGTTCATGGCCAGCAAAGTGACCACACGATAAGCGAGCGACTTTGACTCAATGACACACAATTTACAAGTTCCATTAGCAAACGTAATCTGAGAGAGAGTGGGTGAGAGTTGGAGATAGAGATAGAGAGAGCGAGCGTGAGAGCGAGAGAGTGTTAAACTGGGAAGTGAGAAATGTGCACAGACTGACGGGCAAACATTCCGACAGACAGAATGCCAATGTGCACATCGACAAACCGAAGCAGATTCGAACACGTTTCAAAGACGAAACGGTGCAAAACGGCAACATTGAAAAGTCGAGCAAATTCACACCAAGCACCATTTTGCGTGCACAAACGTAGACGACGAACAATCAAACTCCACGAAATCGAACGCATTACCATGAGCAAACAAACCACAACGACACATGACTGTAGAATGTATCACGTTGAGAATGTTTCCGCAACGTAACGATGTATCGTCGGACGTCAGTTCAAATTGTGACATGATCACCTTGCAAACAAATCTACACTTGTTCATAAACACGTGTATTAACATATTGACACTTCACAGTTTCCACCATTAATATTTACGCTGTCACATTTCAGAAACCGTTGGATTCGATCAACCAACAGGTGAGTTACATTCTTTAACAGTCAACAGAACGCACTATGTCAGTCATGAAATTTTAAAGTGTTCAGTTGCATATATATTTATATATTGTTATTTGTAAATATATATACACTTTCTGGCAATGTGATGTGCTGGTTCATTCAACTAGTACTTCCACTGATTTGAGACACTCACATTCTGTGATAAACAAGCTAGACACAGAATTTATTCACACACTCGATAGAAATTACTGCATCATATCCATTTGAACAGATTGTGCTTGAATGTGTGAACTGAGATGAGTGTGGAGAATTGTTGATCATGTTGACAAACTGAGTGAACGAGATGGGAATGGGAGGTTGATGAGAGTTTGTGGTGATATGTAACGTGTTCATGGCCAGCAAAGTGACCACACGATAAGCGAGCGACTTTGACTCAATGACACACAATTTACAAGTTCCATTAGCAAACGTAATCTGAGAGAGAGTGGGTGAGAGTTGGAGATAGAGATAGAGAGAGCGAGCGTGAGAGCGAGAGAGTGTGCCAAAGAATTACGTAATCACATTTACATATTTTAATAACTTATATAATTTAACTGTAAAACTGTCAGCTTCATATCAAACATATAAACGATTGGTTTTATAAAATGGTGTCTACTTCCTAATTGATATGAGTTGGCTTATATACAAAACATTTTGTTGCTGTTCATAGGTTTATTGGTTGATTTGATGGAACTAGCTGAATTCCAAAGGATTCCATTGTTAGAAAGTATGCTTGAAAAATTTCTAACTCCATTTTCCCTAGCGCTACCCAAAGATGAACAAATAAACATGGTTATTCAAGCGATGAATAAAGAGTCAACCAATTGCAGCTGTAAGTTTTCAAGCATACATTATAAACGTTTGTGAAGAGTCAACATTGACACACGAGGTCAGAAAACGTCGGACAGTATTCCTATATTCGCTGCTTCTAAGATATTTGTGATCCATATTAAGTATCTGATGATGGTTCAACTGAACTGAAAACACAAAATCATAGTTATCAATTTTTACTAGAAAGAGTGCTTAGTCAAAATTTATTATTCCATATTCCCATACATTCTCGTCAGGAACGTTCACTACGATATTTTGAAAATATGCGCTGCTGATTTCTCAAAAGAAGGAAACATGAGACAATTGTATGATGCAAAAATGGAGCTCGCTGGAAATAACCGTAAATCGGAACGACCAGTGCAAAGCAAGGAAGGCAAAGTAATCACCAACATTAAAAAACAGAGAAACACGTGCGTAGGGCACATGAAGGAACTCTTGAATCGACCAGCCACACTAAACCCACTCAACATCAAGGCAGCACCCATGGGCCTCCCAATCAACGTTGGCCCACCAACAATTGATGAGATCAGAATGGCAATCAGACAAATCAAGAGCTGTAAAGCAGCGGGACAAGATTACACTCCAGCAGAGGCACTGAAGCAGACGTAGCAGTAACCGCAAAGATACTCCACATGCTCTTCGACAATATTTCGTATGAAGAACATGTATCAACAGGCTGGAAAGAAGGACACCTTACCAAGGCACCAACGAAGTGTCATCTTAGCAAGTGTAAGAACTACAGAGGCATCATCATGAAAAGTCTTCAACAGGGCGTTGTTGGACAGAATGAAAGACTTCGATCGTGTATCGACCAAAGCACAACATTCCAGACCATTTTGGAACGGTCAGTTGAATGCAATCCATCACTCTACATAAACTTCATTGAACACGAGAAGCATTTGATTGCAAGGATAGGACAATACTACGGAGGTTTCTTCGACACAACGGCGTGCCTGAGATGATGATCAGTATCATACGGAATTCTTATGACGGATCAAATCGCAAAGTTGTGTACAAGGGACAGCTCACAGACTGTTTCGAATTTTAAACCGGTGTCAGGCATGATTGCCTATTCTCGTACGAATAAATCAAGAAGAGGCGCTGGAAGTGGATAGGACATGCATTGAGGAGAGCACCCAGCCATGTCACAAGACAGGTCTCCACTTGGAATACCCAGGGCCAAAGCAGAAGGGGTGTACCAAAGAACACATTTCGCTGAGAAACGGAGATAGACATGAGAAGAGTGGACAACAATTGCATAGAACTAGAAAGAAAGGCCTGAGTCAGATTGGGTTGGAGAACGCTGGTCGACGGCCTATGCTCCATTGGTAGTTACGGGCGCAATTAAAGTAAATAAAAATATTATTTCTCAATGAACGCAGTATTATGACAATAACCAAACGTACTTACTTACTTACGCCTGTTACTCCTCGTGAAGGAGCATAGGCCGCTCACCAGCATTCTCCATCCAACCCTGTCCTGGGCAATCCTTTCAAGCTCTTTCCAGTTCTTATTCATCATTTTCATATCCGCTTCTATTTCCCGACGTAATGTGTTCTTTGGCCTTCCTCTTTTCCGCTTCCCTTCAGGATTCCAAGTTAACGCTTGCCTCGTAATGCAGTTTGATGATTTGCGTAATGTATGTCCAATCCATTTCCATCGTCTTTTCCAAATTTCCTCTTCCGCTGGATGCTGGTTGGTTCTCTCCCACAAAAGGCTGTTGCTGAAGGTATCCGGCCAATGGATGTTGAGTGTCATGCGTAGACAGACATTAATAAATATCTGTACCTTCTTGATGGTGGTTGTTGTAGTTCTCCAAGTTTCGGCTCCGTGCAGTAGAACTGCCTTGACGTTCGTATTGAAGAGAGAGTAGACAGCCTTGTCTTACTCCGGTCCTTACTTGGAATGCCTCTGTCAGCTGTCCTCCATGCAATACTTTGCACTGTAGTCCGTCGTATGAGTTCCGGTTAATGTTGACAATCTTCTCAGGAACTCCGTAGTGTCGAAGAAGTTTCCATAACGTCCTCCTATCTACACTGTCAAATGCCTTCTCATAATCAATGAAGTTGATGTAGAGTGACGAGTTCCACTCAATTGATTGTTGGACGATGATCCGTAGTGTCGCAATCTGGTCTGTGCACGACCGGTCCTTACGGAATCCAGCTTGTTGATCTCGAAGTTGAGCGTCTACTGCGTCTTTCATCCTGCTCAGTAACACTCTGTTGAAGACTTTACCTGGTATTGACAGTGGTGTAATGCCTCTGTAGTTTTCACACTTGCTCAGATCTCCTTTCTTTGGAATCTTGATGAGGTGTCCTTCTTTCCAATCCATCGGCACTTGATCCACTTCCCAAATCTTCTCGAATAGAAGATGAAGCATGCTTGTAGTTACTTCGATGTCTGACTTCAGTGCTTCAGCTGGTATATTGACAGGTCCTGATGCTTTCCCGCTCTTGATTTGTCTGATGGCCATTCTGATTTCTTCTGTCGTTGGTGGATTGACATCTATAGGGAGATCTGTGTGTGCTGCTTCGATGTCCGGTGGATTCATTGGAGCCGGCCTGTTCAGGAGTTCCTCGAAGTACTCTGCCCATCTGTTGCGCTGTTGTTGAATCTCAGTGATTGGTCTTCCTTCTTTGTCTTTGACTGGTCTCTCTGGTTTACTGTATTTCCCTGCAAGCTTCTTCGTCGTATCGTAAAGCTGTCTCATATTTCCTTCTCTTCCAGCTTTTTTCGCCGTCGTTGCTAGTTCTTCCACGTGTTTTTGCTTGTCAGCTCTAATGCTCTTCTTCAATTTCTTGTTTGCTTCTATGTACTCTGCTTGTGCTTGGACTTTCTCTGCTCTTGTTCGACTGTTGTTAATTGCTGTCTTCTTATTCTTCCTTTCTTTGATCCTGTCTAGTGTTTCTGTAGAGATCCATTCCTTGTGATGATGCTTCTTGGGGCCCAGAACCTCTTGACACGTTGAAGTTAATGTTTCTTTGATACCTTTCCAGCTATCCTCCATAGTAGTTTCTTCTTCGTTCAGTAGATCCTGTAAGGCTTGGAACCAGTTGTTGAGAGCTACGGCTTTCAACTCCACCTGTAGCTCTCCCAGAGTTACTGCTGTTCCCAAGCCCGGCTAAAGGAGGAGGGTTGGGCATGCATTCAAGTTCCTTGTTTAAGCACTTGAATTGGTGAACGTATTTCCTTGAATATTTACCCTATTCTCTATTGTTCTGTTCCAGGAGAATGATAATGTTTCCAATTAAACCGCAGTGTTTGTCTATGATATGGACAGAAATGTTTTGAAACGTTAATAGTTTTCTGTGTGAATTATTTTTTCAATAAATAATACGCATGAGCATTTTCTACCAATCTATTTCATCTTACGTGTAAATGGAACATGATGTCGATGAAACACCATCAATGACAAGCGAAATGTTCTCAAAAGAATAACCAGATTTATTTACTCCGAAGAAGTAACTGACATTAAGTCACAAGACGTCTGAAATACAATTTCACACTCATTGTGATGTCACAAAAGTATATAGATATATATTAGCAATGTTTAGGTCTTCTCAAAATGTTCTATTTTCGTGCCTTATGGTAACCCTCGCGTTATTAATGGAAGAAACCAGACTCGTAGGGAAATAGGTCTTTATTTTGATCTTCGCGCAGTCACAGTAGCGCGTAGGATTCTTTACTCAGACAAGCAAAACCTCTCAACAAGCAATATAAGATAGATAGAAATATAACAACTAAACAAAATGAAGAAGTGAATAAATATCTGAACTATGCTGTTTTGATATATGCTTAGTTGCTTGAGATTAACTCTTGACAGCCAACCTAAGCTGTTACACCATCTTCGTGATAAAATACATCCGTTTGAAATATTTATATGCCAAGATTCCAAATACCTCGTAAAAACGTCATGTTACCTCTAGAACGTCTAATAGTTTTTCTCCACTCACTAAACAAATCTATTTATTAGTGAAATCAGAAGTAGACAATTGTATAGTCGAAACATATATATATATATATTAATCAAAGTTGATGGGCATGTTTGATCTTCACGTAAATTCAAATAAAATATCAAGTCCAATGAGATGCATAACGATATACTGAAATCATGTCCGCTAATCGATGTTAGTAGGCTATTAATTGGTAGAGAAACGGCCACAATCTGGCTAAAGAAATTACACATACGTGGCTTCAGATTGCGCAAAGTAAACGAGCTCCATGCTGAAGTAAATAGAGTTCATCCAACACCGGTTTCTAAAACTGTACTATCCAGTCAATCATATCTGGCAGACATAACAGTGATAGTCAAAACGGGTTCAAGCTATGTTTCACTTCTACGGAAAACCACAAGGGACTGTGCAGCTGCTTCGCCATATTATGAACCTTTGTGGGAGTGCGGTTATGTTATTAACGTTCGACAACTTCGGCTGAGTTGATTGGTTTGCAATTCATTGAAGATTCGGCACTAGAGGGCACTCCTATCAATGATGGTTCTAATCCTTTAAATGTCAGAATACGCCTCAGTAATGACACACTATCAAGGAAGTGATTGGCTTGTGTTGTACTACCTAAGTGAAAGAGAATGGGACAAGAAGCTTTAGTCTGTTCTTTACGTAATATTTTTGTTACACAACAAGATTGCAACAATCCACATACTTGTGGTAGAGTATTTTTGACAGATTTTGCGTTCTCACTACCAGGTATATTATTCACAACGACATTCCGCATACACAGTGGTCCCATCAACACTTCGGGCGATATATAGTCACCTACTTCTTCAGTGTTGGTTTTACAGTTTCGGGATCCGGATGCTCTGAAACACTGATTACATATTTGTACGGCAATGTCTTGAATGGTTTGAGTTAGTCTAAATTCCATTTGACGGCTCTCAGGACTACCACTGGTTAAATGACTAGAGTTTATATCAAAATTGTAAGGTTCGATATGGTTGCATACAGACGTGTTGCAAGTGTCTATCGGACGGTCACTTTGTGCATACTTGGTTGAGGAATAGAGTATATGTCCGGGTGGGTAGTCGAGATCCACATCATTGGGCTGGCTATTGTAGACAGGCTCACGTGCACTCCGTGGGCCGCTACTCAGGATGGCCGATTGTGGAGTTGCTGAGTGTTTGGAGTCATCCATACTACCTAAAACTCCTCACAACATGTGACGCTTTTGGGTGGACTGCCACACGACGTCGACTCAGACGGTTTGTGGCTGCTCTTGTTTATATCTATACTCGAGACGCAAGGTAGTGACATGTCATGCCCGAGTACATGGTACATGTCTAGCGTAGAAGACCAGAACAGGATGCAGACTGATCTGTGTGTTTATAAGGCTTCACACTACTCGCCTTAGTGACGGATTTAGGTCTTTTGCGGGCACGATAGGCATCAGGAGAGACTATACGTTTCTCAGATGGCCTGGACATAATTCGAAGTAATGTAAATATAAGATTTGTCAAGTTTCCTCCTAAAGTACTACTGGGAAGTCGCTTGGACTAGCTCAGCCGGTAGCGAGTTCCAGCATTTGACAAATCTTGAGCAGTAGAAGTTGTGTCTACTGTCCGTTCTGCTATGTTGTATCTCCAATTTCTGAGTGTTACCCCGTAGGTTTTCATTGGGACTAAGCTTAAGTAGGTGTTTAAAGGGATGTCTAGAAGTATGGAGGGTACCGTAAGCCATCAGAAGGTCACACTTAACACGCTTATACTCTGATGAGTAAAGGTTAAGTGATTGGAGGCGCTCTCCATAGGGTTTGAATTTGATACGCTTCAGAGTGTATTTATCCTTTTGCATTGAGGCAGGAAATACTATGTTTCCGTACTCCAAATGCGGACGAATAAAACAATTGAAGATTATGCGGAAGGTTCATCCGTCCTCCCAGCATACGACTGTCGTACTCGATGTCGACACTGGTCTTCCTATAAATGACATCGACTAGGCATCTCGATGCAGTGGACAATCTTACAGAGCACCATATGGATTCCTCAAGATTGTTAAACTCATGGTTGTGAACTTGGTGTACCTCCAAGCAAGATCGTATGTATACGGATACTCTACACCGAATGAATTCTTGATGAATATATTGACGTAAACTGTATTATAGATGTTAGTTAGGGCCTCAGACCGTAAAAACCGCACTAAAAAGCACACTATAAACGGAAAACAGTGAACAAAAACGGATGAGATAAACTGAACTAGCCTTTACGTGAAAAACTGAAATAAGCGAATAGTAAGCTGAGGCAAAACCACAGCTGAATATTTAATTCAGTGAAGCTCGAAAAAAAGTAATCTGTCGTACGTATAGCTCAGAAAAGATTCTTTAGATCAGAAATGGTAATTTTGTTGCGTGAGAACACAACAAACGTTTGAGAAATGCAAACCACGTTAGGATAAAACTTCCCGTTCGGAAAGCGCGCGTCCAATCCGTTTAGTTGGTTTTGAGCTGTGCATTGCATCCTGTGCTTTCTCTAAGATGTTCAGATCTTCGTAGTCTAATCAATCACTGGAAATTTGAACGTGGTAACTGTTTTTCACGTGGTCTTGAAATTCTTCGACTTGTTCATTTGTGGGGTGTATTATCTGGAGACTATCATCCTATCTTGTATATCGGGTACATTTTACGTGAAAAATAAAAAAAATTTTCGACGGATACTTACCAGCTCCTATTATTCCGATTTTGGACTTAAGTGTAAAATAGATCTAAAATTTATTATATACTTGTAGTGACCTACTTTTGTCAACAGAACGCGATTGGTTCGATGAAAACAATCATTATTATGACCAATTGTACCAGTGATGTTTTACCGTGTTCGTTTGTTTAACTGTTCTAATGACAGTCATTTTGGCCTTCCATTGGACTCTATTACTTTTCTGCGCGGTTTGTGACTCTACGCAGGTACTTTCTCCTGCCGATCCCACTTGTACTCCTTTCGCACGATTTCGGTATTCTTTCTATATCAAGAGATTGCCAGCCAATATATCTCGACTATGGCCATCATCTGTCTTCTGATTTTGGCCTACGGGAATCTTATTGGTTTATTGGCACGTAGTCTTGTAGCAGTGTTCATAATAAAACGCGATTCGACACCACGCTACAATTGGTGAGCCAAATCTGGGAACACGTCTCAACCTCGGTCAAATCTTCCAAAGAAGTCAATTCGGTGAGTCTGTTGTTTATCTGTCCACGTCTGTCGTGTATTTTCATATTAATTTTTAATGTATAATATACTCGCCATGACGGATAACGATAAGAATAGTATTAATATAATAGACTCCGATGTACGCGAACCGAATCCTAGGCACCTTTTATTTGCGTGACGATAAAGTCCACGCTTTATTCGAGAAGTTCCCCAGATTGACCAAACCACTCGAGGCGATTTCATCGGTGACCAATCGTGTGGTACACCACATAGGCACCCACGGAAATAGACTTAGATGAAAGGCTTGGTGAATTATCAAGTGACATGATACGAAGAAATAATAACAATAGCAATAATAATAAGCTGAGGATTGAAATATACAATATGAAGAAGTCAAAAATAACAACAAGAAATATATATGAGACTCACCGAAAAAAAGTAATACATTCGTGTAATAGACTTGCTACAATACGAGAATGAAATTTTCAACAGGTTAAACACTTACCAAACTTGGTCTCACCTTAGTGATTTGCTTTGTAATTCCTTATTGAAACACCTTTCATATTTACACGAGAATAAGAATCATTGTTAAACGAACGCAAGTTTGATTGACCCTGAGATTTTATAACATCATGACGACTAAGGAAAGTATCAGAAATCTTCATCAACTGGATATCAAGTTCATTCACCGCCTCGTAGTTAATACACACAGTTCTAGCATCTTAAAAGGAACAGTTCGGCATTTTTAACAGCTCTCTTTCCAAACCCGGTATGTTAATTCCTGAAATTAATCGATCTCTCAGTTGCACATGAAGTTGATCATTAAAATTACATTTGGCAGCTTGTTTCTGTAATTCAAGGATGAATTCCCTAAACTTTTGGTCATCTCGACGAATCATCTCATGAAATTTCGCCCTTTCACGGCATTCAAAACTAGTGCACCTTAAATGATTTAACAATAGCTCCTTAATAGTTGCATAAGGAAGTGAGATAGGTTTTTCTGGATATGCCAAAGTTTTTAATAAGCTGTATGCTTCTTTTCCGACGAATGTCAGGAAATGTGCCACAGTTTTATCAACTATAAAATCTTTCTTGGTCATACTCCAAATTTCAAACCTTTCTAAATAATCCTCAAAAGCTTCAGAAGTTGAATGAATATCTAACTGTTCCGTCGCAGGCTCCATCGCGACGCCAATATGATAATTGGGAATATTTCAATTATATTACGAACTAAGAATCCCAGAAATAACGCAATTGAATCAAGAAGTACTAAACAAGCACTAACGAGTGTCCTGTATTTGAAATTCGAAATCAAGCATTCAACAAGTACAAAGGAATCATCAGTTCAGTGAAACACCCATTTTTTGCAAACTGGTCATAGTGCCAGTACAAGCCAATCTTTTATAAATTATCTCTCGAGTTAGTAATTTTTCGCCAAAGCCTGTCAGACTCAAATTCCTTCTAACCGTGGAAGCACTAGCTATCCGGATTAAGAAATCGGAGTTTTGTACAGAAAAAATATCTTCAATGGCTTCTTTTTCCCAGACTGACTTCATGGCTAACTAATCAATACTAATCTTAGCTATCGAATGACCTAATTTGACAAATGTACTCACAACCTTCTTAGTCAAATATAATTGTCTGATATGTTTATTCCCAAATCTTGCTATTATTATAATAATTATGATTATGATTGTGATTATTACTATTATTATTGTTTTAACATCATTATTATTAGTTTTTCCCAATATATGATTCATTTACTTCACATTCAACTCACTTTATTATGTCTTATTGATTTCATATAAAATCTTTACACATTGTAGTGTTCCACCAAATATTTGATCGAATTTGTAACTACACTATTATTTCTCTCACCCTATCCGACCCATATTTGTTCTGATCATGGATCATAAATTTACACTTAACATATAAGCCCATATGAGTCATATCGACATATCGACGATTTTATTCTATTTTGTTTGATAGTCTTAAATTCACATGCTTTAACTTCGAACGATGCACTTCGCCTTAAACCTGGCCAATCCTATGATTATTAATTTGGATCTATAATTGTAGTAACTGAAGTGAATTTATCGAAAAGAATATTCTTCGTTCAAATACTATGAGGATTTTCACACAGTAAACTAATAGAGATAAATTTCAGTACAATATGAAACTTGATTTAACAATTGTTTAGTTTGGATTGTAAATGAATCATAAATATCTTAGAAAGTTGCGATAGCTGTTGGTGTTTTCATTTATGACAAAACAAATCTCATACATCTTTGTAAGTAATTGTGATAGACAATGTTTTTGGTTTATCAACAATTTAATATGACGGGGATATTTAAACAATTCAATTTGCGTTGTGTTAATTTCAAAGATGGAAAAGTTATGTTCCATTGGCTGAAATCATTTAACTCATGTACATGTGTTATGAGTTAGTTTCCGTGTTAGTTGACCGACATTGTAACATGCAAATAGGTGAAAACTTTGGACTATCTGAATGGCTACGCGTTTGTCTACTGTTTCGTTCATACATCACACATGAACAGTTTTAGAACATTTAGTCCGTGGTTCAGCTTATTCACAACAACAGAATATTACACTGTAGTTTTCTATTTGAAACGTTTGGTTCTGTAGAGTTGATTACTGGCCACAGATGAAAATTTGTATCGAATTCAATAAAATTTAGTGAGCATAGGATAGTACCTAAGCTAGTAGCTAGGGGTACTTCCTGGCACTGAAGGGACGAAGATTGTGGTGCTTCTGCACAGACAGGATCGTTTGCTTGTTCGGCGGCCATAGCAGGAAGATCGAGCACGGGTAAGGTAACTGCATTCGTCTGGATACGTGATAGAGCATCAGCAACATAGTTCGACTCGCCTTTAATGTGACGAAGGTCTGTAGTGAACTGGGAGATATAGTCCGAATGTCTGCACACTCGTGGTGAGTAGCGGTCAGACTTGGTATGCAGGGCATACGTTAAGGGCTTATGGTCGGTGAATAAGATGAAATTGAGACCTATTCTTAAGGAGTAAGGATAAAATTTTATTATGTGTTACCGATTCCCTTTCGTTTTTAATCCATCATAGTTAATATACCTGGGTTTCTGCCTGAAGGTATTGGTAATCAACTGCTACTAGACACGGAAGCCTGTTAAGTGAAAGCTTCTTCTATTCCGTCCACAACCATTTGACTTCCCTAATGATCTAACCCTTCTATCTTAAACACACCAAAAAGGCAGATCGAGACAACCAGTGTAGCAAAACCTCTGTATGAGCAGGTTTCAACATACACAAGGCAAGATCCTCAAAAACAACAAGATGAACACAAATCAAATCACAATTGATGGCGAAACTCTGGAAGGTGTGGAAATTTCCATGCACTCGGACAGCATCATCGAGGAACGAGTGGGATCCAAAGCAGACTTTAAGACAATGCTTGGCATATACTTTTGTATACTTTCGCAACACTCGGAATTAGAAAGTTTTAAATTCGTTTCACGTGGTTTTATTTTGTTTTTCTCACAAATGTTGGATCTGGTCTTACTATAGAACTTTATGCATCTAATAAGTTAAGTTATAGAAGTAGCTGTTCACTTCCCACAAATCTTATATTTACATTACTTCGAATTATGTCCAGGCCATCTGAGAAACGTATAGTCTCTCCTGATGCCTATCGTGCCCGCAAAAGACCTAAATCCGTCACTAAGGCGAGTAGTGTGAAGCCTTATAAACACACAGATCAGTCTGCATCCTGTTCTGGTCTTCTACGCTAGACATGTACCATGTACTCGGGCATGACATGTCACTACCTTGCGTCTCGAGTATAGATATAAACAAGAGCAGCCACAAACCGTCTGAGTCGACGTCGTGTGGCAGTCCACCCAAAAGCGTCACATGTTGTGAGGAGTTTTAGGTAGTATGGATGACTCCAAACACTCAGCAACTCCACAATCGGCCATCCTGAGTAGCGGCCCACGGAGTGCACGTGAGCCTGTCTACAATAGCCAGCCCAATGATGTGGATCTCGACTACCCACCCGGACATATACTCTATTCCTCAACCAAGTATGCACAAAGTGACCGTCCGATAGACACTTGCAACACGTCTGTATGCAACCATATCGAACCTTACAATTTTGATATAAACTCTAGTCATTTAACCAGTGGTAGTCCTGAGAGCCGTCAAATGGAATTTAGACTAACTCAAACCATTCAAGACATTGCCGTACAAATATGTAATCAGTGTTTCAGAGCATCCGGATCCCGAAACTGTAAAACCAACACTGAAGAAGTAGGTGACTATATATCGCCCGAAGTGTTGATGGGACCACTGTGTATGCGGAATGTCGTTGTGAATAATATACCTGGTAGTGAGAACGCAAAATCTGTCAAAAATACTCTACCACAAGTATGTGGATTGTTGCAATCTTGTTGTGTAACAAAAATATTACGTAAAGAACAGACTAAAGCTTCTTGTCCCATTCTCTTTCACTTAGGTAGTACAACACAAGCCAATCACTTCCTTGATAGTGTGTCATTACTGAGGCGTATTCTGACATTTAAAGGATTAGAACCATCATTGATAGGAGTGCCCTCTAGTGCCGAATCTTCAATGAATTGCAAACCAATCAACTCAGCCGAAGTTGTCGAACGTTAATAACATAACCGCACTCCCACAAAGGTTCATAATATGGCGAAGCAGCTGCACAGTCCCTTGTGGTTTTCCGTAGAAGTGAAACATAGCTTGAACCCGTTTTGACTATCACTGTTATGTCTGCCAGATATGATTGACTGGATAGTACAGTTTTAGAAACCGGTGTTGGATGAACTCTATTTACTTCAGCATGGAGCTCGTTTACTTTGCGCAATCTGAAGCCACGTATGTGTAATTTCTTTAGCCAGATTGTGGCCGTTTCTCTACCAATTAATAGCCTACTAACATCGATTAGCGGACATGATTTCAGTATATCGTTATGCATCTCATTGGACTTGATATTTTATTTGAATTTACGTGAAGATCAAACATGCCCATCAACTTTGATTAATATATATATATATATGTTTCGACTATACAATTGTCTACTTCTGATTTCACTAATAAATAGATTTGTTTAGTGAGTGGAGAAAAACTATTAGACGTTCTAGAGGTAACATGACGTTTTTACGAGGTATTTGGAATCTTGGCATATAAATATTTCAAACGGATGTATTTTATCACGAAGATGGTGTAACAGCTTAGGTTGGCTGTCAAGAGTTAATCTCAAGCAACTAAGCATATATCAAAACAGCATAGTTCAGATATTTATTCACTTCTTCATTTTGTTTAGTTGTTATATTTCTATCTATCTTATATTGCTTGTTGAGAGGTTTTGCTTGTCTGAGTAAAGAATCCCACGCTCCACCTATTTCTCTACGAGTCTGGTTTCTTCTATTAATAACGCGAGGGTTACCATAAAGCACGAAACTGGTGAGCCCTGTGAAACACATATTTGATTTCATTGTTCATTAATAAATTTTTTTTCGGTTTTACTTTGTCGTAAAAGTAGACCTTCTGATCATCTGTAAACATATTCTGGTATATATATATATATATATATATATATATATATATACATAGTTTTTTTATAATCTTAAGGTATTCGTGCTGTAGTAACCATTTTTCGTGCTAAGTATATTGCTATATTGTTCATATACTTCATGTCAGACTCAATACAAACCCAAAACTTGGAGGATTTGTCACCAGTGGAGATAGACACTGTTATGACTACGAAATCCCGACTTCCAGAATTTGATCGTGGTGATCCTGAGTTGTGGTTTGCTCAACTAGAGCATTATTTCACGAGACATAATATCAAATCCGAAGGAATTCGCTATAGAGACTTGTGTTCTATACTTTCTCCTTCAGTCACCAAAGAAGTCCGTGACTTGATTTTAAACCCACCATCACCACAACCCTACACCATTTTAAGACGAGATATCATAAACCGTTTATCATTATCAGACAGCCAAAGAATCCAAAGGCTTTTCCAAGGAGAAACACTAGGCGATAGGTCACCGTCACAGTTTTTACGTCATATTCAAGTCTTAGTGGGTGATAACACAGTGGGTGAAGCAGTCCTAAAGCAAGGATGGATAAAAGCTCTCCCATGCTACGTCCAACACTGTTTGGATGCACAAGATCCTGAAACCTCTTTATCTCATTTAGCGCGTATAGCAGATAGGATAATGGAAAGCGGTCCCCCAACTGGATCAAACACGATAAACCACACACAAAAGGAACCAGCCAAAGACTCAGTCATAGAGGGACTCAAAGCGAGTGTGAAAAGTCTCACTGAGGCTGTTGCCAAAATGCAAATGGATCATAGAAACAGGAGTAGATCACCACAACGAACAAGATCCAAGTCATGAAACAGATTACAATTGTCTAGACCATCTGGGCAATTCTGTTGGTATCATTGGAAGTTTGGTGTCAACTCAACAAAGTGCATGCAACCCTGCGCCTGGCCCAAACAAAATCTCAGAAATGCGGGAAACGAGTAACCCCTCCCCAGGTCGCGACGACTGAGGAGATGCGCCGAAATAGTCGCTTGTTTTATGTTAGAGACTTGTGCTTTTTGGTAGATACGGGCGCTGCTCTCAGTATCATACCTCAAAACAAAAGTGAGCTGGGGCGAAAAACATCCCCAGTCACACTCCAAGCTGCCAATAAAACTAAAATTGCGACGTTTGGGCAGAAAACTTTAACACTAGATTCGGGGTTCAGAAGGCAATTCCCCTGGGTTTTCACTGTAACCGATTTAGATCTGGCAATACTGGGGATGGACTTTCTAGAGAGATACGAGTTTCTCGTTGACACTAAGAAACGACGCTTAACACTGAAACTTCGAATTACACAAAAGGCAAAGAAAGTCACATCACATCCTTTAACTTGACTCAAACTCCGCCAGTGACAACAGCGAATTTTCAAGATATACTAGCGGAATTTCCAAACTTAACTAGACCAAACCCACAGCCTGCCAAAGACAAACTAAAAGTAAGTCATAATATCAAAACCGAAGGTGCGCCTGTGTTTGCAAGACCCAGGAGACTAGCACCAGATAAGCTCAAAATCGCTAGAGCCGAATTTGACTATATGCTACAACTGGGTATTATCCGTCCCTCTGATAGCCAACGGGCATCCCCTTTGCATATGGTCCCAAAGAAAAACGAAGACGATTGGCGACCGTGCAGGGATTACAGAGCCCTCAACCGTCAAACCGTACCAGATAGGTACCCGATACCGCATATCCAAGATTTCACAAACGGTTTACATGGTATGAACATATTTACTAAAATTGACTTGGTCAGGGCATATCACAATATTCCGGTGGCTGATGAAGATATCCCCAAGACAGCTATTACTACACCTTTTGGTTTATTTGAGTTTGTACGCATGCCATTCGGCCTGAGAAATGCGGCACAAACATTTCAAAGATTCATGGATAACCTACTTCGAGATATGCCATTTGCACAGGGGTATATAGACGATTTGTTAATTGCCAGCCCCGATTTACAATGACACGAACAGCATGTACGAGCAGTGTTATAAAGACTGGATGAAAATGGAATGAACATACATCAAAGTAAGTGTGTTTTCGGTGTTCGAACTCTAGAATTTCTTGGGCACACAATAAGCCCAGAAGGGATTACACCTATCAAAGTTGAAGTGGACACCATCAAACAATACCCTATACCTAGTTCTCTAACACAACTGAGAAGTTTTTTAGGTCTAATTAACTTTTATCGCAGATTCATACCCGGTTGTACGCAACTAATGCAACCCTTGACAGATTCACTTAAAGGAAAACCAAAAGAATACAAACTGTCTTCTGACGCCGTCGAAGCGATTAAACAGCTAAAAGATAAACTGGCTCAGACATCTACATTGATGTATCTGAATTCTCTTTCCCCACTTGCTTTAATGGTGGATGCTTCAGATAAAGCAGTAGGTGGCACTCTTAATCAACTGGTTGAAAACGCCTGGAAAGCAATTGCTTTCTTCTCGAAAAGACTCGCTCCAGCAGAGACAAGGTATTCTACCTTCGGGCGAGAGCTTCTGGCAATCTACCTGACCATTAAGCACTTCCGACACATGTTAGAAGGCAGGAAATTTATAGTCTTTACAGATCACAAACCACTAACGAATGCATTAAAAGCGAAAGCCGAGAAATACTCACCGCGAGAAGTTCGACACCTTGACTATATATCACAGTTCACAAGTGATATCCGACATGTCAAAGGTCGGGACAATCAGGCTGCAGACGCTTTATCTAGATTAGAAATGAACATGCTGCAGCAGTCTACAGTAGACTTCGAGACGCTGAAGCACGAACAAGAAAAGGATCTAGAATTACAAAATCTGCTTAAAACAAATAATTCAAGTCTTAAATTAAAACACTTATCTTCGCCTATCGACGGTATTCTAATTTACTGTGACACGACCAAGGCATTGCCTCGACCTTTCGTTCCTAAAAGTATGCGAAAGTTGATATATAATAACTTTCATGCTTTGTCTCATCCTGGCGAAAAAGCTTCAACTAAACTAATTAACGCCAGATATATATGGCCGAATTTACAGAAGGATGTACACAAATGGGTCAGAGAGTGTTCAGCATGCCAACAATCAAAGGTTATTCGTGACACAAATTCACCCATAGGTGTTTTCTTGCAACCAGATGCACGTTTTGCCCATGTGCATATCGACTTGGTAGGACCTTCACCACGTTCGGACGGTTTCAATTATCCTTTTACATGCATAAATCGATTTACCAGATTCCCTATAGCCATCTCGATAGCGGACATCACAGCGGAAACAGTAGCCAAGGTTTTCATGCAGAACTGGGTAACCATTTTTGGTACACCCATAACAATAACGACTGATAGAGGAGCGCAATTTGAATCCGAACTATTCAATAACTTGGCTAAACTTCTAGGCTCCAATAGGATACGCTGTACGGCATATCATCCTCAGGCTAATGGGATGGTAGAACGTTTTCACCGTCAGCTAAAGACCGCTCTTATATCTCACTCAAACCCCAATCAGTGGACAGAATTCCTACCGTTAGTTATGTTGGGAATACGAACATCTGTCAAAACTGGCGCACAGTGTTCAGCAGCGGAAATGGTTTTCGGAACAACTCTGAGACTACCAGGTGAATTTATTAACCCTAATACTAACAGTCAAAAACTTAATTTAGAAAATTACGTAGATCAACTACGGGACCATATGTCCAAACTTAAGCCAATTAATACTCGTGAACAATCGCGAGCTATATATATACCTAAAGGTCTAAGCAATTGAACGCACGTCTGGATAAGGTGTGACAAAATAAAAGCACCGCTTAGCCCTCCGTTTGAAGGTCCTTTCAAAGTCGTCTCAAGAAAAGATAAATATTTCATGATAAAAAGACATGGAAACACGGACTCCGTAAGTATTGATAGGTTAAAACCAGCTTATCTCGATCATGAACCACCGTACGTGTTGTTAGATCGCTTACCTGACAAAACAATTGCGGAATCGACATGTAAAAACGGTAAATCCGTACATGTGACTAAAACGGTTTTGTTGATTTTCATCATTACATTTGAAGTAGACTCTTCTTTATTTTTTACTTGAGGGCGACTCAAGGGGCAGGTGAGTAAACACCTGATAGCCGGACAGAGCATGGAAAAATCGTACCTCATCAACATGGTGTTGGGTAGCCCGCTCGCGGCACTTCCTCAGACATTCTTGTTCCATTTTCTCAAACTCTTTCTCTTGCGAGCACGTTGCAAACCGACAGCTATAGTGTAGTAAAAATTGCATGCTACAAAATAAGATGGCAAATGAAGAGACATCCACGGACCGATGGAGTTGTCATTGATTTGAAGTCATAGTGAGAGAGTTGATAATCTTCCCTTGGACTGCGGAAACAGAACTTAAATGCTTTTGATAAATAGGTTATCGAACCGACGTTCCTACGGAAGTCGATTCTAGGGGGAAGCTAATGTAACAGATTAGGTTGGCTGTCAAGAGTTAATCTCAAGCAACTAAGCATATATCAAAACAGCATAGTTCAGATATTTATTCACTTCTTCATTTTGTTTAGTTGTTATATTTCTATCTATCTTATATTGCTTGTTGAGAGGTTTTGCTTGTCTGAGTAAAGAATCCCACGCTCTACTGTGACTGCGCGAAGATCAAAATAAAGACCTATTTCCCTACGAGTCTGGTTTCTTCCATTAATAACGCGAGAGTTACCATAAGGCACGAAAATAGAACATTTTGAGAAGACCTAAACATTGCTAATATATATCTATATACTTTTGTGACATCACAATGAGTGTGAAATTGTATTTCAGACGTCTTGTGACTTAATGTCAGTTACTTCTTCAGAGTAAATAAATCTGGTTATTCTTTTGAGAACATTTCGCTTGTCATTGATGGTGTTTCATCGACATCATGTTCCATTTACACGTAAGATGAAATAGATTGGTAGAAAATGCTCATGCGTATTATTTATTGAAAAAATAATTCACACAGAAAACTATTAACGTTTCAAAACATTTCTGTCCATATCATAGACAAACACTGCGGTTTAATTGGAAACATTATCATTCTCCTGGAACAGAACAATAGAGAATAGGGTAAATATTCAAGGAAATACGTTTACCAATTCAAGTGCTTAAACAAGGAACTTGAATGCGTTTCCGAAAAACTACTAATAAGATGATATTACTGAATGATATGTGAAACGATGTGGTGTAAGATATTTAGCGATAGAATATTCACAACGCTAGTCGAACAGTAAACTTTGCATTGGTGTAAAAAGCCGGAGAAGATGTGGATTATATGTACATGGGAAAAATATCATCTGACGTCGAATATGTTCGTCATTTTGTATGTGACAAATAATTATATTAATGCTTGTTTTTCCAATTTACAATCATGAGTTATCATGTTTGGTTAATGTCATAATACTGCCTTCATTGAGAAATAATATTTTTACTTACTTTACTTGCGCCTGTAACTACCAATGGAGCATAGGCCGTCGACCAGCGTTCTCCGACCCAATCTGACTCAGGCCTTTCTTTCTAGTTCTATCTGCGTTTCTCAGCGAAATGTGTTCTTTGGTACTCCCCTTCTGCTTTGGCCCTGGGTATTCCAAGTGGAGACCTGTCTTGTGACATGGCTGGGTGCTCTCCTCAATGCATGTCCTATCCACTTCCAGCGCCTCTTCTTGATTTATTCGTACGAGAATAGGCAATCATGCTTGACACCGGTTTAAAATTCGAAGCAGTCTGTGAGCTGTCCCTTGTACACAACTTTGCGATTTGATCCGTCATAAGAATTCCGTATGATACTGATCATCATCTCAGGCACGCCGTTGTGTCGAAGAAACCTCCGTAGTATTGTCCTGTCCTTGCAATCAAATGCTTCTCGTGTTCAATGAAGTTTATGTAGAGTGATGGATTGCATTCAACTGACTGTTCCAAAATGGTCTGGAATGTTGTGCTTTGGTCGATACACGATCGAAGTCTTTCATTCTGTCCAACAACGCCCTGTTGAAGACTTTTCATGATGATGCCTCTGTAGTTCTTACACTTGCTAAGATGACCCTTCGTTGGTGCCTTGATAAGGTGTCCTTCTTTCCAGCCTGTTGATACATGTTCTTCATACGAAATATTGTCGAAGAGCATGTGGAGTATCTTTGCGGTTACTGCTACGTCTGCTTCAGTGCCTCTGCTGGAGTGTAGTCTGGTCTCGCTGCTTTACAGCTCTTAATTTGTGTGATTGCCATTCTGATCTCATCAATTGTTGGTGGGCCAACGTTGATTGGGAGGCCCATGAATGCTGCTTCGATGTTGTGTGGATTTAGTGTGGCTGGTCGATTCAAGAGTTCCTTCATGTGCCCTACGCACGTGTTTCTCTGTTTTTTAATGTTGGTGATTACTTTGCCTTCCTTGCTTTGCACTGGTCGTTCCGATTTACGGTTATTTCCAGCGAGCTCCATTTTTGCATCATACAATTGTCTCATGTTTCCTTCTTTTGAGAAATCAGCAGCGCATATTTTCAAAATATCGTAGTGAACGTTCCTGACGAGAATGTATGGGAATATGGAATAATAAATTTTGACTAAGCACTCTTTCTAGTAAAAATTGATAACTATGATTTTGTGTTTTCAGTTCAGTTGAACCATCATCAGATACTTAATATGGATCACAAATATCTTAGAAGCAGCGAATATAGGAATACTGTCCGACGTTTTCTGACCTCTTGTGTCAATGTTGACTCTTCACAAACGTTTATAATGTATGCTTGAAAACTTACAGCTGCAATTGGTTGACTCTTTATTCATCGCTTGAATAACCATGTTCATTTGTTCATCTTTGGGTAGCGCTAGGGAAAATGGAGTTAGAAATTTTTCAAGCATACTTTCTAACAATGGAATCCTTTGGAATTCAGCTAGTTCCATCAAATCAACCAATAAACCTATGAACAGAAACAAAATGTTTTGTATATAAGCCAACTCATATCAATTAGGAAGTAGACACCATTTTATAAAACCAATCGCTCATATGTTTGCTATGAAACTGACAGTTTTACAGTTAAATTATATAAGTTATTAAAATATGTAAATGTGATTACGTAATTCTTTGGCAAATGTCGAATAAGCCTCATAATATTGTTCTTCAAGTGACTTATCATCTAGGGTGGGAAAAACAAATATAAACTTCTAATGGTCTAAAATAAACCGAAATGTGTTATGTGCATATATATATATATATATATATATATATATATATATATATATTTATACATAATATTACGATCATAGCTCAGTACATCAAGCATTAGGTTACTACCAATTACTGGAGAGGTTGTAATCAAACACTTATGTGATATTAAGCAACATGCGGTTGTTCTGTTGCCGGAATTTACCACCTCATCAACTAAATTCGTCTAGTCCGCAAATGTAAATCAATATATGCCATTCTGAACTGATAAAAATTATTACATTACATACTGATAAACAACCCTCTACGATTTCTCCACGATTCTGAAAATCTTTCGCTGATTTTCAATGAGACATCATGAGTATTATTATAATTGAATTGATATTCGGTCTGGAAACGTCTTTTCCATGGTTCTTAAACAATGTGAAACGCACAAGCGATTACATAAGTCTGAATTGTGAACAATCAACCCAATATTTGTGTCGAGTATCCCTGATATCACTTGTGATATGTGTCGTCTAATCAACTTCAGTTTGACGGTGGTAATTTATTTTGAATAAAAACGTGCTGAGTTTATCACCTCTATTATTCATGTGTTTGTTTGCTGCTTGTGCTGCCTTCGATTCCAAATCCTTGACTTTTTCTGAAGAAAACAATGAAAATGAATGGTTACTATTAGCAAAACACATGAAGTACTTCATTCAATCCGACGACTGGAAATGAAACTCACTTTCAACTCATAAGTTTATTTATGAAAACCATTTTGCTGCTGGTAAACTTACCAAGATTTGATTTGATAATTTCGAATAAATTGAGAATAAGTGTAGATTGTTATAAATAAACTATTTATTTGTAATATCCCAATGAGTAGAAAAATTAGACTTTCTGACGTTTCGAGACTTGGTGTAAGTCACTTCTTCGGAGAATAAATAACCAAGTTAGTTAGCACAATGTCTTGTGTACATTTGTGTTTCACGTAGCTATTACACTTCAATCATGTCAAGGTAACATGAAATGACAACAACATAAGTTCATCTGAATTCCCTCTTGGATGTGAGATTGAAGAGGTCTGTGAATCTTTCGAACTAATCAGTTGGTTGATAATCCTTGTAATGATATACATTCCACTTAAATGACTTAGCAACATATGCCACATAACACCATTTTTCATTGGGTCTCATATATGCAGAATATCCTCCACTCTGTTGCATCATAGTCAGCAGTATATCGCCACTTACGTTTCAACTTCACAAATGTAATATCTTAACGAAAATTGAATGAATGGTAGCTGCTAGGAATTATTTGTGCAATGTTACCACATATATCCCTATTGGATAACAATTAAATAACCGGATCATGTGTATATTTACATTTCTATCGCTATACGCTTCTATTTGATTCATTGACTACTATGAAACGATTTACTATTCTCAAGTTATCTACAATTTGTTAGATACAGTTTCTCACACTCACAGACACTTTTGGCTTGATTTTGTATAATGGTGATTTTCTATTTTTGTGGTATGGTGCTGTCTGACGAAACTGTATATGTAATGCGTTTATTTGAAATACATGATTCATACGGTGGAACCCGAGATAATGTCCTGAACCAGGCGACGAGAAACAATACGGACTCGGAATTGACTCTAGGCCGCTCGTTCTGGTAAACGTGTCATTAGTTTGGTCTAGGGTAATGTCGTACAAGTCAATTCAGTCACGTGATAGTTGACTGGCTGTAGGACATAACAATGAGGACTAATGAACCGGACTTTCTCAAATCACACAATGTAAGTTGGACATGCAACAACAGAAAAATCATTATGATGAATGTTGGGCTTACTGAGCTGAGCTTCAACCTTATTTTCAGCATCCGCCAACTTTACCTTCAGTTTCTCTGGAAGTGTTTAAAGAAAAATCATGCATTATTTATAAGCATTTTGGATTATTCTTATTCATTTTGACAGAGTATCATGGAATATTAAGTTGGCGAATTTGGTGTGACTACATTAAAGTTATCGGGACTCAGTAGGTAAGTGGATAACGCGATGGCGTTTGAATCGAACGGTACTAGAATCGAGTGCCAGAGTGAACATCAACTCTAAAGTGTTGGTTCATCCGGCTGACGAGTCCCAGATATGTCGAAACGTGTGTCCTGCATTCCGCCGCCAACCACTATCCATCTTTACTCATAATGCTTGTGAATTAAGGAAATATCGATGCAATAAGCACAGTATGCTCATATGTCAATAAGAGACTGATCAATCGCAGTGATAAGCATCAATGGGAAGATTCAAGTAAACAGTTCCGAGTGAATTTAAACTTGACGACACTGCACGAGTAAGTGGCCATCAGGACACAAAATCTAAGTGGTTAATGCCACCAACGGTCTTTGCTTACACGAAAGCTTTTGAAAAGAGGTGAGTTGTAGATGAGCATTAGTCATTCGGTCTGTCGACACAATAAAATGTAAGATAATGTAGGTGCTGTCAAAAGAAAAAACAAAATCTTATTTAAAGGTGGAATATGTTAGACTCACGTTCATTTCTATCTATACTTGTGTGCGTTTGGGCTATGTAAGCACCTGAAAGTAGAATAATAATGATAATCATTATGAATCTGTCAAGTTACAAAACAGTCAGTTTACATGTTTACAGTATTTCATTCTCACACGTCACTCGGACTCTAAGACAGTGTATCATTTTGCGTACATTCTTTCACTAATTCATTTAACAAGATTTGTTCTTGTTCTATTCATCTCTATTGTCGTTTGAGAATACTTGTATCATTAGTTTCTATTTGAATCATCAATTATCGATTGATGTGTTGAAACAATGTTATTGGATGTTATCTCACAAACACTTTGAAAATATTCGCTCTAAACGTCAGTCTGTTATGTTGTCGATAACGAAGGATGATTTCAGCTACTGTGGTTCCTTCAACTTTTGAGATATCATAGGATTCCTAGTCGATAGATCAATCGAAGTTACCGGTGGATTTAGTCTATTGTTTTTGTTAGGTTTACTGGAAAAGGGCGAAATGTGTAACATTACTTTCAGCGTCATCAAGAAGTTCTCTCGCTTTCCACTTCTCAGAAATACGTGCCCGCAATTGTCCGCCCCCTGTAAAAGCAGCAATTTATGCAATGATCATTCAATTAAAACTAGTTAGTTGTTATGTTTAAAACTTATGGTGGCTATAAATGCCGTACACTATGTCACTGTTGATTAATCATTTTATAATGAACAATTCATGACCTGTATTTTCACTTAATATGAGCAGACATCCTGGTGGGATGTTTAGTAAGATTGGTCATTCGTGCGAATGACGATGAAGATAAGGCAATCATAACACTAGAAATAGTCGTTACAAGTTTTCCGTTACAACAATCACATTAAAATGTAGACGGTTCACAACAGTGTTCTCAGTACATGTTGTTTCGTGCTCTCTGCTTCCATTTTACTTTGTCTAGTTGCACATGATTATAATTAATTCGTTATGGCACATGTTTTTTCCGCAAATCTAATGTGACTACTTATATCATGCTGACCTTGCTTGTAAACTGGCGTGAATTCCGCAATTACTATTTCCAGATTATACATATTATTGTTATCACGCAAATGTTAATTCCGTGTGCGAACACATCAGAAAAAATTTTAATCACTTCGAACTTAGTAATTGTTTTTCATCTGTATTGGTTGTATTACATATAAATACGTGGCTTTTGCAGACACTCTTGCTCCTTGGGAGGGCTTAGATTTCCACAACCACAATGTCGTATGTAACAAACTTGTCGAGTAGAGCCACAGGAAATTCATGAGAAACTGTTTCAAATTTGTTCGTAGTAAGTGAAATAATAATAAAAATAGTAATTACAGTCTCTTTGTGGATCAGCAGTTTCATCTTCTTTTCTGGCCTCTTCATAATCAACTGTTTTGGAAAACAAAGCATCGTTTGGAAACGTTTATGGTAGCTATGTGAGAATCCTTTCGTCCACTGTGATCTGTGACTTGAATGTTAATGAGGTAAAATAAAGAGTGACCGCTCTAAGGGTATATTTAAGACTGCAAGACGGTTTCGTGTAAATTATAAATTTCAGACTCATATGCATTTCCATGTTTAAGAGGTAGTCTTCAATCCATTAAATGTATTCTCTAATATATTTTATCCATGAACGTAAAAAGTCATGTTCGTATAGCAAGCTGAGGACGCCTATACATTATGATATAAACTTCAAGTTCTGAAATCAACTGTTAGACAGCTCTCACCTCCGGACGGCGATAATCTGGTTGAATCCATCCAACGATTATCATATGTACAACTGCGCAGATAACCAAATATTGTTGACTTTATTCACACTCAAACATCAGTGGTTTCACGATGCCAAAGTACACAATTTTGTCTACATGTGCACACATGAGTGTGAAAGATATCTATTTGGACATCATACAATTGGACAACTCTCACCTAGAGTATTCAAAATGTTCGTGTACTGGTTCTATGTATGTTAAGCGAATTTGTACATATATAACAACATTTTCAGATAATGAACGACGTATATTCATCTGTCAAATTATTCGGACTATACATTGGAATATTTTACAGACAAGCTGCTGATCTCTCATTCCCGAAAACTGTCTGGGTCAATGCAAATTTACGTACTTTGATAATGTTGTAACCGAGTGCTATCAGTCGCTTCACCTTCTGCAAGAAAAATAGAATAATAAATGCATGGTTAAAAACGGACGCAGATGATTGACACTGAAGTTTGAGAAATTCACCGGTTCTGTGTGGTAGCATTGCAAGAGGTGTTTTAATGTCTAGGATGGATACGGTGTGGCGTCGTCTATCATTCACTACGTAATGACTATCTAACCAGGGATTGTGCTGATCAGAAACATTCCTGCCAAGCGTTACTATTGTTGACAAATTGGGGTCAAATACACATGATTTCACAATAAGTGACTTCGTGTCTCGATTGATAGATTCAGCGAGTGAAAATTCAAACCGATCGTGAATGAGCATGCAACTCCCCAGTAATCACAGGTTTTAACACGTCGTAAAATTTTCCACACTGTCAAGTAAAACAAAACACGTTATCCAGTCACATAGGGATCACTGTTATCAAAATGAGGGTGATATGACTTCCCACACCACACACTAATCACTTGTTACTTTAAAGACACGTGCATTTATATGTCTGTTGACTGTGGGTCATTAATTAATTCAGCTAACGAAAATTACATATCTCTCACACGTTAACAAAATTGTCAGGTTTACGGATCCCGTGTTTTCACAATAACGTGCGTTTTGTATAGACGGATAAGGATCACACTAGGACTTACTTGATAGATAATGTACAGCCCACTTTGTGAAGTATAATTTTTCTAGCCTCAGGCATTCTAGAAGAAGTGGGAAATGTCTCAGAAGTAAGTTTACAGACTTCTCAATTGGGAATAATACGTTAGATGTACTAAACGGAAAACACATCAAAAACATTTTTTACGAACGACAATAATTATGGTACAAAAATTGGCAACGTGAAGTTTGAATTGCTTTCAAGAGTTTGAATCACACCAATTTGACTGTTTTCCACCATCATTTAAACCAATGAAATTCAACTGCGAATGTGTTTGAATGGAGAAGGAAATAAATCTGATTTTGTTTATTCGTCAGATGATAAGGCTGAAAAGCTTTTAAGCCTACGTCAAATACATGAAATGCGAACGCATACTAATCTTGTCAGATGGCTCATTGTAGAATGCAGATGTTTCAAAGCGTTTACTATGCAATTATACAAGCCAGCATAATTACTAAACAAATTGTTTACCTTCGTGATATATGTGTGGTTTTCTTGTTGAACTCGCGCGTGTATATGATTCAAGGGACAAAACTAAAATCAAAGTCATATAAGTTATTGCTTTTATGAGTAATTTGAGAATTGTACGTAGACACCAGCACTTTTTAAGTTGAATATCACAAATTCTACTTGATCAACAAGAATCTTTTGCGATGTCGATTTGACTGAGTTGATTGTGGTGGACACGTGTTACAACAAAATGCGATGAATTTTATAAAAGTCGGTTGTGATTAGGTAGAAAAGAAACAAACCACAATTATTAGTATTGGTGATATTGTTAGGTAGTCTAGACATGATTTTCACATGCATGGCTAATTCGGTAATGTTTCTGCAACGTTAGTTAATCTAATCAAAATCATACCCAAAAAGTATGAAGTTGAACGAAACAAAATATACTGTATGGTAACATGTTAGTGGAGTGTGTTTTTCAGTTGGTCCACAATCACAAGTATCGTGAATTCCATAAACACATAATTCAAAAGAAATATCAGTACGATTATTGTTATTAAAAGAGTTTGAATCGAAACAAATTTAGGATTGTTCTAAATAACCTACATTTTCGTATTAAAGAATCATAATATGCATCTTTGTAGCCTTTGATTCTCATTTTCAAATCTTCTGGAACTATAATCAATAATTTACAAGTTTGTGAAGGCTTTTAAGTAATTTGTATGAAAAAGAGTGCGAGAATTGACGAACCAGAGATATATTCGAATAAAATGACCGAGAAAGATAGAACTAAAAAAAATAACCATCAATTACAGACAATCTGAAGGGCTCAACGTCAGCATAGGAAATCAGAACAAACAAATAATTGTACATAATACATCACAAATACTGGATTACTCAAGCTTCAAAAATTCAAATGTTTACGCGTACGTGTATGTGCTAGAGAAATACACAAGTTGCATTGGAAATACCAAGCCGAGCACGATAATAGATTGAAAAGAGTATCTCAAAGCAATGTAGGAATATTTATCCGTCAGTCAATGCACATTTCTCACTGCCCAGTTCAACACGATCTCACTCTCACGTTCGCTCTCTCTATCTCTATCTCCAACTCTCACCCACTCTCTCTCAGATTACGTTTGCTAATGGAACTTGTAAATTGTGTGTCATTGAGTCAAAGTCGCTCGCTTATCGTGTGGTCACTTTGCTGGCCATGAACACGTTACATATCACCACAAACTCTCATCAACCTCCCATTCCCATCTCGTTCACTCAGTTTGTCAACATGATCAACAATTCTCCACACTCATCTCAGTTCACACATTCAAGCACAATCTGTTCAAATGGATATGATGCAGTAATTTCTATAGAGTGTGTGAATAAATTCTGTGTCTAGCTTGTTTATCACAGAATGTGAGTGTCTCAAATCAGTGGAAGTACTAGTTGAAAGAACTAGCACATCACATTGCCAGAAAGTGTATATATATTTACAAATAACAATATATAAATATATATGCAACTGAACACTTTAAAATTTCATGACTGACATAGTGCGTTCTGTTGACTGTTAAAGAATGTAACTCACCTGTTGGTTGATCGAATCCAACGGTTTCTGAAATGTGACAGCGTAAATATTAATGGTGGAAACTGTGAAGTGTCAATATGTTAATACACGTGTTTATGAACAAGTGTAGATTTGTTTGCAAGGTGATCATGTTAAAATTTGAACTGACGTCCGACGATACATCGTTACGTTGCGGAAACATTCTCAACGTGATACATTCTACAGTCATGTGTCGTTGTGGTTTGTTTGCTCATGGTAATGCGTTCGATTTCGTGGAGTTTGATTGTTCGTCGTCTACGTTTGTGCACGCAAAATGGTGCTTGGTGTGAATTTGCTCGACCTTTCAATGTTGCCGTTTTGCACCGTTTCGTCTTTGAAACGTGTTCGAATCTGCTTCGGTTTGTCGATGTGCACATTGGCATTCTGTCTGTCGGAATGTTTGCCCGTCAGTCTGTGCACATTTCTCACTTCCCAGTTTAACACTGTCTCGCTCTCACGCTCGCTCTCACGCTCGCTCTCACGCTCGCTCTCACGCTCGCTCTCACGCTCGCTCTCTCTATCTCTATCTCCAACTCTCACCCACTCTCTCTCAGATTACGTTTGCTAATGGAACTTGTAAATTGTGTGTCATTGAGTCAAAGTCGCTCGCTTATCGTGTGGTCACTTTGCTGGCCATGAACACGTTACATATCACCACAAACTCTCATCAACCTCCCATTCCCATCTCGTTCACTCAGTTTGTCAACATGATCAACAATTCTCCACACTCATCTCAGTTCACACATTCAAGCACAATCTGTTCAAATGGATATGATGCAGTAATTTCTATAGAGTGTGTGAATAAATTCTGTGTCTAGCTTGTTTATCACAGAATGTGAGTGTCTCAAATCAGTGGAAGTACTAGTTGAATGAACCAGCACATCACATTGCCAGAAAGTGTATATATATTTACAAATAACAATATATAAATATATATGCAACTGAACACTTTAAAATTTCATGACTGACATAGTGCGTTCTGTTGACTGTTAAAGAATGTAACTCACCTGTTGGTTGATCGAATCCAACGGTTTCTGAAATGTGACAGCGTAAATATTAATGGTGGAAACTGTGAAGTGTCAATATGTTAATACACGTGTTTATGAACAAGTGTAGATTTGTTTGCAAGGTGATCATGTTACAATTTGAACTGACGTCCGACGATACATCGTTACGTTGCGGAAACATTCTCAACGTGATACATTCTACAGTCATGTGTCGTTGTGGTTTGTTTGCTCATGGTAATGCGTTCGATTTCGTGGAGTTTGATTGTTCGTCGTCTACGTTTGTGCACACAAAATGGTGCTTGGTGTGAATTCGCTCGACCTTTCAATGTTGCCGTTTTGCACCGTTTCGTCTTTGAAACGTGTTCGAATCTGCTTCGGTTTGTCGATGTGCACATTGGCATTCTGTCTGTCGGAATGTTTGCCCGTCAGTCTGTGCACATTTCTCACTTCCCAGTTTAACACTGTCTCGCTCTCACGCTCGCTCTCACGCTCGCTCTCACGCTCGCTCTCACGCTCGCTCTCTCTATCTCTATCTCCAACTCTCACCCACTCTCTCTCAGATTACGTTTGCTAATGGAACTTGTAAATTGTGTGTCATTGAGTCAAAGTCGCTCGCTTATCGTGTGGTCACTTTGCTGGCCATGAACACGTTACATATCACCACAAACTCTCATCAACCTCCCATTCCCATCTCGTTCACTCAGTTTGTCAACATGATCAACAATTCTCCACACTCATCTCAGTTCACACATTCAAGCACAATCTGTTCAAATGGATATGATGCAGTAATTTCTATAGAGTGTGTGAATAAATTCTGTGTCTAGCTTGTTTATCACAGAATGTGAGTGTCTCAAATCAGTGGAAGTACTAGTTGAAAGAACTAGCACATCACATTGCCAGAAAGTGTATATATATTTACAAATAACAATATATAAATATATATGCAACTGAACACTTTAAAATTTCATGACTGACATAGTGCGTTCTGTTGACTGTTAAAGAATGTAACTCACCTGTTGGTTGATCGAATCCAACGGTTTCTGAAATGTGACAGCGTAAATATTAATGGTGGAAACTGTGAAGTGTCAATATGTTAATACACGTGTTTATGAACAAGTGTAGATTTGTTTGCAAGGTGATCATGTTACAATTTGAACTGACGTCCGACGATACATCGTTACGTTGCGGAAACATTCTCAACGTGATACATTCTACAGTCATGTGTCGTTGTGGTTTGTTTGCTCATGGTAATGCGTTCGATTTCGTGGAGTTTGATTGTTCGTCGTCTACGTTTGTGCACACAAAATGGTGCTTGGTGTGAATTCGCTCGACCTTTCAATGTTGCCGTTTTGCACCGTTTCGTCTTTGAAACGTGTCCGAATCTGCTTCGGTTTGTCGATGTGCACATTGGCATTCTGTCTGTCGGAATGTTTGCCCGTCAGTCTGTGCACATTTCTCACTTCCCAGTTTAACACTCTCTCGCTCTCACGCTCGCTCTCACGCTCGCTCTCTCTATCTCTATCTCCAACTCTCACCCACTCTCTCTCAGATTACGTTTGCTAATGGAACTTGTAAATTGTGTGTCATTGAGTCAAAGTCGCTCGCTTATCGTGTGGTCACTTTGCTGGCCATGAACACGTTACATATCACCACAAACTCTCATCAACCTCCCATTCCCATCTCGTTCACTCAGTTTGTCAACATGATCAACAATTCTCCACACTCATCTCAGTTCACACATTCAAGCACAATCTGTACAAATGGATATGATGCAGTAATTTCTATAGAGTGTGTGAATAAATTCTGTGTCTAGCTTGTTTATCACAGAATGTGAGTGTCTCAAATCAGTGGAAGTACTAGTTGAAAGAACTAGCACATCACATTGCCAGAAAGTGTATATATATTTACAAATAACAATATATAAATATATATGCAACTGAACACTTTAAAATTTCATGACTGACATAATGCGTTCTGTTGACTGTTAAGGAATGTAACTCACCTGTTGGTTGATCGAATCCAACGGTTTCTGAAATGTGACAGCGTAAATATTAATGGTGGAAACTGTGAAGTGTCAATATGTTAATACACGTGTTTATGAACAAGTGTAGATTTGTTTGCAAGGTGATCATGTTACAATTTGAACTGACGTCCGACGATACATCGTTACGTTGCGGAAACATTCTCAACGTGATACATTCTACAGTCATGTGTCGTTGTGGTTTGTTTGCTCATGGTAATGCGTTCGATTTCGTGGAGTTTGATTGTTCGTCGTCTACGTTTGTGCACACAAAATGGTGCTTGGTGTGAATTCGCTCGACCTTTCAATGTTGCCGTTTTGCACCGTTTCGTCTTTGAAACGTGTTCGAATCTGCTTCGGTTTGTCGATGTGCACATTGTCATTCTGTCTGTCGGAATGTTTGCCCGTCAGTCTGTGCACATTTCTCACTTCCCAGTTTAACACTGTCTCGCTCTCACGCTCGCTCTCACGCTCGCTCTCACGCTCGCTCTCTCTATCTCTATCTCCAACTCTCACCCACTCTCTCTCAGATTACGTTTGCTAATGGAACTTGTAAATTGTGTGTCATTGAGTCAAAGTCGCTCGCTTATCGTGTGGTCACTTTGCTGGCCATGAACACGTTACATATCACCACAAACTCTCATCAACCTCCCATTCCCATCTCGTTCACTCAGTTTGTCAACATGATCAACAATTCTCCACACTCATCTCAGTTCACACATTCAAGCACAATCTGTTCAAATGGATATGATGCAGTAATTTCTATAGAGTGTGTGAATAAATTCTGTGTCTAGCTTGTTTATCACAGAATGTGAGTGTCTCAAATCAGTGGAAGTACTAGTTGAATGAACCAGCACATCACATTGCCAGAAAGTGTATATATATTTACAAATAACAATATATAAATATATATGCAACTGAACACTTTAAAATTTCATGACTGACATAGTGCGTTCTGTTGACTGTTAAAGAATGTAACTCACCTGTTGGTTGATCGAATCCAACGGTTTCTGAAATGTGACAGCGTAAATATTAATGGTGGAAACTGTGAAGTGTCAATATGTTAATACACGTGTTTATGAACAAGTGTAGATTTGTTTGCAAGGTGATCATGTTACAATTTGAACTGACGTCCGACGATACATCGTTACGTTGCGGAAACATTCTCAACGTGATACATTCTACAGTCATGTGTCGTTGTGGTTTGTTTGCTCATGGTAATGCGTTCGATTTCGTGGAGTTTGATTGTTCGTCGTCTACGTTTGTGCACACAAAATGGTGCTTGGTGTGAATTCGCTCGACCTTTCAATGTTGCCGTTTTGCACCGTTTCGTCTTTGAAACGTGTCCGAATCTGCTTCGGTTTGTCGATGTGCACATTGGCATTCTGTCTGTCGGAATGTTTGCCCGTCAGTCTGTGCACATTTCTCACTTCCCAGTTTAACACTCTCTCGCTCTCACGCTCGCTCTCACGCTCGCTCTCTCTATCTCTATCTCCAACTCTCACCCACTCTCTCTCAGATTACGTTTGCTAATGGAACTTGTAAATTGTGTGTCATTGAGTCAAAGTCGCTCGCTTATCGTGTGGTCACTTTGCTGGCCATGAACACGTTACATATCACCACAAACTCTCATCAACCTCCCATTCCCATCTCGTTCACTCAGTTTGTCAACATGATCAACAATTCTCCACACTCATCTCAGTTCACACATTCAAGCACAATCTGTACAAATGGATATGATGCAGTAATTTCTATAGAGTGTGTGAATAAATTCTGTGTCTAGCTTGTTTATCACAGAATGTGAGTGTCTCAAATCAGTGGAAGTACTAGTTGAAAGAACTAGCACATCACATTGCCAGAAAGTGTATATATATTTACAAATAACAATATATAAATATATATGCAACTGAACACTTTAAAATTTCATGACTGACATAATGCGTTCTGTTGACTGTTAAAGAATGTAACTCACCTGTTGGTTGATCGAATCCAACGGTTTCTGAAATGTGACAGCGTAAATATTAATGGTGGAAACTGTGAAGTGTCAATATGTTAATACACGTGTTTATGAACAAGTGTAGATTTGTTTGCAAGGTGATCATGTTACAATTTGAACTGACGTCCGACGATACATCGTTACGTTGCGGAAACATTCTCAACGTGATACATTCTACAGTCATGTGTCGTTGTGGTTTGTTTGCTCATGGTAATGCGTTCGATTTCGTGGAGTTTGATTGTTCGTCGTCTACGTTTGTGCACACAAAATGGTGCTTGGTGTGAATTCGCTCGACCTTTCAATGTTGCCGTTTTGCACCGTTTCGTCTTTGAAACGTGTCCGAATCTGCTTCGGTTTGTCGATGTGCACATTGGCATTCTGTCTGTCGGAATGTTTGCCCGTCAGTCTGTGCACATTTCTCACTTCCCAGTTTAACACTCTCTCGCTCTCACCGCTCTCACGCTCGCTCTCACGCTCGCTCTCTCTATCTCTATCTCCAACTCTCACCCACTCTCTCTCAGATTACGTTTGCTAATGGAACTTGTAAATTGTGTGTCATTGAGTCAAAGTCGCTCGCTTATCGTGTGGTCACTTTGCTGGCCATGAACACGTTACATATCACCACAAACTCTCATCAACCTCCCATTCCCATCTCGTTCACTCAGTTTGTCAACATGATCAACAATTCTCCACACTCATCTCAGTTCACACATTCAAGCACAATCTGTACAAATGGATATGATGCAGTAATTTCTATAGAGTGTGTGAATAAATTCTGTGTCTAGCTTGTTTATCACAGAATGTGAGTGTCTCAAATCAGTGGAAGTACTAGTTGAAAGAACTAGCACATCACATTGCCAGAAAGTGTATATATATTTACAAATAACAATATATAAATATATATGCAACTGAACACTTTAAAATTTCATGACTGACATAGTGCGTTCTGTTGACTGTTAAAGAATGTAACTCACCTGTTGGTTGATCGAATCCAACGGTTTCTGAAATGTGACAGCGTAAATATTAATGGTGGAAACTGTGAAGTGTCAATATGTTAATACACGTGTTTATGAACAAGTGTAGATTTGTTTGCAAGGTGATCATGTTACAATTTGAACTGACGTCCGACGATACATCGTTACGTTGCGGAAACATTCTCAACGTGATACATTCTACAGTCATGTGTCGTTGTGGTTTGTTTGCTCATGGTAATGCGTTCGATTTTCGTGGAGTTTGATTGTTCGTCGTCTACGTTTGTGCACAGCAAAATGGTGCTTGGTGTGAATTCGCTCGACCTTTCAATGTTGCCGTTTTGCACCGTTTCGTCTTTGAAACGTGTCCGAATCTGCTTCGGTTTGTCGATGTGCACATTGGCATTCTGTCTGTCGGAATGTTTGCCCGTCAGTCTGTGCACATTTCTCACTTCCCAGTTTAACACTGTCTCGCTCTCACGCTCGCTCTCACGCTCGCTCTCACGCTCGCTCTCACGCTCGCTCTCTCTATCTCTATCTCCAACTCTCACCCACTCTCTCTCAGATTACGTTTGCTATTGGAACTTGTAAATTGTGTGTCATTGAGTCAAAGTCGCTCGCTTATCGTGTGGTCACTTTGCTGGCCATGAACACGTTACATATCACCACAAACTCTCATCAACCTCCCATTCCCATCTCGTTCACTCAGTTTGTCAACATGATCAACAATTCTCCACACTCATCTCAGTTCACACATTCAAGGACAATCTGTACAAATGGATATGATGCAGTAATTTCTATAGAGTGTGTGAATAAATTCTGTGTCTAGCTTGTTTATCACAGAATGTGAGTGTCTCAAATCAGTGGAAGTACTAGTTGAATGAACTAGCACATCACATTGCCAGAAAGTGTATATATATTTACAAATAACAATATATAAATATATATGCAACTGAACACTTTAAAATTTCATGACTGACATAGTGCGTTCTGTTGACTGTTAAAGAATGTAACTCACCTGTTGGTTGATCGAATCCAACGGTTTCTGAAATGTGACAGCGTAAATATTAATGGTGGAAACTGTGAAGTGTCAATATGTTAATACACGTGTTTATGAACAAGTGTAGATTTGTTTGCAAGGTGATCATGTTACAATTTGAACTGACGTCCGACGATACATCGTTACGTTGCAGAAACATTCTCAACGTGATACATTCTACAGTCATGTGTCGTTGTGGTTTGTTTGCTCATGGTGATGCGTTCGATTTCGTGGAGTTTGATTGTTCGTCGTCTACGTTTGTGCACGCAAAATGGTGCTTGGTGTGAATTCGCTCGACCTTTCAATGTTGCCGTTTTGCACCGTTTCGTCTTTGAAACGTGTTCGAATCTGCTTCGGTTTGTCGATGTGCACATTGGCATTCTGTCTGTCGGAATGTTTGCCCGTCAGTCTGTGCACATTTCTCACTTCCCAGTTTAACACTCTCTCGCTCTCACGCTCGCTCTCACGCTCGCTCTCACGCTCGCTCTCACGCTCGCTCTCTCTATCTCTATCTCCAACTCTCACCCACTCTCTCTCAGATTACGTTTGCTAATGGAACTTGTAAATTGTGTGTCATTGAGTCAAAGTCGCTCGCTTATCGTGTGGTCACTTTGCTGGCCATGAACACGTTACATATCACCACAAACTCTCATCAACCTCCCATTCCCATCTCGTTCACTCAGTTTGTCAACATGATCAACAATTCTCCACACTCATCTCAGTTCACACATTCAAGCACAATCTGTACAAATGGATATGATGCAGTAATTTCTATAGAGTGTGTGAATAAATTCTGTGTCTAGCTTGTTTATCACAGAATGTGAGTGTCTCAAATCAGTGGAAGTACTAGTTGAATGAACCAGCACATCACATTGCCAGAAAGTGTATATATATTTACAAATAACAATATATAAATATATATGCAACTGAACACTTTAAAATTTCATGACTGACATAGTGCGTTCTGTTGACTGTTAAAGAATGTAACTCACCTGTTGGTTGATCGAATCCAACGGTTTCTGAAATGTGACAGCGTAAATATTAATGGTGGAAACTGTGAAGTGTCAATATGTTAATACACGTGTTTATGAACAAGTGTAGATTTGTTTGCAAGGTGATCATGTTACAATTTGAACTGACGTCCGACGATACATCGTTACGTTGCGGAAACATTCTCAACGTGATACATTCTACAGTCATGTGTCGTTGTGGTTTGTTTGCTCATGGTAATGCGTTCGATTTCGTGGAGTTTGATTGTTCGTCGTCTACGTTTGTGCACACAAAATGGTGCTTGGTGTGAATTCGCTCGACCTTTCAATGTTGCCGTTTTGCACCGTTTCGTCTTTGAAACGTGTCCGAATCTGCTTCGGTTTGTCGATGTGCACATTGGCATTCTGTCTGTCGGAATGTTTGCCCGTCAGTCTGTGCATATTTCTTACTTCCCAGTTTAACACTCTCTCGCTCTCACGCTCGCTCTCACGCTCGCTCTCACGCTCGCTCTCACGCTCGCTCTCACGCTCGCTCTCTCTATCTCTATCTCCAACTCTCACCCACTCTCTCTCAGATTACGTTTGCTAATGGAACTTGTAAATTGTGTGTCATTGAGTCAAAGTCGCTCGCTTATCGTGTGGTCACTTTGCTGGCCATGAACACGTTACATATCACCACAAACTCTCATCAACCTCCCATTCCCATCTCGTTCACTCAGTTTGTCAACATGATCAACAATTCTCCACACTCATCTCAGTTCACACATTCAAGCACAATCTGTTCAAATGGATATGATGCAGTAATTTCTATAGAGTGTGTGAATAAATTCTGTGTCTAGCTTGTTTATCACAGAATGTGAGTGTCTCAAATCAGTGGAAGTACTAGTTGAAAGAACTAGCACATCACATTGCCAGAAAGTGTATATATATTTACAAATAACAATATATAAATATATATGCAACTGAACACTTTAAAATTTCATGACTGACATAGTGCGTTCTGTTGACTGTTAAAGAATGTAACTCACCTGTTGGTTGATCGAATCCAACGGTTTCTGAAATGTGACAGCGTAAATATTAATGGTGGAAACTGTGAAGTGTCAATATGTGAAGAGTGGTGATTATGAACAAGTGTAGATTTGTTTGCAAGGTGATCATGTCACAATTTGAACTGACGTCCGACGATACATCGTTACGTTGCGGAAACATTCTCAACGTGATACATTCTACAGTCATGTGTCGTTGTGGTTTGTTTGCTCATGGTAATGCGTTCGATTTCGTGGAGTTTGATTGTTCGCCGTCTACGTTTGTGCACGCAAAATGGTGCTTGATGTGAATTTGCTCGACTTTTCAATGTTGCCGTTTTGCACCGTTTCGTCTTTGAAACGTGTTCGAATCTGCTTCGGTTTGTCGATGTGCACATTGGCATTCTGTCTGTCGGAATGTTTGCCCGTCAGTCTGTGCACATTTCTCACTTCCCAGTTTAACACTCTCTCGCTCTCACGCTCGCTCTCAAGCTCGCTCTCACGCTCTCTCTCTCTATCTCCATCTCCAACTCTCAACCACTCTCTCTCAGATTACGTTTGCTAATGGAACTTGTAAATTGTGTGTCATTGAGTCAAAGTCGCTCGCTTATCGTGTGGTCACTTTGCTGGCCATGAACACGTTACATATCACCACAAATTCTGTGTCTAGCTTGTTTATCACAGAATGTGAGTGTCTCAAATCAGTGGAAGTGCTAGTTGAAAGAACTAGCACATCACATTGCCAGAAAGTGTATATATATTTACAAATAACAATATATAAATATATATGCAACTGAACACTTTAAAATTTCATGACTGACATAGTGCGTTCTGTTGACTGTTAAAGAATGTAACTCACCTTTTTGTGCTTCCAATGCTACAGGTTCTGATATTTGACGGAATGTATTCCGTGGATTAGGTTTTTCGTTTTTATTTTTGTTAGTTATTGTTAAATTAACTTTAACATTTACATAGGCCTTGTTCATTTTTATTCATACATGTGTGCTGTTTTCTGTCTTTTTTGATTGTGTTATTCGTGTTTTTCTATTTGCTTTCGTATGCTTTCTTATTCTTCGATCAAATGTGATATTTTCTTAAATCGATTTCACTGTTGTTTTTTACTTCTTATTCCGACGTTTGTATTTTGTTTTGATTTTTATTTCGTGTTTTTCTATAATATATCGTTCTTTGATCAATATTTCACTTTTCGTAATGTTTTTTAAGTGTGTATGTACTATCCACTTCAGTTCATTTAAGTTATTGACTATTTCGATAGATTGCTTCAATTTGTAGTTTAATTTTGGTGTGTAATTGTGGGATCGCCATTTTATAAAATTCCGTTTCGTTTTCCTAAGGTGAATCTATAGGCAGAAAACGATGGAATATTTGTCTGCACGAACGTTCTGTGAAATGTCCTATTACACCGCTGATCGGTTATCACTTTATTAGTTGACTGAGTGAAATAATGTCAATATGCTTCAAATATGCATTTGCAAATATCTATCTATTGTGCTACAGTGCTAGTACCAACTGCTCGATTATTGACCGGATGAAAATCGTACTCATATACAAAACAACCAATGGACCATAAAATCATTGCTTATTATACAGATTTTAATTTCAACACGAAACAGTTAATACTCAAATAATTTCAACATTATTTGACAATCGACTCACCGCCAATATTCAGCACTGAATACAACAATGCAAAGAAAATTATTTTCACGATCATTGTTCTAGGTTATGTTTGCTGCAAACAATTTGAGCTGCCTTTTTATAATTTTTAACGCTGCACAATCTCAATGTCATTTTCGGTAACCTTAGCATCACCTTATAAGGACAACACACTCACTTCTATTATGTGTTCTAGTACTTCAAATCTTCCACGTTTGCTTCAACTCAGTTGTTTGTGAAATTAAAAAAACTAACTCTGTCACCTGATCGTAGGTAACACGGTTCATGAATGTAGATTTAGATTGCTGAATATGCTATCAGTATTCATCACAGACACCTGGGTTATGCACCCACATTACTTTACATTTTGTCCATATAATACAGAGGCACTAGAAGCGTATGAGTGAGTCGAGCAAGAATGATAACAAGTTTCACAAAACACTCTAATTCAACAGATTTTTGACAATATTTCTTTCCGAAATTACTCTTTTGCAATACACCTTCGTAATTTATAAGGTGGTTAATTTCCACATGGAATCATTCTGGCTTTTGTGTTAGTGTATGAGGCATGTCCAGCTAGTTCGTCTCTCATATTATTGAAAGCTAAAGCAAAATGCTGTATGTCAACCTTACTCAAAAGTAGCCTTATATCATAGTATATATGTTAGTTGCCTGTCAACAAGAATAGTCACAGGGTGCTTAACTGTGTTTTACACTACACACGTAGAGATACGACTTACGTTGTTTACTAGTATCAATAATCAGACTTGTGGCTTTTTCAGTAGAGATTTTTGTGTGAAACTGTAGTGGAGGTACATAATTTTTAAACCTCAATCAATATTGCATAGATACAAGGTGCGAACGGAAATTCTGATTTGCAAAGATGTTATCCTCCTTAAAATTCTGAATAGTGTGTGTGTGTGAAACCAGTGTACTTCACGGCCTCATCACATCACATTTCACTTGATGCAATAAAGATTGTTTGAAATTTCATAAGCGATTCTTGATAGTAGATCGTGATTATTGTTAGGAAACCTGATGGAATCTAGTTCAGCCATCCAAAAGCAACAAACCTCAGAGTTTCAAAGTAACAACTACAAAACGTTGTTTCATTCAACTGCTTCTTTTTGATATTAGTACGTAGTATTTGATCGAAGTCACTTTGCCAGCTTCCAAGTTATATTTTGGAAGGTTAACTATTTTGCTGTCAGTAGTACTGGATAGCAGCAGTTTGGGTGACTCTCCCGGTCTCACGCACTGTACAATCATTCCATATAACAGCAACCACAGCAGCAGTAGATCTCAATATACACAAAGGGAAAAGCGAGATTCTCCAACACGATACAGCATGCATTAGTCGAATCACACATGACGGAGAAGCTTCGAAAGTTGTGAAAACCTTTACATACCTGGACAGCATCATTGATGAGTACGGTAGATCTGATACAGATGTGAAGGCGCGTATCGGTAAAGCAAATGCAGCATATATACGACTGAAGAACGTCTGGAACTCAAAGTAACTGTCTACCAACACCAAAATCAGAATGTACAATACAAACGTCAAGAAAGTTTTACTGTATGCGGCGGAAACTTGAGGAACTACAAAAGCTAGCATCCAGAAGACTCAAGTGTTTATCAACAGTTGTCTGTGCGAAATACTTTGGATCCGTTGGCCGGACACTATTAGCAACAACCTACTGTGGGAGAGAACAGACCAGATCTCAGCGGACAAAGAAGTCAGGAAGAAGCGCTGGAAGTGGACAGGACACACATTGAGGAAAGCACCCAACTGCGTCACAAGACAAGCCCTCACTTCGGGAAGAGTAAACAACGATTAGATAGAGCTAGAAAGAAAGTCCCAAGTCGGAGTGTATCGAAGAATGCTGGTCGGCGACTTATGCTCCATTGGGAGAAACAGGCGTAAGTAAGTAAATAAGTAAGTAATGGATAGCGAGAATAATGTATGTCGAATATACGAAATAATGAATGTGAACATTGTGTAAAGTGAAAAATTCAATTTTTGTAAATGTTAACAGATGTCGTGTCAAAGACTATTTAAATAATTCCATCTGGTAATTGTCCACTAGGATATTGATTTGTCAGTGCTCGGAATTATTCTATTGAAGTTGAAGATATGGAACATAATATGTATATGACACACATTAACGTTACTGGAAATAAAATACTTTAAATACAATGCTTAAACTCAAATAAGAATGTACTGGACAGGCTTTTAGCAACCATTAGATGAACCGGTAGATGAAGGTTCGACCATCAATCTGACTTTGTAAAACAGGTGAAGAATCCCTCATGGTCTGTGTCGCGAAATATATGCGACGGATCATAAAACGTCTTTCAGTACGTATTGTTTACTGAAAATAGGAATAATGCAATGCTCAAAAGTTATTTTTGATGGATGCTTGTACGTACACATTCATTTTTGTGGCCTGTTACTAACTCCTTATGATTCTGAAGTGCAAAACTACTCAAAAGTCATTTTCATCAATACTGAAGGTTGTTGATGGTGTTATGATTTCTACGATTACTTCTGATATGTTATCTGTTTGCTTGCCATGCACACTTCGAAAAAATGATTTAAATGGAACATTATCGGTGATGCTGCACACAAACTAGCTGTATTGCCTTACATTTACAATTAAGTGTCGTTCAGCAACTGGTTAATTGACTTCATGAATTCACAATGGTCACCGAAGTTTAATGTTGTCTCGAACATTTATTTCGGATAATTGCTTGATCGAACTCTAAGTAAGGGAGGACCAAAGTGACGATACACAAATAGTACGGAAGTATCTGTCTCACTCCTCTTCGACTCACCATCTAAGTAAAAGCTTCTTATGTCCATAACAAATGACTAATAATTAGAAACTCATTGAAGCCGAAATTCAATGGAAAACACCGATTCCATCGATTGTTCAAATACAAATATTTCAGGCAGATAAGTTATTTAGAAGCTGACATAACCGCAGTTGTGGTTGCAGTTAGCGGTTTGGTAAGGTCCACTACCTACGAACTATAAATCAACTGGCATTTCAATTATATTCCTTATTGAACTTCATACAGAATCATGTATTTCATGAGCTGTTTTTTTCCACTTCTCGAAACATGTCCGGAAGTAGAGAAAGAAATAATGAATAATGTTTCCGAAATTACATGAGTGTACATGAAAGATGGAAGGGTAACAAAACACGTGGGAGTTATAGGTAATTTGTTATGAAGCCGTAATAGAATGACAAATGTACTTGTGAAGATAGAAAGGCTCACACGAAGACAATAAGTAGATCAAACTATGTTGTTCCGAACGACATATCACACACCTTCTTCATTTTACTATGAAGTTCCATCTCGTTTACTAAATATCGCAGAACATATGAGGATCCGAATTCATATTCGTGGTTTCCGTGTTCAAAAGACATTTGTGATAAACTTGTCCTTTTTTATCGGGTGTGATATTAGAAACGATTTCACTAGGTTTTTCACATCCTGTATTTCTTTGTCAGTAATCATCTCTTTTTGCATTTACTTATTCTGAGTGGCAACAATAGTCCATATCGACTATGCAAATTGGTGAATGAAGACATATTGTCCTTTATGGTTCAAAGTTTTGATAGGTTTTAAATCACCACTGAAATCTCGGAAGCAGTGTGCCGCTGTTTTATCTTACTACTAAACCCATCTGCAGTACATGTTTCATCTACCGAAATGTGTGTTGACACAAATAGAAAACATGTGTGGTTTTAACACTCGAAGTCACATCTGATGATGTGATGTCTCTATGCTTTTACAAACACTAAACTACCCAGGCAAGGTTCAATTATTTTGTAACACGTGTTTGTTGTGCGAATGAATAGCTCACTCAAAGACAATAAATTGGTCAAGTGGTAAGTGTGACATTAGGACAGTGTTTCGGGAATCAATATTGACGATCCAAATAATTGTATGGCATATCAAGTATGTTGCATCTAAATGCGCTTAATCGAAGTGGTTTCTTATTGAAAGCGTAACATAAAGACTGAAACGACCAAACTTTCAGAATTTGGTCCGACCGCACAGCTAACAAATCAAGTTTGTTTGATTTTCTCTAACCACATTCTTCTGCATGGAGTACGAGGCGTTTTTCAGTGACTCATATCAAATTATATCGAGCACAAACTCAGTGCTCATTCAAAACGGTTCTCTTCAACAAGGCAAACAAATCGAATAAAAAGTGCAAAATACCTCAAACGGTACAGCTTGTGCCATGCAGTCAAAGCTTTTTCTCGCCCAAATCAACGTGCTTAACAGCTCAACGAATGGTTAATAGATAGGCGTTCCGTACCAGAGAATCAGTAATAGTATTCCCAACAAGATGGGACAAAATATCTATCTGCTAGAATTCCAGTAACCAATCCCAGCAAACAGTCGAAACAAACAATCACCAAATGAGTCACGTTGTAATTTTCAATGTAGTCAAATATAACCCTGTTGTTAATGGCGCGGCAGCATTCAATACTAAAATTAAGTAGTAAAGTCAGGTCTTCGGTCAGAGACCGGTGATAAAAGTCCAGACAAAGAAGACTGAAGAACATCAAACATGATCACCAGGGACCTGAGTGAAAGGCAAAACACAAGATGGATAAAAAGAACAAGGAAGTCGCAGTACCAAACGCCAGGGGTCAGGTTAAAACTAACAACACAAATAAGGATCGAAATTCACAACATTGCACAAGCTGAAGTGTCTCAAATATTACAAAACGTGGCTTCTGAATGTCAATGCCAGCCAGCATCCATCTCTAATCAAAATACCTGTGCAGTTCGATAAAACAATTTAGAGTGATTTTCAGAAAGTTCTCATTGTTGTAAAGACATTATAAATATTTTATTTCAACCATACACAATCACATCGAATCCCCACGGTCGTCTGTCAGTCTTTCTTTTTGTATGGAGGAGAATACAATGGAAATATGCTGTTTGAATTATAAGTACATTGGGCACATTATTATTTAAGTGTGAGTTTAAAAAAATCGTTGGTGAGAAAAGAAGCAATTTATAAGCACTTTAAGGTCACTAGTTCATGAGTACTTAATACAGAAATGCTTTTAAATTTTATGAATTATTTTTCACGTACCGATAAATTCTCACCAGCATGCTGCTTCAAAATACAAAATTCAGTAGACTAAGACTCCCACCACACGGTCATTGAAGTTCGTTTCAGCGTGTAAATGAATGTTTCTTGATTGATGTTCATATCCCGTTTTCAGTCAGAGAAACAAATGTGAATATCGACCCTGGTGTTGATTACTGTCACGCACTCGATAGGATCGTGAGTGGACACTGCTGAGACGTCGCATACTAGATTAAATGACAACTTTCTGTCTCCTGCTTTTCACTGATTGGCTTAGCTAGGGCGTTTGTTACCACACTTTTTTATCCTGTGTAAACTCAGTGAAATTCACATTGCAGACGGAGTAGGATATTTTCTTTTGCGTGTGTCGCATAACCTGTTATGTTTCTGTTTTATCCTAGCGAAGAATAAATTACAAGTAACTTCTGAGAACTATCAGTGGAACGATATTATCTATATATCATTACTGTATAACTATTCAGTAACTAAATTATGTATGTTTATATTCGTCTTATTATGGGCTTCATTTTGACCTGTTGACTATTATGATACAATTTACTGCTCCTATGATTTACTCAGTTCATTAGTTACAATCCCACACGTTTACAGCCACTTTTTAGCTTGATTTAGTATGAATGTTATTTCTTATTTTATGGTGTGACGCGATCGGTTTCTCTGGTATATAGACCAAGTATGTTTGAGATAAATATTTCGCATAGTGGGAGCTGTTATTGGTGTTCTGGACTCAGTTGGACGGGCTAGGCAAACGAAGGACTAATAAGGACGCTAGGCTGCTCATACCGGTCTAACGTCATTGGTTTAGCACAGTACTAAGATTGAATAAGTCGTATTTCGGCTGGTGGACAAATCGCGTGATAATTAGCCGGCCTTAAAGTCACAACAAATGAGTTTATCTCAGCCGAATAAACTAAATATTTGCAAAGAATTCGTACTTCTATATCAATTAGATGTAAACGGTTTACCAAAATTAGGTTTCTCCAAACTTCTTAAATATTACAAATAGCTATGAACTTTAGATGATGAAACTAAAAATCGATAATTGTGGTGCAGATTATTTCACATTTCTGCGCTGAAATTTCAAACATTTGAGTAGTGCTTGGTTGTTTGTTTGTTTGTTTATTCACTAAGCGTTTGATGTCTCGCGCGCGAGACTGATAGTTCCTGGGTTCGAATCTAGCTGGGGGCGGGATCGTGAATGCGCACTGCTGAGGAGTCCCATACTAGGATGAAATGGACTTCCAGTGCTTCCGAGTTTTAAATGGTGGTCTAGCTTCGATTGACTCATGATGTCAACTATTGAATATATTAAGATCTCGACAAAACCCCTTTTAATTTATTTTATCTATTTGTAGTTAGATGTGTAGTTTGTCAAACAAGGTCAATATTAATAACTCCTTTGAGTTCTTCATTCATGACTACCACGTTCATGCTACCACATTTTCTTAATCTTGTGTAGACTCAGTCAATTTCACATTCCACGCGGAAAAACGCTTGTACCACTCAAGGTTCTACCGATTTTCAAACTTCGTTTGTAGTTAATTTAAATCAATCGAACGGCAGTAATTTTCTAACAAACGGCTTAGTATTTTGTATTGCGGTTCCTTTTGTTTTAGTTTCGAATGTCTTCAACTTTGGTACAAGTAGATTTTTGTATGAAACACAGTGAATGTCATCGTAAGTTTTCTAACAATATTATGGAAATTAGTGACAGAAACAGATTCCATCTACTTCACAAATGTTCACAGTAATGTGTGTGAGAACGCAGCCCTCAGTCCTTCACGATTACTGTCAGACTTCACCCCAAATAATTGAGGATTGTTGATCGTGTGGTGGACAACCCAAGAACATAGAGAATCTTACTGAAATTCACTGGTCAGATCAAACCAATAAATCGGTTTAGACTCAAACAACGGGGTTGAAGGGTCTCTATTGAAACGTGCTTGGTAGTTTTATATTAAAGTAAGAGGTCACAAAATCGATGACCAATCTGACAACGAGAAAGGCAACTTGTATAGGTAAATGGTGTTTCCAGACTGTGTAAGGGACCTGCCATGTCATTTAATCATGACTAGAAACGAAAATAAACCCTGGTGTTGTTTAAAGTAAGCGACACCTATCAAACAATCTTAACCAAAAGACCAGCTTCAACGGAGCTGATCTTCCACTCCAATCATGAGGGTGAAATGGACTTCCAGTGCCTCGGAGTTTTACGTTCTCGTTCAGGATTTAAAATTATGCTTGCCTTGCAATGCAGTTTAACGATGTCTGTAAGCCATGTCCTAAACACCTCCAACGTACTTTTCTAATTTCCTTTTCATTTATATGTTGGTTTATTTTCTCTTAATTGGGGCTGTTTAATATGATATACGGTAAAAGGGCAATAAGTATTGGATGCTGACCACATCAGTTGTAATGGAATCACGTAGCTGAAGGCGCCTGTTTATGCATCCGAAACAGACCACGAGTGGGAACGCCATGCTCAACATCTCCTGCAATCGCTAGCCAGATTAGATCAGACGATCCTCGATATATTGATAGCCTATCAAATATATCTTCGAACCTCCTCGTTTCGGACTTTTGATTTCACTTGGTGGGTACGATTTATATTAGAAGGTTCTACTGGTTAAAGCGTTGTCGAACTCCGAATACCTTTGGTATTTTCAAGAGCATTCAAGTTTTTGCAAATATTATTTTTCATGTCTGCATGAAATAGTAAAGCGAGTATCGCGTCGGAACCCAGCCTGTTGATCTCGAATGAGATTTGAAACTATTTTTATAATAAAACTGTTCATTTGAGATTGAGAATATTCTCACTCCTTATTGACAAGATAAAATCTTTGATGTGAGATTCCATCATTTGAAATTCGTCAAGTAAAACCGCTTAAAAGGTTATTGAAAGTAGAAAATTAACATTCATTCTGAGATTTATGATATGATAAGAAATCACAGCTGAACATTACCATGATAAAAAGTCATATGATCATATGCAGGCCATCAGAATGTAAAAACGTATACAATGAATATTTTTTAACCAAGAGATACTATGAGGTACATTGAATAATTCACTGGACATTTATGTACTTTTAGATGATACTTAGACTATAACGAAGCGTTACATATGGTCACAGAACTGATAGTAAATTTGTGTTAACTCTACTTAAAACTACCTATAAATAGAAGTTAGAATAACTTAGCAAAGTATATTACGCAGTAAAATATGTCAAGTACAAAAATGATCAACACCATCGCTGGAAGTGGCTATAACACATCAATGCCACTAACTAAGTCTCATCCACAATCGTCACGATTGATTGGTTTCTTTTCATGCTGCATTCGTTAATTTCAAATAATCACATAAGTATCGGGAAAAATAAACATCAGTCATTCAGTGTGATTTGGCACAGTTAAAACAAATTATTTCAGTATTCAATTTAAAGACATTGAAAATACACAAGTACATATCAACCATTGAAATAACGTCTGCAGAAGATCCCATTTCTTCCTAGATGATGCTGTCGTGGTGCGTGGAAATTTACACACTCTTCAGAATTTCGTGATCAATTGTGATTTGGTTGGTGTTCTCCGTATTATGTTTGAGGATCTTGCTTTTTCTCTTGTGGGTGTTGAGGTCTACTGATACAGAGGTTTTGCTACACTGGACGTCTTGACTTGCATTTGTGGGTTTTTATGTGATATATGAGCTAGCGCATCTGAAACATCCTGATCTGTTAGCTGATTCCGAACTCTCCAATGTTTCCTTTGCTTCCACTCAGATGTCGAGGTCTTCATAATACAGAGTAACACCAGGTTCTTTCTCGAGCGCTCTGCTTTGATGGACTGCAGCCTCTTGCAAAACTGATCTTTTTGTCATCATTGCTATCACTGTTTGGTGCATAACATTGGACGACATTCATCTTGATTACGTACTTCTTGTTTTGAAAGATGCGTTGATGATCACGGATCCGTGAGATTCTCAATGCAATAAGTTCATCAGGTGCTCCTTTGGACAGCATCAGAGAAACTTCCTGTGTGCGCGGAGCATTTTCTTCTTCGTGAACACAGTACAGCAGCATCTCTCCTGAATCTAACGTTTTCTGTATAGTTTGGGTCTAATTGGTTCTGCTGATTTGGAAAACCGCAGAGTTGTATCTCTATGAGGTACATTGAATAATTCACTGGACATTTATGTACTTTTAGATGATACTTAGACTATAACGAAGCGTTACATATGGTCACAGAACTGATAGTAAATTTGTGTTAACTCTACTTAAAACTACCTATAAATAGAAGTTAGAATAACTTAGTAAAGTATATTACGCAGTAAAATATGTCAAGTACAAAAATGATCAACACCATCGCTGGAAGTGGCTATAACACATCAATGCCACTAACTAAGTCTCATCCACAATCGTCACGATTGATTGGTTTCTTTTCATGCTGCATTCGTTAATTTCAAATAATCACATAAGTATCGGGAAAAATAAACATCAGTCATTCAGTGTGATTTGGCACAGTTAAAACAAATTATTTCAGTATTCAATTTAAAGACATTGAAAATACACAAGTACATATCAACCATTGAAATAACGTCTGCAGAAGATCCCATTTCTTCCTAGATGATGCTGTCGTGGTGCGTGGAAATTTACACACTCTTCAGAATTTCGTGATCAATTGTGATTTGGTTGGTGTTCTCCGTATTATGTTTGAGGATCTTGCTTTTTCTCTTGTGGGTGTTGAGGTCTACTGATACAGAGGTTTTGCTACACTGGACGACTTGACTTGCATTTGTGGGTTTTTATGTGATATATGAGCTAGCGCATCTGAAACATCCTGATCTGTTAGCTGATTCCGAACTCTCCAATGTTTCCTTTGCTTCCACTCAGATGTCGAGGTCTTCATAATACAGAGTAACACCAGGTTCTTTCTCGAGCGCTCTGCTTTGATGGACTGCAGCCTCTTGCAAAACTGATCTTTTTGTCATCATTGCTATCACTGTTTGGTGCATAACATTGGACGACATTCATCTTGATTACGTACTTCTTGTTTTGAAAGATGCGTTGATGATCACGGATCCGTGAGATTCTCAATGCAATTAAGTTCATCAGGTGCTCCTTTGGACAGCATCAGAGAAACTTCCTGTGTGCGCGGAGCATTTTCTTCTTCGTGAACACAGTACAGCAGCATCTCTCCTGAATCTAACGTTTTCTGTATAGTTTGGGTCTAATTGGTTCTGCTGATTTCGAAAACCGCAGAGTTGTATCTCTATGAGGTACATTGAATAATTCACTGGACATTTATGTACTTTTAGATGATACTTAGACTATAACGAAGCGTTACATATGGTCACAGAACTGATAGTAAATTTGTGTTAACTCTACTTAAAACTACCTATAAATAGAAGTTAGAATAACTTAGTAAAGTATATTACGCAGTAAAATATGTCAAGTACAAAAATGATCAACACCATCGCTGGAAGTGGCTATAACACATCAATGCCACTAACTAAGTCTCATCCACAATCGTCACGATTGATTGGTTTCTTTTCATGCTGCATTCGTTAATTTCAAATAATCACATAAGTATCGGGAAAAATAAACATCAGTCATTCAGTGTGATTTGGCACAGTTAAAACAAATTATTTCAGTATTCAATTTAAAGACATTGAAAATACACAAGTACATATCAACCATTGAAATAACGTCTGCAGAAGATCCCATTTCTTCCTAGATGATGCTGTCGTGGTGCGTGGAAATTTACACACTCTTCAGAATTTCGTGATCAATTGTGATTTGGTTGGTGTTCTCCGTATTATGTTTGAGGATCTTGCTTTTTCTCTTGTGGGTGTTGAGGTCTACTGATACAGAGGTTTTGCTACACTGGACGACTTGACTTGCATTTGTGGGTTTTTATGTGATATATGAGCTAGCGCATCTGAAACATCCTGATCTGTTAGCTGATTCCGAACTCTCCAATGTTTCCTTTGCTTCCACTCAGATGTCGAGGTCTTCATAATACAGAGTAACACCAGGTTCTTTCTCGAGCGCTCTGCTTTGATGGACTGCAGCCTCTTGCAAAACTGATCTTTTTGTCATCATTGCTATCACTGTTTGGTGCATAACATTGGACGACATTCATCTTGATTACGTACTTCTTGTTTTGAAAGATGCGTTGATGATCACGGATCCGTGAGATTCTCAATGCAATTAAGTTCATCAGGTGCTCCTTTGGACAGCATCAGAGAAACTTCCTGTGTGCGCGGAGCATTTTCTTCTTCGTGAACACAGTACAGCAGCATCTCTCCTGAATCTAACGTTTTCTGTATAGTTTGGGTCTAATTGGTTCTGCTGATTTGGAAAACCGCAGAGTTGTATCTCTATGAGGTACATTGAATAATTCACTGGACATTTATGTACTTTTAGATGATACTTAGACTATAACGAAGCGTTACATATGGTCACAGAACTGATAGTAAATTTGTGTTAACTCTACTTAAAACTACCTATAAATAGAAGTTAGAATAACTTAGTAAAGTATATTACGCAGTAAAATATGTCAAGTACAAAAATGATCAACACCATCGCTGGAAGTGGCTATAACACATCAATGCCACTAACTAAGTCTCATCCACAATCGTCACGATTGATTGGTTTCTTTTCATGCTGCATTCGTTAATTTCAAATAATCACATAAGTATCGGGAAAAATAAACATCAGTCATTCAGTGTGATTTGGCACAGTTAAAACAAATTATTTCAGTATTCAATTTAAAGACATTGAAAATACACAAGTACATATCAACCATTGAAATAACGTCTGCAGAAGATCCCATTTCTTCCTAGATGATGCTGTCGTGGTGCGTGGAAATTTACACACTCTTCAGAATTTCGTGATCAATTGTGATTTGGTTGGTGTTCTCCGTATTATGTTTGAGGATCTTGCTTTTTCTCTTGTGGGTGTTGAGGTCTACTGATACAGAGGTTTTGCTACACTGGACGACTTGACTTGCATTTGTGGGTTTTTATGTGATATATGAGCTAGCGCATCTGAAACATCCTGATCTGTTAGCTGATTCCGAACTCTCCAATGTTTCCTTTGCTTCCACTCAGATGTCGAGGTCTTCATAATACAGAGTAACACCAGGTTCTTTCTCGAGCGCTCTGCTTTGATGGACTGCAGCCTCTTGCAAAACTGATCTTTTTGTCATCATTGCTATCACTGTTTGGTGCATAACATTGGACGACATTCATCTTGATTACGTACTTCTTGTTTTGAAAGATGCGTTGATGATCACGGATCCGTGAGATTCTCAATGCAATAAGTTCATCAGGTGCTCCTTTGGACAGCATCAGAGAAACTTCCTGTGTGCGCGGAGCATTTTCTTCTTCGTGAACACAGTACAGCAGCATCTCTCCTGAATCTAACGTTTTCTGTATAGTTTGGGTCTAATTGGTTCTGCTGATTTCGAAAACCGCAGAGTTGTATCTCTATGAGGTACATTGAATAATTCACTGGACATTTATGTACTTTTAGATGATACTTAGACTATAACGAAGCGTTACATATGGTCACAGAACTGATAGTAAATTTGTGTTAACTCTACTTAAAACTACCTATAAATAGAAGTTAGAATAACTTAGTAAAGTATATTACGCAGTAAAATATGTCAAGTACAAAAATGATCAACACCATCGCTGGAAGTGGCTATAACACATCAATGCCACTAACTAAGTCTCATCCACAATCGTCACGATTGATTGGTTTCTTTTCATGCTGCATTCGTTAATTTCAAATAATCACATAAGTATCGGGAAAAATAAACATCAGTCATTCAGTGTGATTTGGCACAGTTAAAACAAATTATTTCAGTATTCAATTTAAAGACATTGAAAATACACAAGTACATATCAACCATTGAAATAACGTCTGCAGAAGATCCCATTTCTTCCTAGATGATGCTGTCGTGGTGCGTGGAAATTTACACACTCTTCAGAATTTCGTGATCAATTGTGATTTGGTTGGTGTTCTCCGTATTATGTTTGAGGATCTTGCTTTTTCTCTTGTGGGTGTTGAGGTCTACTGATACAGAGGTTTTGCTACACTGGACGTCTTGACTTGCATTTGTGGGTTTTTATGTGATATATGAGCTAGCGCATCTGAAACATCCTGATCTGTTAGCTGATTCCGAACTCTCCAATGTTTCCTTTGCTTCCACTCAGATGTCGAGGTCTTCATAATACAGAGTAACACCAGGTTCTTTCTCGAGCGCTCTGCTTTGATGGACTGCAGCCTCTTGCAAAACTGATCTTTTTGTCATCATTGCTATCACTGTTTGGTGCATAACATTGGACGACATTCATCTTGATTACGTACTTCTTGTTTTGAAAGATGCGTTGATGATCACGGATCCGTGAGATTCTCAATGCAATAAGTTCATCAGGTGCTCCTTTGGACAGCATCAGAGAAACTTCCTGTGTGCGCGGAGCATTTTCTTCTTCGTGAACACAGTACAGCAGCATCTCTCCTGAATCTAACGTTTTCTGTATAGTTTGGGTCTAATTGGTTCTGCTGATTTGGAAAACCGCAGAGTTGTATCTCTATGAGGTACATTGAATAATTCACTGGACATTTATGTACTTTTAGATGATACTTAGACTATAACGAAGCGTTACATATGGTCACAGAACTGATAGTAAATTTGTGTTAACTCTACTTAAAACTACCTATAAATAGAAGTTAGAATAACTTAGTAAAGTATATTACGCAGTAAAATATGTCAAGTACAAAAATGATCAACACCATCGCTGGAAGTGGCTATAACACATCAATGCCACTAACTAAGTCTCATCCACAATCGTCACGATTGATTGGTTTCTTTTCATGCTGCATTCGTTAATTTCAAATAATCACATAAGTATCGGGAAAAATAAACATCAGTCATTCAGTGTGATTTGGCACAGTTAAAACAAATTATTTCAGTATTCAATTTAAAGACATTGAAAATACACAAGTACATATCAACCATTGAAATAACGTCTGCAGAAGATCCCATTTCTTCCTAGATGATGCTGTCGTGGTGCGTGGAAATTTACACACTCTTCAGAATTTCGTGATCAATTGTGATTTGGTTGGTGTTCTCCGTATTATGTTTGAGGATCTTGCTTTTTCTCTTGTGGGTGTTGAGGTCTACTGATACAGAGGTTTTGCTACACTGGACGATCTTGACTTGCATTTGTGGGTTTTTATGTGATATATGAGCTAGCGCATCTGAAACATCCTGATCTGTTAGCTGATTCCGAACTCTCCAATGTTTCCTTTGCTTCCACTCAGATGTCGAGGTCTTCATAATACAGAGTAACACCAGGTTCTTTCTCGAGCGCTCTGCTTTGATGGACTGCAGCCTCTTGCAAAACTGATCTTTTTGTCATCATTGCTATCACTGTTTGGTGCATAACATTGGACGACATTCATCTTGATTACGTACTTCTTGTTTTGAAAGATGCGTTGATGATCACGGATCCGTGAGATTCTCAATGCAATTAGTTCATCAGGTGCTCCTTTGGACAGCATCAGAGAAACTTCCTGTGTGCGCGGAGCATTTTCTTCTTCGTGAACACAGTACAGCAGCATCTCTCCTGAATCTAACGTTTTCTGTATAGTTTGGGTCTAATTGGTTCTGCTGATTTGGAAAAACCGCAGAGTTGTATCTCTATGAGGTACATTGAATAATTCACTGGACATTTATGTACTTTTAGATGATACTTAGACTATAACGAAGCGTTACATATGGTCACAGAACTGATAGTAAATTTGTGTTAACTCTACTTAAAACTACCTATAAATAGAAGTTAGAATAACTTAGTAAAGTATATTACGCAGTAAAATATGTCAAGTACAAAAATGATCAACACCATCGCTGGAAGTGGCTATAACACATCAATGCCACTAACTAAGTCTCATCCACAATCGTCACGATTGATTGGTTTCTTTTCATGCTGCATTCGTTAATTTCAAATAATCACATAAGTATCGGGAAAAATAAACATCAGTCATTCAGTGTGATTTGGCACAGTTAAAACAAATTATTTCAGTATTCAATTTAAAGACATTGAAAATACACAAGTACATATCAACCATTGAAATAACGTCTGCAGAAGATCCCATTTCTTCCTAGATGATGCTGTCGTGGTGCGTGGAAATTTACACACTCTTCAGAATTTCGTGATCAATTGTGATTTGGTTGGTGTTCTCCGTATTATGTTTGAGGATTTTGGTTTTTCTCTTGTGGGTGTTGAGGTCTACTGATACAGAGGTTTTGCTACACTGGACGTCTTGACTTGCATTTGTGGGTTTTTATGTGATATATGAGCTAGCGCATCTGAAACATCCTGATCTGTTAGCTGATTCCGAACTCTCCAATGTTTCCTTTGCTTCCACTCAGATGTCGAGGTCTTCATAATACAGAGTAACACCAGGTTCTTTCTCGAGCGCTCTGCTTTGATGGACTGCAGCCTCTTGCAAAACTGATCTTTTTGTCATCATTGCTATCACTGTTTGGTGCATAACATTGGACGACATTCATCTTGATTACGTACTTCTTGTTTTGAAAGATGCGTTGATGATCACGGATCCGTGAGATTCTCAATGCAATAAGTTCATCAGGTGCTCCTTTGGACAGCATCAGAGAAACTTCCTGTGTGCGCGGAGCATTTTCTTCTTCGTGAACACAGTACAGCAGCATCTCTCCTGAATCTAACGTTTTCTGTATAGTTTGGGTCTAATTGGTTCTGCTGATTTCGAAAACCGCAGAGTTGTATCTCTATGAGGTACATTGAATAATTCACTGGACATTTATGTACTTTTAGATGATACTTAGACTATAACGAAGCGTTACATATGGTCACAGAACTGATAGTAAATTTGTGTTAACTCTACTTAAAACTACCTATAAATAGAAGTTAGAATAACTTAGTAAAGTATATTACGCAGTAAAATATGTCAAGTACAAAAATGATCAACACCATCGCTGGAAGTGGCTATAACACATCAATGCCACTAACTAAGTCTCATCCACAATCGTCACGATTGATTGGTTTCTTTTCATGCTGCATTCGTTAATTTCAAATAATCACATAAGTATCGGGAAAAATAAACATCAGTCATTCAGTGTGATTTGGCACAGTTAAAACAAATTATTTCAGTATTCAATTTAAAGACATTGAAAATACACAAGTACATATCAACCATTGAAATAACGTCTGCAGAAGATCCCATTTCTTCCTAGATGATGCTGTCGTGGTGCGTGGAAATTTACACACTCTTCAGAATTTCGTGATCAATTGTGATTTGGTTGGTGTTCTCCGTATTATGTTTGAGGATCTTGCTTTTTCTCTTGTGGGTGTTGAGGTCTACTGATACAGAGGTTTTGCTACACTGGACGACTTGACTTGCATTTGTGGGTTTTTATGTGATATATGAGCTAGCGCATCTGAAACATCCTGATCTGTTAGCTGATTCCGAACTCTCCAATGTTTCCTTTGCTTCCACTCAGATGTCGAGGTCTTCATAATACAGAGTAACACCAGGTTCTTTCTCGAGCGCTCTGCTTTGATGGACTGCAGCCTCTTGCAAAACTGATCTTTTTGTCATCATTGCTATCACTGTTTGGTGCATAACATTGGACGACATTCATCTTGATTACGTACTTCTTGTTTTGAAAGATGCGTTGATGATCACGGATCCGTGAGATTCTCAATGCAATTAGTTCATCAGGTGCTCCTTTGGACAGCATCAGAGAAACTTCCTGTGTGCGCGGAGCATTTTCTTCTTCGTGAACACAGTACAGCAGCATCTCTCCTGAATCTAACGTTTTCTGTATAGTTTGGGTCTAATTGGTTCTGCTGATTTGGAAAACCGCAGAGTTGTATCTCTATGAGGTACATTGAATAATTCACTGGACATTTATGTACTTTTAGATGATACTTAGACTATAACGAAGCGTTACATATGGTCACAGAACTGATAGTAAATTTGTGTTAACTCTACTTAAAACTACCTATAAATAGAAGTTAGAATAACTTAGTAAAGTATATTACGCAGTAAAATATGTCAAGTACAAAAATGATCAACACCATCGCTGGAAGTGGCTATAACACATCAATGCCACTAACTAAGTCTCATCCACAATCGTCACGATTGATTGGTTTCTTTTCATGCTGCATTCGTTAATTTCAAATAATCACATAAGTATCGGGAAAAATAAACATCAGTCATTCAGTGTGATTTGGCACAGTTAAAACAAATTATTTCAGTATTCAATTTAAAGACATTGAAAATACACAAGTACATATCAACCATTGAAATAACGTCTGCAGAAGATCCCATTTCTTCCTAGATGATGCTGTCGTGGTGCGTGGAAATTTACACACTCTTCAGAATTTCGTGATCAATTGTGATTTGGTTGGTGTTCTCCGTATTATGTTTGAGGATCTTGCTTTTTCTCTTGTGGGTGTTGAGGTCTACTGATACAGAGGTTTTGCTACACTGGACGTCTTGACTTGCATTTGTGGGTTTTTATGTGATATATGAGCTAGCGCATCTGAAACATCCTGATCTGTTAGCTGATTCCGAACTCTCCAATGTTTCCTTTGCTTCCACTCAGATGTCGAGGTCTTCATAATACAGAGTAACACCAGGTTCTTTCTCGAGCGCTCTGCTTTGATGGACTGCAGCCTCTTGCAAAACTGATCTTTTTGTCATCATTGCTATCACTGTTTGGTGCATAACATTGGACGACATTCATCTTGATTACGTACTTCTTGTTTTGAAAGATGCGTTGATGATCACGGATCCGTGAGATTCTCAATGCAATAAGTTCATCAGGTGCTCCTTTGGACAGCATCAGAGAAACTTCCTGTGTGCGCGGAGCATTTTCTTCTTCGTGAACACAGTACAGCAGCATCTCTCCTGAATCTAACGTTTTCTGTATAGTTTGGGTCTAATTGGTTCTGCTGATTTCGAAAACCGCAGAGTTGAATCTCCTTTATTCCTTGTCTACTTGAATCGTCTACCTGCCCCCCACATTATAATTACCCATATGAAATTATGCTCCGATGTCGAAACTTCCGAAGTTCCCAAAAAAGACTTGTCTACAACATAGTTCTTCATTGAATAATACAAAATACTACTTAACAGCATTAACTTGTGAGGTGTCTAGGGCGTTTAAAGCGTCCTTTTGTATGGAACAAAAAGGCTTCCTGTAACGGCAACATAAAGGATAATTACAACGCACGATAGTACAAAGGGCTGCTGATATCTGTGTATAAATTTGATAACAGTTCATCAACAACGAAAACCCGAATCAAGAAAAAACTAATATGAAAACTGTTGCGTTTAGACTAATTCACGAAACTGTAGATAACCATCAAAGTGATTAAGGTAAAGCAATTATAATGATAAATACAATGATCAGTACATTAAACGTTATAAGTATAAGTAAATATATCAGAATTATTACACGACAACTCGCGTTACAACACAAGGGTGAAGATTGCTGGGAATACAACTGCTTACTGAATGTAAATAAGTAGTGTAAAACAATATACAAAAGACTGGAAGAAAAGTGGGTAAGAACAATGTAAAACAAAATTTACATGCGTCATAAATCTTCCTTCAACTCGGGAAACAGAGTTTAAATGGCTTAGCTTATTTAGTCTGTTTAGGGTGTTTAGCAAGGTTTTTATACGGAATGGAGCTGACGAAACCGTGTCCGACGCTCCTCCATTACACGGGCTTGAGACCGACAGTATCATTTAAAAAGCAATCATCAGCGTATTTCGCTTTTAGGAAAACTAGTATCGATCAGTACGCTGCTTTAATAAGAGTTGAAATTGGAGTATCAACAGTCTCATCAACACAGATAAATAATATATTTGTAATATCGCAATGAGTAGAAAAAGTAAGTTTTTTGACGTTTCGTGACTCAGCGTTAGCCACTTCTTCAGAGGATAAATAACCAAATCAAAATAAATCCAAGTTTAAATAGTACAATGGAACAACAAGAATATTATGTGATTTGGTTATTTATCCTCAAGTCACGAGACGTTGAAAGTTCTCATTTTTCAACTCAACCTACAGTCTCATCATCATTGTGAGGAGCGTCAGAGCTACTGCTATCCGCCTAAAGTTTACATTATTACCAATTTACATGCTCTTCACTATTGGACTTACCTTGATATCCTCTAATTTTTTAGCCAAAAAGTAATTCAAAACGATCCATTCAAATGAAAATAAATACATGGGTTTAAATGTCAGTGATGAATACTTATTGTAATATTAAAGGAGTTATACAGTATATCATAAATTACGTAAGGTTTCATTGCTAACATTCTGTTAAGTAAGGTGAGCTAATAGAGACATTTAATTCCATCAAATATTCCATTTTTGCATAGATTATTCCAGTTAGTTATTCAAGAAACTGTCACGTAGGATGACACTACAGTAAGATGGAATATTTGTTCGTTAGTGATACATTTATCCAAATGGTGTTTTACTGAAAATTAATCGATAGGTTTTTCATTACGAATGGAAATACTTCTCATGGACGACTAAATCATACTTAATTGGCTTCACAAGGAAATAAAAATATATTGACATTAAAAAGATAAACTAGTAAAAGTGTGCAACTGAATAATGAGTGAATCAAAGATGAAAAAATATTCAAAGTCAGGATGACTGTCTCACCTTATTACGCAACTCTATAAGAGTGAGTATAATTGATCCATTCGAAAAGTCAAACAAGATCGTTTGGTCAGCCGACGGTGGATTACTCTTCCAATCGGTTTGAGTAATATTCCATCAAATATAGAAAGCCGTTGTTGATAACTGATTCGCTACCCACTCCTATGAAGTTCTTTTGTTATTTATTAGATTTGTACAGATATGTGTCGTACATCACTTCTCTTCATATTTCAACATTACGAAATTTAACTCATAAGATGAATTAGTTTTAGAAATAGTTCCCTTCATGTAAACAAGTCTGGGCGTATCATTTAAAAAGCAATCATCAGAAGCCATGATATTATCGCTCCTTCATTATATAAGATAATTTCCATTCACATTATGCAAATACATCAACATAGATTATTTTATTACATGAAAAGTAGCTTAACTAGTTTCGAACTTCCAGTATCCAATAAAAGTACACATACTAATACACAATGTGAATGAAGCCTAATACATTTATTGATATAGTTATAAAATAAACTTTTAATAACATTGTTGCACGATAAGTAACATGTATCTGTCCTCGTAAATGGTAATCGAGTTAACTAGTGTTAGTTTCAAACAGAAAAAATCTCCAACATAATGAGTTTTTGAATACTGATATTTAGTATAGTCGATGATCGGCACAAACAACCACAGAAAATCAGTGGATAACTGACTGGCTTTTGAAGTGGATAGAACTGTGTTCAAGTTCAGGAGTGAACATTAACTCTGAGAAGGAACCGGAAAAGCGATATATCTGTTGGGCTGCAGTGGTCAAATAAAACTTCCGAATCTCAATATAACAAATGATAGTCCATCAACATTTAGTAATTGTTTAATTGATCACGTCTTTTGTTTTAACAACAAGACTGCTTTGAGATAATAATTTAGGTATCGGAAAATTTATTTAACCTACACAATATTGGAACAACACATATAAGCGAATATTACTTTCAATTAGATCGTCATCGGGCTTTACTCTAATCACAATGGGAATCTTTAATATTCTACACAATATTGATTGTGATCATAAAATGTAGTGAATCTGAGAGTAATTGAAATGTGGTTTTGTTTTTCTCAAAGAAAAATTGAATTTGCAAAAAGATAACATAGTTGTTTATGATTGAATACTTACTAAAAGAGGTTACAAATTCATTAAAACTGTTTGTTTAATTATCTATGTCAGCCGTAAAATCTATATAAGTCGCTATGTGTACAGATTAATACCAAGACGTTAATAGAAAGAATTTGCTTCTGTTCTGATTATTTTTAAGAAAATGTCATTACTGCTTATCATTATGTATTTGTTTCTCTTGAAGGAGAGAATTGTGGAATGTTTGGCAGTACAAAACTATACCGTAATTTTGTATTCGATTCAATAATAGTTATTGCAATATTTTAAAGAATATACTTAAACCTAATATGCGTCGAAGAAGTGAATTCATGGTTGGTGAAAAATTCCGTGTTCGAGTGGTTCTGAGTGAAGATTTAAAAAATCATTCACAGTATGATTTATTCAAGGTTAGTCAACCATGAGAGTGTTATTTGCGAATACCTACACGTTTTGTATTTATACGATAGCCTAGACGTTTGTAATTGTGCATTACATGCTTTAGCTCCAAAGGTAATTTATCATTTACAGCTCCATGTTACTTATTCTGTATAAATTTTATCTACGTAATGCAGCAATCCTGAAATGTGCGATTAAAATTGTGAATACATTTCGGTCTAATATTTAACACACAGTTTCACTTTTTATACTTATCAAAATTTCTACTTAGATTCAAGAACATTAGACTGTTTAAAACGTTGGTTAGTACAACTGACATCAAGGATTCTGGCATATGTTTTTAAATACGATATGTGTATTGTTACATAATCATAAAATACATACCAACTAACTACTACATTCGTGTTCTCACAGATGGAAGATATAGGTAAAGAAGTCGTAGTTGATTAAACACTTAATCGACAAAGTATTTTACCTGAACACTTATCTCGGAAATGATAAAAATGTCAGGCCGGAAATATGGGAAAATTGCCTAATCAAAGGTAGTGTTATTTTTTCGGAAAACATTGTCTTTCTAAAATTGAAGCAGTAGATTGCTATTGTGTATGTATAAAGATGTGTTCAATAGGTCAGTAAATCGGTCAGTCAGTCAGCTACAACGTAAGACAAGGCAATGTGTGTGTCGTTTCAAGTTTCCGTATCTCACAATCACAACAAGATGAATACCAAATTCATAGAAGCAGTCACTTCAATGGTAGTAATGTACAATAAAAAATCTCATATAAGGATATGGTGCAGGGAAAAAAAATTAGTTCATGAAAAGTAGGATGCAAAGCAATTTTAATCTCACGGTTTAAGGTCAGACAAAGAGCATACACAACTACGCCATTGTGGTCGATTCTGAACCATGTCAGACAGTCGCCAACCATTGATTACGATAGTCGCATGGATCCCAACGAAGTACTCTTCATGTAGCAGTATGGCTCAGACCAGAAGTTAGTGGCTTCACGGATCGATTCCACGTTTTATTTTGGCCACCACTTACTTTCTTCCAACCATCCCCAAAACTAGTCAGCGTTGCGCGTAGTGAGACTTTCGGTTTTACGCGCGAACTCTTAACCTTTAGAACACTGAGCCATTATCAAATAATAATAATCGTAAGACAATTATTAGAAAACAATAATAAATGAATATGGTTTCGAAATAACATTAAGGAAATAAAAAATACAAGTTCAAAACATACTGGAGAATGGAACTAGAGTCATGAAGAGATAAGGGGTTAGACGTATTGCTTTTGTAAACACAAAGTTTGGGCTTGATGTGGTAAATTGGCAAGGCCTCATCAGTATATAAGCTTTCGATCTACCCCCCCACCTTCGACCGGATTTCTTTGACTGTGTAAATCATTTAAAAGATGATTCCCTCGAAACAATATGCCTAGAGTTCATGAGATTCTACTGAATTGAGCTAATAATGGTTTTGCATTCCTCCTTTAAAAGCCATTTTGGCAGTGTTTTAAGATGCATTCAGAAAGTGTTCGCCTTGTGCCGCCAGTGTAAGCTGCCACACAAGAGCAAACAAACCTGTAAATACACTTGCTGTGGTTTAAAGCTTAGCTAAGCAGGATGTTATTCTCAGGAATTTTGAAATTTTTCTATTCAAGATTTTTGCAGCTGTATAGTTTTTCGATTCAGTAGTCACGAAAAGAAGTTTTTTCGAACTGTTCATCATCCTTTAGGTTTTATCGTGTGTGTCTAGTTTTTATTGCTGAATCTAGGTGGATAGCCGTTTCGGATGATTATTTGTCAAAATCGAAGTAGTTTTGTGGAGCCCGTTGTTTTGTATAATCATTTAGATTGGACGATGTTGTCGAAGCGCTCTCCACTTTAGTGGCCCGTGATCTGACTCCGATTTGATCGTATGAATGATCGTTGTGGAAATATATATGCATCTATCCTCGCATATAATCATTGACTTAAATCGCGTTATTCAATAACGGAATTAAATAAGTCAAATAACGAGAATGAAACTTTGGGTACATATATTTTGTATAATCGTCGATCAAACAAACGAACGGGGAAATGATGTGAAGAAAAGAAAGCGAAGCAAAAATGACGCGTGGTGGAGATGGCTGGTAAGCCAACTCCTCATTTAACCAATAGTTAATCAATATTTATAGGCATATAAAAATAAGTTACACACATGTGATGAACAGTAGGATAAGAAGTGTACACACGCCCACGCGCTCATATAAAGACAGTCAAGATTGATAAGCGAATAATTAACAAGGTCAAAATATGACTCAAGTAGAATGAATAGAATGGGCTGTTCGGAAGTTAGAATAAGGTATTTCAGCTTAACATAATAACAGACACCACAGTTTATCTTATATTGTGTTATTAGAACGTATTCGCCTTGTCTCTAAGGCAAAAGTTTCTCTTTCTGCTCAATCGAACCTAAATGTAGAAGTCCGAATTCTGACTACCTCAAGTCTGTTTTCTATACATTGATCTTTGTTTAGAAACCACCCAACCTTCTCATCATTCCATCATCAACTTTTTTGATGTGGATTTGAATTAAATGATTTCTTCAAAAGTAAATTTTTTCCACTGATTTATGTTTACTTATATTCGAAATGCCTTATTCTTTTTCTTTATCCCTTTTTACATACATATATACATATTTAAATTTCTTGTAACAAGAATACAACTACAGAATTCAACATCAATATTGTTATGTTAACAACTATATATAATTTATCATTAGTATAAAGAGTATGAAATCAAAACTGTCAGAGAATTGTACGTAACTAATGAGTAATATCAACATTAAAACGCATAACTTTATTAAAATCAGGTATTCCATAGTAGCCTATTAGTCATAAAAACTGTTTCAGTTACTCTGTGAATAATTTAATCTCAACAGATTATTGAAATCTATTTCTGTTTAATTCAGTTATAAAAATCATTATACTTCATATAATTTTCCAGCTGTTCATTTTCAATTAGAATTATGTGGTAAGTTTATACCCATCAGTATCAATTGTAGTTTTATGGTTTATTTACAAAATAACTATTACAAAAAAATTACAGGATCTTGCTGAATAAATTAAACATACCTAAATATCGTTTGGTGATTTTATTGTCCGTCAACATTTCCGTGTTCAAATTGTTTTGGATGAAGATTTGATAAATCCACCGTACCTTGTTACGTTCAAGGTAAGTGCAGTATTTGAATTTCAAATGTGAAACGACAGATACATGTTACTAATCGTGCAACAATGTTATTAAAAGTTTATTTTATAACTATATCAATAAATGTATTAGGCTTCATTCACATTGTGTATTAGTATGTGTACTTTTATTGGATACTGGAAGTTCGAAACTAGTTAAGCTACTTTTCATGTAATAAAATAATCTATGTTGATGTATTTGCATAATGTGAATGGAAAGTATCTTATATAATGAAGGAGCAATAATACCGTGGCTTCTATAATACGTTTAGTCGTAATATGACACTAGAGGAAAATGAAAAATGAGTATTTTAGTGAGGAAATCTTATTCCGAAGAATTGGTCTGTACAATCACACATAAAAACCTTTGCAGAAAGATAGTTCATAAAATGCTGATTCATGATATCATTATGACAGTGGATTAAAGAATAAAAAAAGCACAAAAATTTTGTTCTTATTATCGGGAAGTTGATGATGTAACTACTAGCACTTGAATATTATTACAAATTTTCATGGAAATGAAGACTTTCATACTAAAATCCAAGAAGCAGTTGATAAAAACTGAGGAGATATATGCATACTTATTGTTGATGCATTTCCAATTGAAATAAAAGGCGTTTGGAGAGTTGAGTGTTGGTAGGATGTATGATAAAATATAATTTTCACAAAACATAAACCGAGATAAACACGTCTTTCTAATCAGAGACTTATCTGCCAGTAATTGATTACTCTTGATACGTTTGCGAGTGGAACTTATACTCCATAGGTAAACTCGATCTTGTAGTATTCAAAGGATTAATCCTACGATATGGTAATTTCTACGTAAATGAAGATATATTCACTAACAAGGACTTTACTGATAATGATGGGCCTAATCAATATGGTGTATTTATCACAATGTGGCATTCCGGTCACATTACAGCATTACAGTTAATTTTATTGAGTACAATCTGACGTCGTAAGAATGTCATAATACTGACAAGCGTACTGATGTGTACCATACTTCATTGCAAGTAATTCATGTTTACTGAAAAAGCGCATAAATGTTTCTCAGAACTACAGAAATTTATCATCACATAATCGGAAAATCGTACTGTTAAAGTGAATCGTGTTAGTGCCATTGAATTAACAAAATGCAATGTAGCAAAACTTTTAAAACGTACACGTAATCCTAGGTCTAAATCAGATGAATACATGCATACATTTTTCTGCTGTTTTCACATTATTTCCATATTAATCTTTAGCTTATGGACTTGTAGCGTGGTGTCGAGTTGAGCTTGACTATGAACACCGCTACAAGACTACGTGCCAATTAATCAATAAGATCCCCGTAGGCCAATATCAGAAGACAGATGATGGCTGTAGTCGAGATGTATTTGTTGGCGATCTCGTGGTATCGAAAGAATACCGAGATCGTGCCAAGCGTGGTTACTGAGCGTAACCGAATTCGTACAAGTTCAAAGTCAACAGGAGAGTAAGTATAATGGCTGTCATTGGCACAGTTAAACAAACGAGCACAGTAAAACAGTCACTCGTACAATTGGTTATAATAATAATTGTTTTCATTGAACCAATCGGGTTCTGTAGACAAAAGTAGGTCATTACAGACTCTTGATACGTTTGCGGGTGGAACTTATACTCCATAGGTAAACTCGATCTTGTAGTATTCAAAGGATTAATCCTACGATATGGTAATTTCCACGTAAATGAAGATATGTTCACTAACAAGGACTTTAGAGTGAAAGATTTACATCAGTTGACAACTAATTTATTAAGCTATGTAGAATTGTTCCAGTAGTTCGACGTCCATGCGGTAGGATCTTCCACTGATTCTCAGTTTCACTTCACACACATCGAATGAGGTAGCATTGTTTGGAAAAGGAAACAAAACATTTTGCATGCACACAAATAATGAAGTATGCTCCACCATTTGAACAATGATATATCCAATATCTTGTGTTTGCTTTGTAACAGCGACATTCAGATCAAGCATTTCCAGTATATTTCCAATTTTTTCTAATTATCGTTTCAACTTATGTCCGCTTCGGAACCACACAGGACTGTCATCAATCTGCACAACGAACACGTTGTGCAAGAAACTCAACACGAGAAATAGTGACAACTGAGCTCATTCTGTTCATACTTTCAAAAAAGCAACTCTGTTTACAGAAAGAATAAGAGTCCCTTCCATAAGTCAGAGGGATTTAAAAACAGACAGGTAAATGAATAACCATTTCTCATGCCAAAATCATTCCACATTTCTATTTTTCAAATATCAATGTGTGGGGTTTGAATGAAATAATGACTCCTTTGTACTTGTTGAATGCTTGATTTCGAATTTCAAATACAGGACACTCGTTAGTGCTTGTTTAGTACTTCTTGATTCAATTGCGTTATTTCTGGGATTCTTAGTTCGTAATATAATTGAAATATTCCTAATTATCACATTGGCGTCGCGATGGAGCCTGCGACGGAACAGTTAGATATTCATTCAACTTCTGAAGCTTCTTCGGATTATTTAGAAAGTTTTGAAATTTGGAGTATGACCAAGAAAGATGTTAAAGTTGATAAAACTGTGGCACATTTCCTGACATTCGTCGGAAAAGAAGCATACAGCTTATTTAAAACTTTGGCATATCCAGAAAAACCTATCTCACTTCCTTATGCAACCATTAAGAAGCTATTGTTAAATCATTTAAAGTGCACTAGCTTTGAATGCCGTGAAAGGGCGAAATTTCATGAGATGATTCGTCGAGATGACCAAAAATTTAGGGAATTCATCCTTGAATTACAGAAACAAGCTGCCAAATGTAATTTTAATGATCAACTTCATGTGCAACTGAGAGATCGATTAATTTCAGGAATTAACATACCGGGTTTGGAAAGAGAGCTGGTAAAAATGCCCAACTGTTTTTTTCAAGATGCTAGAACTGCGTGTATTAACTACGAGGCGGTGAATGAACTTGATATCCAGTCGATGAATATTTCTAATAATTTGCTTAGTCGTCATGATGGAATACAATCTCAGGATCAATCAAAATTGCGTTCGTTTAACAGTGGCTCCTATTCCCGTGTAAATATGAAAGGTTTTTCAACAAGGAATTACAAAGCAAATCACAAAGGTGAGACCAAGTTTGGCAAATGTTTATCATGTAGAAAACTTCATTCTCGTAATTCATGTGCATTTCGTAATGCTAAATGTTTTAGATGTGGTAAGATAGGACACATTCAAACAGTATGCAAAGCTTCTGTTCATTTTGCTCCAAGTAGTACTAGATCGTGTAATTTAGATCCCAATGATTTGGCTGTTCCTAATGATCATTTATCTTTGTCTACCATTTCGAAAGGCAATGCTCATATTCAAAAGCGATTATATGCATCGCTTGGTTTATGTCATGACTTTATTTTGGACACAGGCAGTATAGAGTCAATTATTTCATTCAAGAACTTGAAATCTTTAGATCCTAACGTTGTGGTAAGACCCACTGAAGTATCAATATTAGGGATTACTGGACACAGACTGCCCATACGAGGATGTTGTGAATTGCTAATAAGAGATGATAACTCTTCATACATACCTTGTGAATTTTTAGTCAGCGAAACAGGACTGTCAATACTGGGTTTAAGGAATTTGAAAAAGAATTAAAGTGGAGTTGTCTTTCCTAGTTTCTAATGAAAATTCTGATGCTTTACTTAAAGATTTGATATCTATGTGTGCCAAATGTAGTGGAGGTATGAAAATTCAGTCTATAAAACTTCAAGTACAGGGTGATCCAGTCTTTCTTAAAAGACGAATAATTCCTTATGGTCTTCGAGATGTAGTACATAAAACATTAAATGATTTGTGTGCAAAAGGCATAATTGAACCGGTTCAGTCTTCAGCATGGGGTAATCCTATTGTTACTCCACTGAAGTCGGACGGCAAGACCCTTAGAATATGTGGTGACTATGGATTAACACTGAACCCCCATTTGTTGAAGCAAACGTGCACGACGGTAGAGGCTGAAGATATTCTAAATCGACTTCATGGTTCTAAAGTGTTCTCGAAAGTCGAACTAAAAGATGCCTATCCTCAAATCCCTTTAGATCAATCCTCATCTATTTTGACGACGATTAACAATCCTTTTGGTCTGTTCAAATACAATTTCCTTCCATTTGGTCTAAGTTGTTCTCCAGCCATATTTCAGGAAGTTATGAACAATGTAGTTAGTGATCTTGAAAGTGTTCAAGTTTATCAAGACGATCACATTGTTCATGGTTCTGAAAAGGTAGTTCATAACCAGAGACTTATTGCTTTATTGCGTAGTTTAATTGAGAAGAATATTACATTGAATCCAAATAAGTGTTCATTCTGTGTATGTAGTTTTGAATATCTTGGATATCTAGTTGATGGTAATGGTTTAAGACCAGATATGAAACGACTGGTTCCACTGACAAATGCACCGTCTCCAAAAAATCTTACGGAACTTCGTTCAATAGTGGGTGCTCTTCAATACTATTCCCGTTTTATTCCTAATTTTTCTTGTCGTGCAAATTGTTTATTTAATATTTTGACATCGAATTCATTTAAATGGGGTGGGGAACAATAGTCAAGCTTACGTAGTCTACTAAAGTTTCTTCAAAGTGATGCTGTTCTTCGAACTTACTCTCCTAGTGTACAGTCTGTGCTTATCACCTGTGGGTATTGGCGCAGTTTTGGAACAGGAGGGCAGACTAGTTATTTGTGTTTCACGCAAACTTACTGTTACTGAACAAGGCTATTCATAGACTCAGCGAGAAGCATTAGCTGTGTTTTGGGCTGTTAAAAGACTTCATAAATATTTATTCAGAAAGAAATTCACCATTGTTACTGATCATGAGGCTTTAATGTTTACTTATCATCCTGAAAAATCCTTAGCACGTACCTCAGCTGCTATGGTTCAAAGATGGAGTATTGCTTTGAGTGCATATGACTATACGGTTCAGCACAGGAGTGCCAAACAAATTTAACATGTTGACTACATTTCTCGACAGTCATTATAAGATAAACCTGTAAATACTTCAGACTTTTGTTGGCGCAAACTTTACCAGTGAAACGTCCAGATCACATTAGAGAAACTCGTAGATACTTTGGATGTATAATTAATGCTATAGGAAAAGGTTGGAATGCTAATCTGAAACGTAGATTTCCTGTCTATTTTTCAAGGCGGGATGAGCTATCCACTACTCCTGATGGTATTTCGTGTTTAAATGATCGTGTTGTTATTTCTCTTTAATTGCGTAAATATGTCCTTGAAGATCTTTATAGTGGACATTTAGGTGTTTAGAAAATGAAATCCTTGGTGAGGCTCACATGTTCGTGGCCAGAAGTAAATGCAGATATATGTTGTACAGCAAACAATTGTGAAAAGTGTCATAAGCTGAAAAGTCAGCATTTGAAGTGGACTTCATGGCCATTATCGTCTGAGGCATAGCAGAGAATTCATGCAGACTATTGTGGTCCGTTTCTTTTTCGAAGTGACCTAAAGTTTTTTTCACAACTTCACCAAATTCTGACTTCACAATTCAAGCATTAAGAAAGGTGTTTAGTCGAGAAGGGGTTCCCATGGTGTTAGTGACTGATAATGGCTTTCATTTTGTTGCAGATGCAGTCACTACCTGGTTGAATGATATAGGATGCAAACATCTGTTTATTGCTCCCAGACATCCTTGTTCCAATGGTCAGGCAGAACATTTTGTCAGGACATTGAAAACTGCTATTGATTCTATTGCCGCCTCAACATTTAATGAGCTGGAGAGGGGATTAGATACCTTTCTACTGCAATATAGAAATACCAGACATTCGGTGACCAAAGAGACTCCATCAAAACGATTAAAACGGAGAATTCTTGTTAATTCTAATACTAATGAGTGCATTCTAGGTAATGCAGAGTCTTTTTCCAATACATTGTCGGAGAGACACAGGATGAACTTGAGAAGGAAACGTACAGTTGATTACAGACACTTAAACTCTAATTAAAGCTGTGGCGGATGTGTTGTTTGAATGAGATAATGACTTCTTTGTACTTGTTGAATGTTTGATTTCGAATTCTAAATACAGTGCTTGTGAAGTTCTTCTTGATTCAATTGCGTTATCCCTGGGATTCTTAGTTCATACTATAATTCAATTAATCCTAATTATCATACAATGTCAAACCTCACAAAATATTCTGTGTTTCTGATTTCCGTATTGGAATCAGCCACAATTGATTTCTCGCTACGCTAATCGAGATAAACAGTGGAGCCGATCTTCAGATATGACACTGAAATAGTCACTGAAATACTCTTAATTGAAGTCTTAAAACTTCAAAGTACGTTCTCGTTAACGTTCCTTATGTGCGCGGTCAAATGCTGCTCAAATTTAACACAAATGAATTTCAGAAATTAACAGAGATCCAAATATTGTGATTTGACGAGCATTATCCCCGAGAATTTGTATTGTGAAATATACTGAATTATACTGTCTTGATTTGTGCATTTGCAACAGACGATTAACGTTGTTAGATTCACGCACAATTTATTTGTTCGCAACATCTTCAGTCAATGTGTTTTTGGGCAGTTCATGCATTAAACGTGATCTCAACCAAGTACAAGAAATATTTACGATCAACCTGAAGAACTTGTAAACAATGATAAGTTATCATTCAAATTGTAGGAGCTATGTGCTAATTAAATTCTAAGAAATGACAATTCAAAACTATGAATTAAACAAACTCAAAGATTGTCTGTACAAATTCTGTACAAATCAATTCGATTTCTCGTACATGAAATTGTCAACTACACAACCGTTTCATACAATTCAGTGTAGAATGATCTACATACGTTTACATCATTGGGGGATTCCAGTTACACAGCCATCAATAATGCGATGAAGTTTTGGACAGATAGCATCACTCTGTGGCCATTACGTCCTCAGTTTTAGTGTATAACAAATCCTAAGATCCATCACAAAAGTGTATACAGATAATGAAAATTTATTAGTTTCTAGATGTGCAAAACTAATCTGTGAGAATTGTTTTTTTGCTAAGTGTATTTCTTTTGTAAGATTTGTGTTACTAAAACGGCCAATCTCAGCTTCAATTAGTGTGTATGAAATGAAAAATTCAAACACTTACACATTCTCTCTGCATCGTTTTTTGATTTTGAAATATGGTAAGAAATTATATTGAGCAAAACGTGACGTCCATTTCTATTGTTTGTCTATCATTCCAATATTCCACTGTGAATAATCTTAACAACTACACGAATTTGCTTCGATCTCAATACTCACATTAATTTTAGAATAGAGCAGAATCTTTATATCAAAGGAACACTCGACTGCAACCAACCGGTTATACGAATCCACGTGACAGTTTCTTGAATAACTAACTAGAATAATCTATGCAAAAATGGAATATTTGATAGAATTAAATGTCTCTATTAGCTCACCTTACTTAACAGAATGTTAGCAATGAAACCTTACGTAATTTATGATATACTGTATAACTCCTTTAATATTACAATAAGTATTCATCACTGACATTTAAACCCATGTATTTATTTTCATTTGAATGGATCGTTTTGAATTACTTTTTGGCTAAAAAATTAGAGGATATCAAGGTAAGTCCAATAGTGAAGAGCATGTAAATTGGTAATAATGTAAACTTTAGGCGGATAGCAGTAGCTCTGACGCTCCTCACAATGATGATGAGACTGTAGGTTGAGTTGAAAAATGAGAACTTTCAACGTCTCGTGACTTGAGGATAAATAACCAAATCACATAATATTCTTGTTGTTCCATTGTACTATTTAAACTTGGATTTATTTTGATTTGGTTATTTATCCTCTGAAGAAGTGGCTAACGCTGAGTCACGAAACGTCAAAAAACTTACTTTTTCTACTCATTGCGATATTACAAATATATTCTTTATCTGTGTTGATGAGACTGTTGATACTCCAATTTCAACTCTTATTAAAGCAGCGTACTGATCGATACTAGTTTTCCTAAAAGCGAAATACGCTGATGATTGCTTTTTAAATGATACTGTCGGTCTCAAGCCCGTGTAATGGAGGAGCGTCGGACACGGTTTCGTCAGCTCCATTCCGTATAAAAACCTTGCTAAACACCCTAAACAGACTAAATAAGCTAAGCCATTTAAACTCTGTTTCCCGAGTTGAAGGAAGATTTATGACGCATGTAAATTTTGTTTTACATTGTTCTTACCCACTTTTCTTCCAGTCTTTTGTATATTGTTTTACACTACTTATTTACATTCAGTAAGCAGTTGTATTCCCAGCAATCTTCACCCTTGTGTTGTAACGCGAGTTGTCGTGTAATAATTCTGATATATTTACTTATACTTATAACGTTTAATGTACTGATCATTGTATTTATCATTATAATTGCTTTACCTTAATCACTTTGATGGTTATCTACAGTTTCGTGAATTAGTCTAAACGCAACAGTTTTCATATTAGTTTTTTCTTGATTCGGGTTTTCGTTGTTGATGAACTGTTATCAAATTTATACACAGATATCAGCTGCCCTTTGTACTTCGTACTATGACGCACCACGACAGCATGATCTAGGAAGAAATGGGATCTTCTGCAGACGTTATTTCAATGGTTGATATGTACTTGTGTATTTTCAATGTCTTTAAATTGAATACTGAAATAATTTGTTTTAACTGTGCCAAATCACACTGAATGACTGATGTTTATTTTTCCCGATACTTATGTGATTATTTGAAATTAACGAATGCAGCATGAAAAGAAACCAATCAATCGTGACGATTGTGGATGAGACTTAGTTAGTGGCATTGATGTGTTATAGCCACTTCCAGCGATGGTGTTGATCATTTTTGTACTTGACATATTTTACTGCGTAATATACTTTACTAAGTTATTCTAACTTCTATTTATAGGTAGTTTTAAGTAGAGTTAACACAAATTTACTATCAGTTCTGTGACCATATGTAACGCTTCGTTATAGTCTAAGTATCATCTAAAAGTACATAAATGTCCAGTGAATTATTCAATGTACCTCATAGTATCTCTTGGTTAAAAAATATTCAATGTATACGTTTTTTACATTCTGATGGCCTACATATGATCATATGACGTTTTATCATGGTAATGTTCAGCTGTGATTGCTTATCATATCATAAACCTCAGAATGAAAGTTAATTTTCTACTTTCAATAACCTTTTAAGCGGTTATACTTGACGAAGTTCAAGTGATGGAATCTCACATCAAAGATTTTATCTTGTCAATAAGGAGTGAGAATATTCTCAATCTCAAATGAACAGTATTATTATAAAAATAGTTTCAAATCTCATTCGAGATCAACAGGCTGGGTTCCGACGCGATACTCGCTTTACTATTTCATGCAGACATGAAAAATAAGATTTGCAAAAACTTGAATGCTCTTGAAAATACCAAAGGTATTCGGAGTTCGACAACGCTTTAACCAGTAGAACCTTCTAATATAAATCGTACCCACCAAGTGAAATAAAAGTCCGAAGCGAGGAGGTTCGAAGATATATTTGATAGGCTATCAATATATCGAGGATCGTCTGATCTAATCTGGCTAGCGATTGCAGGAGATGTTGAGCATGGCGTTCCCACTCGTGGTCTGTTTCGGATGCATAAACAGGCGCCTTCAGCTACGTTATTCCATTACAACTGATGTGGTCAGCATCCAATGTCGAAGACTTACAGAGCTATTTAGTTTGAGCATTTATTTATCGCTGCATTTTCCTACATTTGAAGTATACATAAAACTCAAATCAAGTCTTAATCTGTGTTAGTGTCACAATCCTCAATATGAACTTCGCAGCATTGCAACTCTACAGAGCTGAAACTTGGATAACTTCCATAATCGTCATCAAACTGTACAATTACTTTTGAGCAGTTGTCTCCGCAAAATACTTATTGCCCTTTTACCGTATATCATATTAAACAGCCCCAATTAAGAGAGAATAAACCAACATATAAATGAAAAGGAAATTAGAAAACTACGTTGGAGGTGTTTAGGACATGGCTTACAGACATCGTTAAACTGCATTGCAAGGCAAGCATAATTTTAAATCCTGAACGAGAACGTAAAAGAGGAAGGTCAAAGGATGATAAATAGGAAGCAGACATCAGAAGAATAAATACCAAAGGGAAACGACTGGAAAGGATTGCCCGTGTCTTAGTTATATGGAGAATGCTCTTGAACGACATAAACTACTCCATGAAGTGTAAGAGGAATAAGTTAGTAAGTAGGTAAAAGATAACCAGAAAGATCAATTTCAGAATTATCAAGGTTATTGCATAACAGATTGGAAAACATATCAGGATAAAATGTGGATAAATTTTCGTTGTTGTAAGGTAGTTGTCAGTAGTGAACTTGAGGCACAGTCCCTTTAATACTATTACAATTCTAACTTCAAACAAGCAATTGTAGAGCTTAAATAGGAATGATCAGTGTGACAACTTGTGTTCCTTATACATTTTCACCCTCATGATTGGAGTGGTAGATCAGCTCCGTTGAAGCTGGTCTTTTGGTTAAGATTGTTTGATAGGTGTCGCTTACTTTAAACAACACCAGGGTTTATTTTCGTTTCTAGTCATGATTAAATGACATGGCAGGTCCCTTACACAGTCTGGAAACACCATTTACCTATACAAGTTGCCTTTCTCGTTGTCAGATTGGTCATCGATTTTGTGACCTCTTACTTTAATATAAAACTACCAAGCACGTTTCAATAGAGACCCTTCAACCCCGTTGTTTGAGTCTAAACCGATTTATTGGTTTGATCTGACCAGTGAATTTCAGTAAGATTCTCTATGTTCTTGGGTTGTCCACCACACGATCAACAATCCTCAATTATTTGGGGTGAAGTCTGACAGTAATCGTGAAGGACTGAGGGCTGCGTTCTCACACACATTACTGTGAACATTTGTGAAGTAGATGGAATCTGTTTCTGTCACTAATTTCCATAATATTGTTAGAAAACTTACGATGACATTCACTGTGTTTCATACAAAAATCTACTTGTACCAAAGTTGAAGACATTCGAAACTAAAACAAAAGGAACCGCAATACAAAATACTAAGCCGTTTGTTAGAAAATTACTGCCGTTCGATTGATTTAAATTAACTACAAACGAAGTTTGAAAATCAGTAGAACCTTGAGTGGTACAAGCGTTTTTCCGCGTGGAATGTGAAATTGACTGAGTCTACACAAGATTAAGAAAATGTGGTAGCATGAACGCGGTAGTCATGAATGAAGAACTCAAAGGAGTTATTAATATTGACCTTGTTTGACAAACTACACATCTAACTACAAATAGATAAAATAAATTAAAAGGGGTTTTGTCGAGATCTTAATATATTCAATAGTTGACATCATGAGTCAATCGAAGCTAGACCACCATTTAAAACTCGGAAGCACTGGAAGTCCATTTCATCCTAGTATGGGACTCCTCAGCAGTGCGCATTCACGATCCCGCCCCCAGCTAGATTCGAACCCAGGAACTATCAGTCTCGCGCGCGAGACATCAAACGCTTAGTGAATAAACAAACAAACAAACAACCAAGCACTACTCAAATGTTTGAAATTTCAGCGCAGAAATATGAAATAATCTGCACCACAATTATCGATTTTTAGTTTCATCATCTAAAGTTCATAGCTATTTGTAATATTTAAGAAGTTTGGAGAAACCTAATTTTGGTAAACCGTTTACATCTAATTGATATAGAAGTACGAATTCTTTGCAAATATTTAGTTTATTCGGCTGAGATAAACTCATTTGTTGTGACTTTAAGGCCGGCTAATTATCACGCGATTTGTCCACCAGCCGAAATACGACTTATTCAATCTTAGTACTGTGCTAAACCAATGACGTTAGACCGGTATGAGCAGCCTAGCGTCCTTATTAGTCCTTCGTTTGCCTAGCCCGTCCAACTGAGTCCAGAACACCAATAACAGCTCCCACTATGCGAAATATTTATCTCAAACATACTTGGTCTATATACCAGAGAAACCGATCGCGTCACACCATAAAATAAGAAATAACATTCATACTAAATCAAGCTAAAAAGTGGCTGTAAACGTGTGGGATTGTAACTAATGAACTGAGTAAATCATAGGAGCAGTAAATTGTATCATAATAGTCAACAGGTCAAAATGAAGCCCATAATAAGACGAATATAAACATACATAATTTAGTTACTGAATAGTTATACAGTAATGATATATAGATAATATCGTTCCACTGATAGTTCTCAGAAGTTACTTGTAATTTATTCTTCGCTAGGATAAAACAGAAACATTACAGGTTATGCGACACACGCAAAAGAAAATATCCTACTCCGTCTGCAATGTGAATTTCACTGAGTTTACACAGGATAAAAAAGTGTGGTAACAAACGCCCTAGCTAAGCCAATCAGTGAAAAGCAGGAGACAGAAGGTTGTCATTTAATCTAGTATGCGACGTCTCAGCAGTGTCCACTCACGATCCTATCGAGTGCGTGACAGTAATCAACACCAGGGTCGATATTCACATTTGTTTCTCTGACTGAAAACGGGATATGAACATCAATCAAGAAACATTCATTTACACGCTGAAATGAACTTCAATGACCGTGTGGTGGGAGTCTTAGTCTACTGAATTTTGTATTTTGAAGCAGCATGCTGGTGAGAATTTATCGGTACGTGAAAAATAATTCATAAAATTTAAAAGCATTTCTGTATTAAGTACTCATGAACTAGTGACCTTAAAGTGCTTATAAATTGCTTCTTTTCTCACCAACGATTTTTTTAAACTCACACTTAAATAATAATGTGCCCAATGTACTTATAATTCAAACAGCATATTTCCATTGTATTCTCCTCCATACAAAAAGAAAGACTGACAGACGACCGTGGGGATTCGATGTGATTGTGTATGGTTGAAATAAAATATTTATAATGTCTTTACAACAATGAGAACTTTCTGAAAATCACTCTAAATTGTTTTATCGAACTGCACAGGTATTTTGATCAGAGATGGATGCTGGCTGGCATTGACATTCAGAAGCCACGTTTTGTAATATTTGAGACTCTTCAGCTTGTGCAATGTTGTGAATTTCGATCCTTATTTGTGTTGTTAGTTTTAACCTGACCCCTGGCGTTTGGTACTGCGACTTCCTTGTTCTTTTTATCCATCTTGTGTTTTGCCTTTCACTCAGGTCCCTGGTGATCATGTTTGATGTTCTTCAGTCTTCTTTGTCTGGACTTTTATCACCGGTCTCTGACCGAAGACCTGACTTTACTACTTAATTTTAGTATTGAATGCTGCCGCGCCATTAACAACAGGGTTATATTTGACTACATTGAAAATTACAACGTGACTCATTTGGTGATTGTTTGTTTCGACTGTTTGCTGGGATTGGTTACTGGAATTCTAGCAGATAGATATTTTGTCCCATCTTGTTGGGAATACCATTACTGATTCTCTGGTACGGAACGCCTATCTATTAACCATTCGTTGAGCTGTTAAGCACGTTGATTTGGGCGAGAAAAAGCTTTGACTGCATGGCACAAGCTGTACCGTTTGAGGTATTTTGCACTTTTTATTCGATTTGTTTGCCTTGTTGAAGAGAACCGTTTTGAATGAGCACTGAGTTTGTGCTCGATATAATTTGATATGAGTCACTGAAAAACGCCTCGTACTCTATGCAGAAGAATGTGGTTAGAGAAAATCAAACAAACTTGATTTGTTAGCTGTGCGGTCGGACCAAATTCTGAAAGTTTGGTCGTTTCAGTCTTTATGTTACGCTTTCAATAAGAAACCACTTCGATTAAGCGCATTTAGATGCAACATACTTGATATGCCATACAATTATTTGGATCGTCAATATTGATTCCCGAAACACTGTCCTAATGTCACACTTACCACTTGACCAATTTATTGTCTTTGAGTGAGCTATTCATTCGCACAACAAACACGTGTTACAAAATAATTGAACCTTGGCTGGGTAGTTTAGTGTTTGTAAAAGCATAGAGACATCACATCATCAGATGTGATTTCGAGTGTTAAAACCACACATGTTTTCTATTTGTGTCAACACACATTTCGGTAGATGAAACATGTACTGCAGATGGGTTTAGTAGTAAGATAAAACAGCGGCACACTGCTTCCGAGATTTCAGTGGTGATTTAAAACCTATCAAAACTTTGAACCATAAAGGACAATATGTCTTCATTCACCAATTTGCATAGTCGATATGGACTATTGTTGCCACTCAGAATAAGTAAATGCAAAAAGAGATGATTACTGACAAAGAAATACAGGATGTGAAAAACCTAGTGAAATCGTTTCTAATATCACACCCGATAAAAAAGGACAAGTTTATCACAAATGTCTTTTGAACACGGAAACCACGAATATGAATTCGGATCCTCATAGGTTCTGCGATATTTAGTAAACGAGATGGAACTTCATAGTAAAATGAAGAAGGTGTGTGATATGTCGTTCGGAACAACATAGTTTGATCTACTTATTGTCTTCGTGTGAGCCTTTCTATCTTCACAAGTACATTTGTCATTCTATTACGGCTTCATAACAAATTACCTATAACTCCCACGTGTTTTGTTACCCTTCCATCTTTCATGTACACTCATGTAATTTCGGAAACATTATTCATTATTTCTTTCTCTACTTCCGGACATGTTTCGAGAAGTGGAAAAAACAGCTCATGAAATACATGATTCTGTATGAAGTTCAATAAGGAATATAATTGAAATGCCAGTTGATTTATAGTTCGTAGGTAGTGGACCTTACCAAACCGCTAACTGCAACCACAACTGCGGTTATGTCAGCTTCTAAATAACTTATCTGCCTGAAATATTTGTATTTGAACAATCGATGGAAACGGAGTTTTCCATTGAAGTTCGGCTTCAATGAGTTTCTAATTATTAGTCATTTGTTATGGACATAAGAAGCTTTTACTTAGATGGTGAGTCGAAGAGGAGTGAGACAGATACTTCCGTACTATTTGTGTATCGTCACTTTGGTCCTCCCTTACTTAGAGTTCGATCAAGCAATTATCCGAAATAAATGTTCGAGACAACATTAAACTTCGGTGACCATTGTGAATTCATGAAGTCAATTAACCAGTTGCTGAACGACACTTAATTGTAAATGTAAGGCAATACAGCTAGTTTGTGTGCAGCATCACCGATAATGTTCCATTTAAATCATTTTTTCGAAGTGTGCATGGCAAGCAAACAGATAACATATCAGAAGTAATCGTAGAAATCATAACACCATCAACAACCTTCAGTATTGATGAAAATGACTTTTGAGTAGTTTTGCACTTCAGAATCATAAGGAGTTAGTAACAGGCCACAAAAATGAATGTGTACGTACAAGCATCCATCAAAAATAACTTTTGAGCATTGCATTATTCCTATTTTCAGTAAACAATACGTACTGAAAGACGTTTTATGATCCGTCGCATATATTTCGCGACACAGACCATGAGGGATTCTTCACCTGTTTTACAAAGTCAGATTGATGGTCGAACCTTCATCTACCAGTTCATCTAATGGTTGCTAAAAGCCTGTCCAGTACATTCTTATTTGAGTTTAAGCATTGTATTTAAAGTATTTTATTTCCAGTAACGTTAATGTGTGTCATATACATATTATGTTCCATATCTTCAACTTCAATAGAATAATTCCGAGCACTGACATATCAATATCCTAGTGGACAATTACCAGATGGAATTATTTAAAAAGTCTTTGACACGACATCTGTTAACATTTACAAAAATTGAATTTTTCACTTGACACAATGTTCACATTCATTATTTCGTATATTCGACATACATTATTCTCGCTATCCATTACTTACTTATTTACTTACTTACGCCTGTTTCTCCCAATGGAGCATAAGTCGCCGACCAGCATTCTTCGATACACTCCGACTTGGGACTTTCTTTCTAGCTCTATCTAATCGTTGTTTACTCTTCCCGAAGTGAGGGCTTGTCTTGTGACGCAGTTGGGTGCTTTCCTCAATGTGTGTCCTGTCCACTTCCAGCGCTTCTTCCTGACTTCTTTGTCCGCTGAGATCTGGTCTGTTCTCTCCCACAGTAGGTTGTTGCTAATAGTGTCCGGCCAACGGATCCAAAGTATTTCGCACAGACAACTGTTGATAAACACTTGAGTCTTCTGGATGCTAGCTTTTGTAGTTCCTCAAGTTTCCGCCGCATACAGTAAAACTTTCTTGACGTTTGTATTGTACATTCTGATTTTGGTGTTGGTAGACAGTTGCTTTGAGTTCCAGACGTTCTTCAGTCGTATATATGCTGCATTTGCTTTACCGATACGCGCCTTCACATCTGTATCAGATCTACCGTACTCATCAATGATGCTGTCCAGGTATGTAAAGGTTTTCACAACTTTCGAAGCTTCTCCGTCATGTGTGATTCGACTAATGCACGCTGTATCGTGTCGGAGAATCTCGCTTTTCTCTTTGTGTATATTGAGACCTACTGCTGCTGAGACTGCTGTTATATGGAATGATTGTACAGTGCGTGAGACCGGGAGAGTCACCCAAACTGCTGCTATCCAGTACTACTGACAGCAAAATAGTTAACCTTCCAAAATATAACTTGGAAGCTGGCAAAGTGACTTCGATCAAATACTACGTACTAATATCAAAAAGAAGCAGTTGAATGAAACAACGTTCTGTAGTTGTTACTTTGAAACTCTGAGGTTTGTTGCTTTTGGATGGCTGAACTAGATTCCATCAGGTTTCCTAACAATAATCACGATCTACTATCAAGAATCGCTTATGAAATTTCAAACAATCTTTATTGCATCAAGTGAAATGTGATGTGATGAGGCCGTGAAGTACACTGGTTTCACACACACACTATTCAGAATTTTAAGGAGGATAACATCTTTGCAAATCAGAATTTCCGTTCGCACCTTGTATCTATGCAATATTGATTGAGGTTTAAAAATTATGTACCTCCACTACAGTTTCACACAAAAATCTCTACTGAAAAAGCCACAAGTCTGATTATTGATACTAGTAAACAACGTAAGTCGTATCTCTACGTGTGTAGTGTAAAACACAGTTAAGCACCCTGTGACTATTCTTGTTGACAGGCAACTAACATATATACTATGATATAAGGCTACTTTTGAGTAAGGTTGACATACAGCATTTTGCTTTAGCTTTCAATAATATGAGAGACGAACTAGCTGGACATGCCTCATACACTAACACAAAAGCCAGAATGATTCCATGTGGAAATTAACCACCTTATAACATACGAAGGTGTATTGCAAAAGAGTAATTTCGGAAAGAAATATTGTCAAAAATCTGTTGAATTAGAGTGTTTTGTGAAACTTGTTATCATTCTTGCTCGACTCACTCATACGCTTCTAGTGCCTCTGTATTATATGGACAAAATGTAAAGTAATGTGGGTGCATAACCCAGGTGTCTGTGATGAATACTGATAGCATATTCAGCAATCTAAATCTACATTCATGAACCGTGTTACCTACGATCAGGTGACAGAGTTAGTTTTTTTAATTTCACAAACAACTGAGTTGAAGCAAACGTGGAAGATTTGAAGTACTAGAACACATAATAGAAGTGAGTGTGTTGTCCTTATAAGGTGATGCTAAGGTTACCGAAAATGACATTGAGATTGTGCAGCGTTAAAAATTATAAAAAGGCAGCTCAAATTGTTTGCAGCAAACATAACCTAGAACAATGATCGTGAAAATAATTTTCTTTGCATTGTTGTATTCAGTGCTGAATATTGGCGGTGAGTCGATTGTCAAATAATGTTGAAATTATTTGAGTATTAACTGTTTCGTGTTGAAATTAAAATCTGTATAATAAGCAATGATTTTATGGTCCATTGGTTGTTTTGTATATGAGTACGATTTTCATCCGGTCAATAATCGAGCAGTTGGTACTAGCACTGTAGCACAATAGATAGATATTTGCAAATGCATATTTGAAGCATATTGACATTATTTCACTCAGTCAACTAATAAAGTGATAACCGATCAGCGGTGTAATAGGACATTTCACAGAACGTTCGTGCAGACAAATATTCCATCGTTTTCTGCCTATAGATTCACCTTAGGAAAACGAAACGGAATTTTATAAAATGGCGATCCCACAATTACACACCAAAATTAAACTACAAATTGAAGCAATCTATCGAAATAGTCAATAACTTAAATGAACTGAAGTGGATAGTACATACACACTTAAAAAACATTACGAAAAGTGAAATATTGATCAAAGAACGATATATTATAGAAAAACACGAAATAAAAATCAAAACAAAATACAAACGTCGGAATAAGAAGTAAAAAACGACAGTGAAATCGATTTAAGAAAATATCACATTTGATCGAAGAATAAGAAAGCATACGAAAGCAAATAGAAAAACACGAATAACACAATCAAAAAAGACAGAAAACAGCACACATGTATGAATAAAAATGAACAAGGCCTATGTAAATGTTAAAGTTAATTTAACAATAACTAACAAAAATAAAAACGAAAAACCTAATCCACGGAATACATTCCGTCAAATATCAGAACCTGTAGCATTGGAAGCACAAAAAGGTGAGTTAAATTCTTTAACAGTCAACAGAACGCACTATGTCAGTCATGAAATTTTAAAGTGTTCAGTTGCATATATATTTATATATTGTTATTTGTAAATATATATACACTTTCTGGCAATGTGATGTGCTAGTTCTTTCAACTAGTACTTCCACTGATTTGAGACACTCACATTCTGTGATAAACAAGCTAGACACAGAATTTGTGGTGATATGTAACGTGTTCATGGCCAGCAAAGTGACCACACGATAAGCGAGCGACTTTGACTCAATGACACACAATTTACAAGTTCCATTAGCAAACGTAATCTGAGAGAGAGTGGTTGAGAGTTGGAGATAGAGATAGAGAGAGCGAGCGTGAGAGCGAGCGTGAGAGCGAGCGTGAGAGCGAGAGAGTGTTAAACTGGGAAGTGAGAAATGTGCACAGACTGACGGGCAAACATTCCGACAGACAGAATGCCAATGTGCACATCGACAAACCGAAGCAGATTCGAACACGTTTCAAAGACGAAACGGTGCAAAACGGCAACATTGAAAAGTCGAGCAAATTCACATCAAGCACCATTTTGCGTGCACAAACGTAGACGGCGAACAATCAAACTCCACGAAATCGAACGCATTACCATGAGCAAACAAACCACAACGACACATGACTGTAGAATGTATCACGTTGAGAATGTTTCCGCAACGTAACGATGTATCGTCGGACGTCAGTTCAAATTGTGACATGATCACCTTGCAAACAAATCTACACTTGTTCATAATCACCACTCTTCACATATTGACACTTCACAGTTTCCACCATTAATATTTACGCTGTCACATTTCAGAAACCGTTGGATTCGATCAACCAACAGGTGAGTTACATTCTTTAACAGTCAACAGAACGCACTATGTCAGTCATGAAATTTTAAAGTGTTCAGTTGCATATATATTTATATATTGTTATTTGTAAATACATATACACTTTCTGGCAATGTGATGTGCTAGTTCTTTCAACTAGCACTTCCACTGATTTGAGACACTCACATTCTGTGATAAACAAGCTAGACACAGAATTTATTCACACACTCGATAGAAATTACTGCATCATATCCATTTGAACAGATTGTGCTTGAATGTGTGAACTGAGATGAGTGTGGGGAATTGTTGATCATGTTGACAAACTGAGTGAACGAGATGGGAATGGGAGGTTGATGAGAGTTTGTGGTGATATGTAACGTGTTCATGGCCAGCAAAGTGACCACACGATAAGCGAGCGACTTTGACTCAATGACACACAATTTACAAGTTCCATTAGCAAACGTAATCTGAGAGAGAGTGGGTGAGAGTTGGAGATGGAGATAGAGAGAGAGAGCGTGAGAGCGAGACAGTGTTAAACTGGGAAGTGAGAAATGTGCACAGACTGACGGGCAAACATTCCGACAGACAGAATGCCAATGTGCACATCGACAAACCGAAGCAGATTCGAACACGTTTCAAAGACGAAACGGTGCAAAACGGCAACATTGAAAAGTCGAGCAAATTCACATCAAGCACCATTTTGCGTGCACAAACGTAGACGGCGAACAATCAAACTCCACGAAATCGAACGCATTACCATGAGCAAACAAACCACAACGACACATGACTGTAGAATGTATCACGTTGAGAATGTTTCCGCAACGTAACGATGTATCGTCGGACGTCAGTTCAAATTGTGACATGATCACCTTGCAAACAAATCTACACTTGTTCATAATCACCACTCTTCACATATTGACACTTCACAGTTTCCACCATTAATATTTACGCTGTCACATTTCAGAAACCGTTGGATTCGATCAACCAACAGGTGAGTTACATTCTTTAACAGTCAACAGAACGCACTATGTCAGTCATGAAATTTTAAAGTGTTCAGTTGCATATATATTTATATATTGTTATTTGTAAATACATATACACTTTCTGGCAATGTGATGTGCTAGTTCTTTCAACTAGCACTTCCACTGATTTGAGACACTCACATTCTGTGATAAACAAGCTAGACACAGAATTTATTCACACACTCGATAGAAATTACTGCATCATATCCATTTGAACAGATTGTGCTTGAATGTGTGAACTGAGATGAGTGTGGGGAATTGTTGATCATGTTGACAAACTGAGTGAACGAGATGGGAATGGGAGGTTGATGAGAGTTTGTGGTGATATGTAACGTGTTCATGGCCAGCAAAGTGACCACACGATAAGCGAGCGACTTTGACTCAATGACACACAATTTACAAGTTCCATTAGCAAACGTAATCTGAGAGAGAGTGGGTGAGAGTTGGAGATGGAGATAGAGAGAGAGAGCGTGAGAGCGAGCTTGAGAGCGAGCGTGAGAGCGAGACAGTGTTAAACTGGGAAGTGAGAAATGTGCACAGACTGACGGGCAAACATTCCGACAGACAGAATGCCAATGTGCACATCGACAAACCGAAGCAGATTCGAACACGTTTCAAAGACGAAACGGTGCAAAACGGCAACATTGAAAAGTCGAGCAAATTCACATCAAGCACCATTTTGCGTGCACAAACGTAGACGGCGAACAATCAAACTCCACGAAATCGAACGCATTACCATGAGCAAACAAACCACAACGACACATGACTGTAGAATGTATCACGTTGAGAATGTTTCCGCAACGTAACGATGTATCGTCGGACGTCAGTTCAAATTGTGACATGATCACCTTGCAAACAAATCTACACTTGTTCATAATCACCACTCTTCACATATTGACACTTCACAGTTTCCACCATTAATATTTACGCTGTCACATTTCAGAAACCGTTGGATTCGATCAACCAACAGGTGAGTTACATTCTTTAACAGTCAACAGAACGCACTATGTCAGTCATGAAATTTTAAAGTGTTCAGTTGCATATATATTTATATATTGTTATTTGTAAATATATATACACTTTCTGGCAATGTGATGTGCTAGTTCTTTCAACTAGCACTTCCACTGATTTGATACACTCACATTCTGTGATAAACAAGCTAGACACAGAATTTGTGGTGATATGTAACGTGTTCATGGCCAGCAAAGTGACCACACGATAAGCGAGCGACTTTGACTCAATGACACACAATTTACAAGTTCCATTAGCAAACGTAATCTGAGAGAGAGTGGTTGAGAGTTGGAGATGGAGATAGAGAGAGAGAGCGTGAGAGCGAGCTTGAGAGCGAGCGTGAGAGCGAGACAGTGTTAAACTGGGAAGTGAGAAATGTGCACAGACTGACGGGCAAACATTCCGACAGACAGAATGCCAATGTGCACATCGACAAACCGAAGCAGATTCGAACACGTTTCAAAGACGAAACGGTGCAAAACGGCAACATTGAGAAGTCGAGCAAATTCACATCAAGCACCATTTTGCGTGCACAAACGTAGACGGCGAACAATCAAACTCCACGAAATCGAACGCATTACCATGAGCAAACAAACCACAACGACACATGACTGTAGAATGTATCACGTTGAGAATGTTTCCGCAACGTAACGATGTATCGTCGGACGTCAGTTCAAATTGTGACATGATCACCTTGCAAACAAATCTACACTTGTTCATAATCACCACTCTTCACATATTGACACTTCACAGTTTCCACCATTAATATTTACGCTGTCACATTTCAGAAACCGTTGGATTCGATCAACCAACAGGTGAGTTACATTCTTTAACAGTCAACAGAACGCACTATGTCAGTCATGAAATTTTAAAGTGTTCAGTTGCATATATATTTATATATTGTTATTTGTAAATATATATACACTTTCTGGCAATGTGATGTGCTAGTTCTTTCAACTAGCACTTCCACTGATTTGATACACTCACATTCTGTGATAAACAAGCTAGACACAGAATTTGTGGTGATATGTAACGTGTTCATGGCCAGCAAAGTGACCACACGATAAGCGAGCGACTTTGACTCAATGACACACAATTTACAAGTTCCATTAGCAAACGTAATCTGAGAGAGAGTGGTTGAGAGTTGGAGATAGAGATAGAGAGAGCGAGCGAGCGTGAGAGCGAGCGTGAGAGCGAGAGAGTGTTAAACTGGGAAGTGAGAAATGTGCACAGACTGACGGGCAAACATTCCGACAGACAGAATGCCAATGTGCACATCGACAAACCGAAGCAGATTCGAACACGTTTCAAAGACGAAACGGTGCAAAACGGCAACATTGAAAAGTCGAGCAAATTCACATCAAGCACCATTTTGCGTGCACAAACGTAGACGGCGAACAATCAAACTCCACGAAATCGAACGCATTACCATGAGCAAACAAACCACAACGACACATGACTGTAGAATGTATCACGTTGAGAATGTTTCCGCAACGTAACGATGTATCGTCGGACGTCAGTTCAAATTGTGACATGATCACCTTGCAAACAAATCTACACTTGTTCATAATCACCACTCTTCACATATTGACACTTCACAGTTTCCACCATTAATATTTACGCTGTCACATTTCAGAAACCGTTGGATTCGATCAACCAACAGGTGAGTTACATTCTTTAACAGTCAACAGAACGCACTATGTCAGTCATGAAATTTTAAAGTGTTCAGTTGCATATATATTTATATATTGTTATTTGTAAATATATATACACTTTCTGGCAATGTGATGTGCTAGTTCTTTCAACTAGCACTTCCACTGATTTGATACACTCACATTCTGTGATAAACAAGCTAGACACAGAATTTGTGGTGATATGTAACGTGTTCATGGCCAGCAAAGTGACCACACGATAAGCGAGCGACTTTGACTCAATGACACACAATTTACAAGTTCCATTAGCAAACGTAATCTGAGAGAGAGTGGTTGAGAGTTGGAGATAGAGATAGAGAGAGCGAGCGAGCGTGAGAGCGAGCGTGAGAGCGAGAGAGTGTTAAACTGGGAAGTGAGAAATGTGCACAGACTGACGGGCAAACATTCCGACAGACAGAATGCCAATGTGCACATCGACAAACCGAAGCAGATTCGAACACGTTTCAAAGACGAAACGGTGCAAAACGGCAACATTGAAAAGTCGAGCAAATTCACATCAAGCACCATTTTGCGTGCACAAACGTAGACGGCGAACAATCAAACTCCACGAAATCGAACGCATTACCATGAGCAAACAAACCACAACGACACATGACTGTAGAATGTATCACGTTGAGAATGTTTCCGCAACGTAACGATGTATCGTCGGACGTCAGTTCAAATTGTGACATGATCACCTTGCAAACAAATCTACACTTGTTCATAATCACCACTCTTCACATATTGACACTTCACAGTTTCCACCATTAATATTTACGCTGTCACATTTCAGAAACCGTTGGATTCGATCAACCAACAGGTGAGTTACATTCTTTAACAGTCAACAGAACGCACTATGTCAGTCATGAAATTTTAAAGTGTTCAGTTGCATATATATTTATATATTGTTATTTGTAAATACATATACACTTTCTGGCAATGTGATGTGCTAGTTCTTTCAACTAGTACTTCCACTGATTTGAGACACTCACATTCTGTGATAAACAAGCTAGACACAGAATTTATTCACACACTCGATAGAAATTACTGCATCATATCCATTTGAACAGATTGTGCTTGAATGTGTGAACTGAGATGAGTGTGGGGAATTGTTGATCATGTTGACAAACTGAGTGAACGAGATGGGAATGGGAGGTTGATGAGAGTTTGTGGTGATATGTAACGTGTTCATGGCCAGCAAAGTGACCACACGATAAGCGAGCGACTTTGACTCAATGACACACAATTTACAAGTTCCATTAGCAAACGTAATCTGAGAGAGAGTGGGTGAGAGTTGGAGATGGAGATAGAGAGAGAGAGCGTGAGAGCGAGCGTGAGAGCGAGCGTGAGAGCGAGACAGTGTTAAACTGGGAAGTGAGAAATGTGCACAGACTGACGGGCAAACATTCCGACAGACAGAATGCCAATGTGCACATCGACAAACCGAAGCAGATTCGAACACGTTTCAAAGACGAAACGGTGCAAAACGGCAACATTGAAAAGTCGAGCAAATTCACATCAAGCACCATTTTGCGTGCACAAACGTAGACGGCGAACAATCAAACTCCACGAAATCGAACGCATTACCATGAGCAAACAAACCACAACGACACATGACTGTAGAATGTATCACGTTGAGAATGTTTCCGCAACGCACCGATGTATCGTCGGACGTCAGTTCAAATTGTGACATGATCACCTTGCAAACAAATCTACACTTGTTCATAATCACCACTCTTCACATATTGACACTTCACAGTTTCCACCATTAATATTTACGCTGTCACATTTCAGAAACCGTTGGATTCGATCAACCAACAGGTGAGTTACATTCTTTAACAGTCAACAGAACGCACTATGTCAGTCATGAAATTTTAAAGTGTTCAGTTGCATATATATTTATATATTGTTATTTGTAAATATATATACACTTTCTGGCAATGTGATGTGCTAGTTCTTTCAACTAGCACTTCCACTGATTTGATACACTCACATTCTGTGATAAACAAGCTAGACACAGAATTTATTCACACACTCGATAGAAATTACTGCATCATATCCATTTGAACAGATTGTGCTTGAATGTGTGAACTGAGATGAGTGTGGAGAATTGTTGATCATGTTGACAAACTGAGTGAACGAGATGGGAATGGGAGGTTGATGAGAGTTTGTGGTGATATGTAACGTGTTCATGGCCAGCAAAGTGACCACACGATAAGCGAGCGACTTTGACTCAATGACACACAATTTACAAGTTCCATTAGCAAACGTAATCTGAGAGAGAGTGGGTGAGAGTTGGAGATAGAGGTAGAGAGAGCGAACGTGAGAGTGAGATCGTGTTGAACTGGGCAGTGAGAAATGTGCATTGACTGACGGATAAATATTCCTACATTGCTTTGAAATACTCTTTTCAATCTATTATCGTGCTCGGCTTGGTATTTCCAATGCAACTTGTGTATTTCTCTAGCACATACACGTACGCGTAAACATTTGAATTTTTGAAGCTTGAGTAATCCAGTATTTGTGATGTATTATGTACAATTATGTGTTTGTTCCGATTTCCTATGCTGACGTTGAGCCCTTCAGATTGTCTGTAATTGATGGTTATTTTTTTTAGTTCTATCTTTCTCGGTCATTTTATTCGAATATATCTCTGGTTCGTCAATTCTCGCACTCTTTTTCATACAAATTACTTAAAAGCCTTCACAAACTTGTAAATTATTGATTATAGTTCCAGAAGATTTGAAAATGAGAATCAAAGGCTACAAAGATGCATATTATGATTCTTTAATACGAAAATGTAGGTTATTTAGAACAATCCTAAATTTGTTTCGATTCAAACTCTTTTAATAACAATAATCGTACTGATATTTCTTTTGAATTATGTGTTTATGGAATTCACGATACTTGTGATTGTGGACCAACTGAAAAACACACTCCACTAACATGTTACCATACAGTATATTTTGTTTCGTTCAACTTCATACTTTTTGGGTATGATTTTGATTAGATTAACTAACGTTGCAGAAACATTACCGAATTAGCCATGCATGTGAAAATCATGTCTAGACTACCTAACAATATCACCAATACTAATAATTGTGGTTTGTTTCTTTTCTACCTAATCACAACCGACTTTTATAAAATTCATCGCATTTTGTTGTAACACGTGTCCACCACAATCAACTCAGTCAAATCGACATCGCAAAAGATTCTTGTTGATCAAGTAGAATTTGTGATATTCAACTTAAAAAGTGCTGGTGTCTACGTACAATTCTCAAATTACTCATAAAAGCAATAACTTATATGACTTTGATTTTAGTTTTGTCCCTTGAATCATATACACGCGCGAGTTCAACAAGAAAACCACACATATATCACGAAGGTAAACAATTTGTTTAGTAATTATGCTGGCTTGTATAATTGCATAGTAAACGCTTTGAAACATCTGCATTCTACAATGAGCCATCTGACAAGATTAGTATGCGTTCGCATTTCATGTATTTGACGTAGGCTTAAAAGCTTTTCAGCCTTATCATCTGACGAATAAACAAAATCAGATTTATTTCCTTCTCCATTCAAACACATTCGCAGTTGAATTTCATTGGTTTAAATGATGGTGGAAAACAGTCAAATTGGTGTGATTCAAACTCTTGAAAGCAATTCAAACTTCACGTTGCCAATTTTTGTACCATAATTATTGTCGTTCGTAAAAAATGTTTTTGATGTGTTTTCCGTTTAGTACATCTAACGTATTATTCCCAATTGAGAAGTCTGTAAACTTACTTCTGAGACATTTCCCACTTCTTCTAGAATGCCTGAGGCTAGAAAAATTATACTTCACAAAGTGGGCTGTACATTATCTATCAAGTAAGTCCTAGTGTGATCCTTATCCGTCTATACAAAACGCACGTTATTGTGAAAACACGGGATCCGTAAACCTGACAATTTTGTTAACGTGTGAGAGATATGTAATTTTCGTTAGCTGAATTAATTAATGACCCACAGTCAACAGACATATAAATGCACGTGTCTTTAAAGTAACAAGTGATTAGTGTGTGGTGTGGGAAGTCATATCACCCTCATTTTGATAACAGTGATCCCTATGTGACTGAATAACGTGTTTTGTTTTACTTGACAGTGTGGAAAATTTTACGACGTGTTAAAACCTGTGATTACTGGGGAGTTGCATGCTCATTCACGATCGGTTTGAATTTTCACTCGCTGAATCTATCAATCGAGACACGAAGTCACTTATTGTGAAATCATGTGTATTTGACCCCAATTTGTCAACAATAGTAACGCTTGGCAGGAATGTTTCTGATCAGCACAATCCCTGGTTAGATAGTCATTACGTAGTGAATGATAGACGACGCCACACCGTATCCATCCTAGACATTAAAACACCTCTTGCAATGCTACCACACAGAACCGGTGAATTTCTCAAACTTCAGTGTCAATCATCTGCGTCCGTTTTTTAACCATGCATTTATTATTCTATTTTTCTTGCAGAAGGTGAAGCGACTGATAGCACTCGGTTACAACATTATCAAAGTACGTAAATTTGCATTGACCCAGACAGTTTTCGGGAATGAGAGATCAGCAGCTTGTCTGTAAAATATTCCAATGTATAGTCCGAATAATTTGACAGATGAATATACGTCGTTCATTATCTGAAAATGTTGTTATATATGTACAAATTCGCTTAACATACATAGAACCAGTACACGAACATTTTGAATACTCTAGGTGAGAGTTGTCCAATTGTATGATGTCCAAATAGATATCTTTCACACTCATGTGTGCACATGTAGACAAAATTGTGTACTTTGGCATCGTGAAACCACTGATGTTTGAGTGTGAATAAAGTCAACAATATTTGGTTATCTGCGCAGTTGTACATATGATAATCGTTGGATGGATTCAACCAGATTATCGCCGTCCGGAGGTGAGAGCTGTCTAACAGTTGATTTCAGAACTTGAAGTTTATATCATAATGTATAGGCGTCCTCAGCTTGCTATACGAACATGACCTTTTACGTTCATGGATAAAATATATTAGAGAATACATTTAATGGATTGAAGACTACCTCTTAAACATGGAAATGCATATGAGTCTGAAATTTATAATTTACACGAAACCGTCTTGCAGTCTTAAATATACCCTTAGAGCGGTCACTCTTTATTTTACCTCATTAACATTCAAGTCACAGATCACAGTGGACGAAAGGATTCTCACATAGCTACCATAAACGTTTCCAAACGATGCTTTGTTTTCCAAAACAGTTGATTATGAAGAGGCCAGAAAAGAAGATGAAACTGCTGATCCACAAAGAGACTGTAATTACTATTTTTATTATTATTTCACTTACTACGAACAAATTTGAAACAGTTTCTCATGAATTTCCTGTGGCTCTACTCGACAAGTTTGTTACATACGACATTGTGGTTGTGGAAATCTAAGCCCTCCCAAGGAGCAAGAGTGTCTGCAAAAGCCACGTATTTATATGTAATACAACCAATACAGATGAAAAACAATTACTAAGTTCGAAGTGATTAAAATTTTTTCTGATGTGTTCGCACACGGAATTAACATTTGCGTGATAACAATAATATGTATAATCTGGAAATAGTAATTGCGGAATTCACGCCAGTTTACAAGCAAGGTCAGCATGATATAAGTAGTCACATTAGATTTGCGGAAAAAACATGTGCCATAACGAATTAATTATAATCATGTGCAACTAGACAAAGTAAAATGGAAGCAGAGAGCACGAAACAACATGTACTGAGAACACTGTTGTGAACCGTCTACATTTTAATGTGATTGTTGTAACGGAAAACTTGTAACGACTATTTCTAGTGTTATGATTGCCTTATCTTCATCGTCATTCGCACGAATGACCAATCTTACTAAACATCCCACCAGGATGTCTGCTCATATTAAGTGAAAATACAGGTCATGAATTGTTCATTATAAAATGATTAATCAACAGTGACATAGTGTACGGCATTTATAGCCACCATAAGTTTTAAACATAACAACTAACTAGTTTTAATTGAATGATCATTGCATAAATTGCTGCTTTTACAGGGGGCGGACAATTGCGGGCACGTATTTCTGAGAAGTGGAAAGCGAGAGAACTTCTTGATGACGCTGAAAGTAATGTTACACATTTCGCCCTTTTCCAGTAAACCTAACAAAAACAATAGACTAAATCCACCGGTAACTTCGATTGATCTATCGACTAGGAATCCTATGATATCTCAAAAGTTGAAGGAACCACAGTAGCTGAAATCATCCTTCGTTATCGACAACATAACAGACTGACGTTTAGAGCGAATATTTTCAAAGTGTTTGTGAGATAACATCCAATAACATTGTTTCAACACATCAATCGATAATTGATGATTCAAATAGAAACTAATGATACAAGTATTCTCAAACGACAATAGAGATGAATAGAACAAGAACAAATCTTGTTAAATGAATTAGTGAAAGAATGTACGCAAAATGATACACTGTCTTAGAGTCCGAGTGACGTGTGAGAATGAAATACTGTAAACATGTAAACTGACTGTTTTGTAACTTGACAGATTCATAATGATTATCATTATTATTCTACTTTCAGGTGCTTACATAGCCCAAACGCACACAAGTATAGATAGAAATGAACGTGAGTCTAACATATTCCACCTTTAAATAAGATTTTGTTTTTTCTTTTGACAGCACCTACATTATCTTACATTTTATTGTGTCGACAGACCGAATGACTAATGCTCATCTACAACTCACCTCTTTTCAAAAGCTTTCGTGTAAGCAAAGACCGTTGGTGGCATTAACCACTTAGATTTTGTGTCCTGATGGCCACTTACTCGTGCAGTGTCGTCAAGTTTAAATTCACTCGGAACTGTTTACTTGAATCTTCCCATTGATGCTTATCACTGCGATTGATCAGTCTCTTATTGACATATGAGCATACTGTGCTTATTGCATCGATATTTCCTTAATTCACAAGCATTATGAGTAAAGATGGATAGTGGTTGGCGGCGGAATGCAGGACACACGTTTCGACATATCTGGGACTCGTCAGCCGGATGAACCAACACTTTAGAGTTGATGTTCACTCTGGCACTCGATTCTAGTACCGTTCGATTCAAACGCCATCGCGTTATCCACTTACCTACTGAGTCCCGATAACTTTAATGTAGTCACACCAAATTCGCCAACTTAATATTCCATGATACTCTGTCAAAATGAATAAGAATAATCCAAAATGCTTATAAATAATGCATGATTTTTCTTTAAACACTTCCAGAGAAACTGAAGGTAAAGTTGGCGGATGCTGAAAATAAGGTTGAAGCTCAGCTCAGTAAGCCCAACATTCATCATAATGATTTTTCTGTTGTTGCATGTCCAACTTACATTGTGTGATTTGAGAAAGTCCGGTTCATTAGTCCTCATTGTTATGTCCTACAGCCAGTCAACTATCACGTGACTGAATTGACTTGTACGACATTACCCTAGACCAAACTAATGACACGTTTACCAGAACGAGCGGCCTAGAGTCAATTCCGAGTCCGTATTGTTTCTCGTCGCCTGGTTCAGGACATTATCTCGGGTTCCACCGTATGAATCATGTATTTCAAATAAACGCATTACATATACAGTTTCGTCAGACAGCACCATACCACAAAAATAGAAAATCACCATTATACAAAATCAAGCCAAAAGTGTCTGTGAGTGTGAGAAACTGTATCTAACAAATTGTAGATAACTTGAGAATAGTAAATCGTTTCATAGTAGTCAATGAATCAAATAGAAGCGTATAGCGATAGAAATGTAAATATACACATGATCCGGTTATTTAATTGTTATCCAATAGGGATATATGTGGTAACATTGCACAAATAATTCCTAGCAGCTACCATTCATTCAATTTTCGTTAAGATATTACATTTGTGAAGTTGAAACGTAAGTGGCGATATACTGCTGACTATGATGCAACAGAGTGGAGGATATTCTGCATATATGAGACCCAATGAAAAATGGTGTTATGTGGCATATGTTGCTAAGTCATTTAAGTGGAATGTATATCATTACAAGGATTATCAACCAACTGATTAGTTCGAAAGATTCACAGACCTCTTCAATCTCACATCCAAGAGGGAATTCAGATGAACTTATGTTGTTGTCATTTCATGTTACCTTGACATGATTGAAGTGTAATAGCTACGTGAAACACAAATGTACACAAGACATTGTGCTAACTAACTTGGTTATTTATTCTCCGAAGAAGTGACTTACACCAAGTCTCGAAACGTCAGAAAGTCTAATTTTTCTACTCATTGGGATATTACAAATAAATAGTTTATTTATAACAATCTACACTTATTCTCAATTTATTCGAAATTATCAAATCAAATCTTGGTAAGTTTACCAGCAGCAAAATGGTTTTCATAAATAAACTTATGAGTTGAAAGTGAGTTTCATTTCCAGTCGTCGGATTGAATGAAGTACTTCATGTGTTTTGCTAATAGTAACCATTCATTTTCATTGTTTTCTTCAGAAAAAGTCAAGGATTTGGAATCGAAGGCAGTACAAGCAGCAAACAAACACATGAATAATAGAGGTGATAAACTCAGCACGTTTTTATTCAAAATAAATTACCACCGTCAAACTGAAGTTGATTAGACGACACATATCACAAGTGATATCAGGGATACTCGACACAAATATTGGGTTGATTGTTCACAATTCAGACTTATGTAATCGCTTGTGCGTTTCACATTGTTTAAGAACCATGGAAAAGACGTTTCCAGACCGAATATCAATTCAATTATAATAATACTCATGATGTCTCATTGAAAATCAGCGAAAGATTTTCAGAATCGTGGAGAAATCGTAGAGGGTTGTTTATCAGTATGTAATGTAATAATTTTTATCAGTTCAGAATGGCATATATTGATTTACATTTGCGGACTAGACGAATTTAGTTGATGAGGTGGTAAATTCCGGCAACAGAACAACCGCATGTTGCTTAATATCACATAAGTGTTTGATTACAACCTCTCCAGTAATTGGTAGTAACCTAATGCTTGATGTACTGAGCTATGATCGTAATATTATGTATAAATATATATATATATATATATATATATGCACATAACACATTTCAGTTTATTTTAGACCATTAGAAGTTTATATTTGTTTTTCCCACCCTAGATGATAAGTCACTTGAAGAACAATATTATGAGGCTTATTCGACATTTGCCAAAGAATTACGTAATCACATTTAAATATTATAATAACTTATATAATTTAACTGTAAAACTGTCAGTTTCATAGCAAACATATGAGCGATTGGTTTTATAAAATGGTGTCTACTTCCTAATTGATATGAGTTGGCTTATATACAAAACATTTTGTTTCTGTTCATAGGTTTATTGGTTGATTTGATGGAACTAGCTGAATTCCAAAGGATTCCATTGTTAGAAAGTATGCTTGAAAAATTTCTAACTCCATTTTCCCTAGCGCTACCCAAAGATGAACAAATAAACATGGTTATTCAAGCGATGAATAAAGAGTCAACCAATTGCAGCTGTAAGTTTTCAAGCATACATTATAAACGTTTGTGAAGAGTCAACATTGACACAAGAGGTCAGAAAACGTCGGACAGTATTCCTATATTCGCTGCTTCTAAGATATTTGTGATCCATATTAAGTATCTGATGATGGTTCAACTGAACTGAAAACACAAAATCATAGTTATCAATTACTACTAGAAAGAGTGCTTAGTCAAAATTTATTATTCCATATTCCCATACATTCTCGTCAGGAACGTTCACTACGATATTTTGAAAATATGCGCTGCTGATTTCTCAAAAGAAGGAAACATGAGACAATTGTATGATGCAAAAATGGAGCTCGCTGGAAATAACCGTAAATCGGAACGACCAGTGCAAAGCAAGGAAGGCAAAGTAATCACCAACATTAAAAAACAGAGAAACACGTGCGTAGGGCACATGAAGGAACTCTTGAATCGACCAGCCACACTAAACCCACTCAACATCAAGGCAGCACCCATGGGCCTCCCAATCAACGTTGGCCCACCAACAATTGATGAGATCAGAATGGCAATCAGACAAATCAAGAGCTGTAAAGCAGCGGGACAAGATTACACTCCAGCAGAGGCACTGAAGCAGACGTAGCAGTAACCGCAAAGATACCCCACATGCTCTTCGACAATATTTCGTATGAAGAACATGTATCAACAGGCTGGAAAGAAGGACACCTTACCAAGGCACCAACGAAGTGTCATCTTAGCAAGTGTAAGAACTACAGAGGCATCATCAGGAAAAGTCTTCAACAGGGCGTTGTTGGACAGAATGAAAGACTTCGATCGTGTATCGACCAAAGCACAACATTCCAGACCATTTTGGAACGCAGATAGAACTAGAAAGAAAGGCCTGAGTCAGATTGAGTTGGAGAACGCTGGTCGACGGCCTATGCTCCATCGGTAGTTACAGGCGCAAGTAAAGTAAATAAAAATATTATTTCTCAATGAAGGCAGTATTATGACATTAACCAAACATGATTGTAAATTGGAAAAACAAGCATTAATATAATTATTTGTCACATACAAAATGACGAACATATTCGACGTCAGATGATATTTTTCCCATGTACATATAATTCACATCTTCTCCGGGTTTTTACACCAATGCAAAGTTTACTGTTCGATTAGCGTTGTGAATATTCTATCGCTAAATATCTTACACCACATCGTTTCACATATCATTCAGTAATATCATCTTATTAGTAGTTTTTCGGAAACGCATTCAAGTTCCTTGTTTAAGCACTTGAATTGGTAAACGTATTTCCTTGAATATTTACCCTATTCTCTATTGTTCTGTTCCAGGAGAATGATAATGTTTCCAATTAAACCGCAGTGTTTGTCTATGATATGGACAGAAATGTTTTGGAACGTTAATAGTTTTCTGTGTGAATTATTTTTTCAATAAATAATACGCATGAGCATTTTCTACCAATCTATTTCATCTTACGTTTAAATGGAACATGATGTTGATGAAACACCATCAATGACAAGCGAAATGTTCTCAAAAGAATAACCAGATTTATTTACTCTGAAGAAGTAACTGACATTAAGTCACAAGACGTCTGAAATACAATTTCACACTCATTGTGATGTCACAAAAGTATATAGATATATATTAGCAATGTTTAGGTCTTCTCAAAATGTTCTATTTTCGTGCCTTATGGTAACCCTCGCGTTATTAATGGAAGAAACCAGACTCGTAGGGAAATAGGTCTTTATTTTGATCTTCGCGCAGTCACAGTAGAGCGTGGGATTCTTTACCCAGACAAGCAAAACCTCTCAACAAGCAATATAAGATAGATAGAAATATAACAACTAAACAAAATAAAGAAGTGAATAAATATCTGAACTATGCTGTTTTGATATATGCTTAGTTGCTTGAGATTAACTCTTGACAGTCAACCTAATCTGTTACATTAGCTTCCCCCTAGAATCGACTTCCGTAGGAACGTCGGTTCGATAACCTATTTATCGAAAGCATTTAAGTTCAGTTTCCGCAGTCCAAGGGAGGATTATCAACTCTCTCACTATGACTTCAAATCAATGACAACTCCATCGGTCCGTGGATGTCTCTTCATTTGCCATCCTATTTTGTAGCATGCAATTTTTACTACACTATAGCTGTCGGTTTGCAACGTGCTCGCAAGAGAAAGAGTTTGAGAAAATGGAACAAGAATGTCTGAGGAAGTGCCGCGAGCGGGCTACCCAACACCATGTTGATGAGGTACGATTTTTCCATGCTCTGTCCGGCTATCAGGTGTTTACTCACCTGCCCCTTGAGTCGCCCTCAAGTAAAAAATAAAGAAGAGTCTACTTCAAATGTAATGATGAAAATCAACAAAACCTGAAGAACTGCTCCACTGCCTGCATAAAATAATAAGGTACAAAATGTAAATACATAAATATAGTTGATAATTATTCGGTTTCACGTGTTTTGCTTCGAGAAAAGATTGCTCGTCTGGAAGTAAATAGAAATAGTGTAGACATCTTGTGTACGAAAAAGTATAAACACAAAACAAGAAAAATACTCTTTTTGAATGCATATATATAAATGTGTGAACTTGCCAGAAGTCGGATTCCTTGTTAAACCTAACCCAATGTATGACCTTAAGTCTATGGTGACCGCCTATTATAACCAGGTACGTAACCAAGGATGCTAAGAGTATTCCACAAAACGGAAAATATACGGTGAAAGAGGGAAAACATTTATGAAGAGTACGAGAACCAAATACATTTGTGTCAAGTACCCTTTTCGGATTTGATGTAGGCATGCATGATATATTAAAGCTGTATTTCGTCAATTCATCTAAGCAACGAATTGGTATGCACCTTAGAAGTGTGTAAGTCTCATTATTCATAAGTATTATGATTAATTAATCAGTGTAAAGAGATATTGAAGTCATTTTCTTCCACGGTCTGATGTGGTTTATTGGCTAAGCTCGTGGTATAGCATTCAGGAGGGCAGAAGCACGACTGCATATGGTGCCGGTGTTGACACTTAGTCGCTCAGATATGAAGAAAACTGACAAGAGAACAGATTGATATGTCAAAGTGTAAGATCCATTTTGAATTATTTGTGTGTGAAAATCCCTCCATGTATACACTTGCAGTTTATTCCTATTAATACCTTTGGTTGTACATTTTTATTAGTCTTTTTTCATTCCATTTGAGTTAATAGCATTTGTATTTTATTATAGTTTTTATTTTTTCTTACGCCTTCACTAAGTTTCCGTGTTTCTTTCTGAACTGCATTTATGTTGTTTGGCTTGATACCTATTCTTGGCGGCAGCTATATTGGGTTGTTCCTCCCTTTGATTGTGTTGCGTGCATTGACTGGAATTGTGCATTTTTGATTGTGAGTTGAAGCACTCTTCCAGAATTGAAAACACTTGGTGTTGTAAAGCAACCAAACATTATCTTTTCAACGAATCTGTGTGTGATCTATCCAGACAGGATAGAATAACATTTAATTGTTGCGATTGGTAATTTTCTAGCATCCTTTTTTAACTTTCTTATTTATTGTAATTTAGATTTGATTAATTGAACTATTGTTGGTTGGATAGCTGGGTGGTTATATTTGTTTAGGTAACGATGTACATTTAAATTTATGATGAATTATAGAACCGTCATTTCACCCGATTAATTTGTTTTGGTTTCAAACGGGCAAGGGCGCGTATCTAACCCACCAAGACAGCTATTTTTCAGTCCAAACCTTAGTTTGGATCTTACAAAATTGCAAGTTCTTTGTTCATACTAATAATAATACTATAGAAATGCTACAAGTGTGTTATATCTCCGTATTACGTTATAATTACGCAACAAATATATTAGTTATTGGCATTACATGTTTCATTTTTTTATAACGCTAGTGTTAAGTTCCGGAATTTTGTATGGACCACTAATAATAATTGGTTGAATATGAGCATCGCGATGATGGCCATATATTTAGCCCAATGTTATGATTACTTAACAGTTCCTTTATAAGTTGCGTTTAAAATTAGGTATGTAGAATCAATGCCGCTAATACAGTAACCTAATAGGTAACGTACTGTACTATATCCTCACGGTTATTGCTTCGGAAATACCAGAAAAAAAAATAATTGTATGGCGCCAATAAACTGGGTTATATGATTATATTTAAAAGCATGCTACAGGAAAACTGGTCAACTTATTGCATAACTTACGTCAACATGAAAAATAATGAGAACCTTAATAAGTACTTGACTATGGTTTGATCTAAATGTTTTGTTTAAAAAAAACTTAATAATAGTATGTGTATAAGAAGTACTACAAACACAGTCAATTAACCGAAAAAAAAATAAAACTCGCCTGGGTTGCTTTTTGAATTCGCCGTTACTGCCAGGCCTAGTTGTGTGGTTTCATAATACATGCTCACAGGGAATTCGTTCAACGTTTGCCTCCAGCTTTTTAATTGTTTACTATTATTGGTAAAATCTAAGAAATTGTTTAGTTCAACAGGCGCAGTTTGTTCACATCACTCACCTTATTTGGAGATTTGTCGTTCTCTGGTGTGACTTACCCCTTTTTATGAATCCGACTACTGTCACTCAGCAATTGTTTAGGAATACCTAGCTTATGTATCCAGTATTTTTTTTAATAAAAATTTTAACACACACTCATATATCAAAAGTAAAAGATCTGGGGAGTTGTTGATAGTGTGACATCGAAAACTATTTTTTTAGTTAAATAAAATAGGTGGTACGTTATGAGAAAAAAAATATTTTTAAATAAACGCAGGATCCTACTAGGTACGTGATTAGATTTTATTCTGCAGCCAAAACTGTCAATATTCTTGACTGACTAATGTATGTGCCCATCTAACCGTTTTAGTCACATGTACGGATTTACCGTTTTTACATGTCGATTCCGCAATTGTTTTGTCAGGTAAGCGATCTAACAACACGTACGGTGGTTCATGATCGAGATAAGCTGGTTTTAACCTATCAATACTTACGGAGTCCGTGTTTCCATGTCTTTTTATCATGAAATATTTATCTTTTCTTGAGACGACTTTGAAAGGACCTTCAAACGGAGGGCTAAGCGGTGCTTTTATTTTGTCACACCTTATCCAGACGTGCGTTCAATTGCTTAGACCTTTAGGTATATATATAGCTCGCGATTGTTCACGAGTATTAATTGGCTTAAGTTTGGACATATGGTCCCGTAGTTGATCTACGTAATTTTCTAAATTAAGTTTTTGACTGTTAGTATTAGGGTTAATAAATTCACCTGGTAGTCTCAGAGTTGTTCCGAAAACCATTTCCGCTGCTGAACACTGTGCGCCAGTTTTGACAGATGTTCGTATTCCCAACATAACTAACGGTAGGAATTCTGTCCACTGATTGGGGTTTGAGTGAGATATAAGAGCGGTCTTTAGCTGACGGTGAAAACGTTCTACCATCCCATTAGCCTGAGGATGATATGCCGTACAGCGTATCCTATTGGAGCCTAGAAGTTTAGCCAAGTTATTGAATAGTTCGGATTCAAATTGCGCTCCTCTATCAGTCGTTATTGTTATGGGTGTACCAAAAATGGTTACCCAGTTCTGCATGAAAACCTTGGCTACTGTTTCCGCTGTGATGTCCGCTATCGAGATGGCTATAGGGAATCTGGTAAATCGATTTATGCATGTAAAAGGATAATTGAAACCGTCCGAACGTGGTGAAGGTCCTACCAAGTCGATATGCACATGGGCAAAACGTGCATCTGGTTGCAAGAAAACACCTATGGGTGAATTTGTGTCACGAATAACCTTTGATTGTTGGCATGCTGAACACTCTCTGACCCATTTGTGTACATCCTTCTGTAAATTCGGCCATATATATCTGGCGTTAATTAGTTTAGTTGAAGCTTTTTCGCCAGGATGAGACAAAGCATGAAAGTTATTATATATCAACTTTCGCATACTTTTAGGAACGAAAGGTCGAGGCAATGCCTTGGTCGTGTCACAGTAAATTAGAATACCGTCGATAGGCGAAGATAAGTGTTTTAATTTAAGACTTGAATTATTTGTTTTAAGCAGATTTTGTAATTCTAGATCCTTTTCTTGTTCGTGCTTCAGCGTCTCGAAGTCTACTGTAGACTGCTGCAGCATGTTCATTTCTAATCTAGATAAAGCGTCTGCAGCCTGATTGTCCCGACCTTTGACATGTCGGATATCACTTGTGAACTGTGATATATAGTCAAGGTGTCGAACTTCTCGCGGTGAGTATTTCTCGGCTTTCGCTTTTAATGCATTCGTTAGTGGTTTGTGATCTGTAAAGACTATAAATTTCCTGCCTTCTAACATGTGTCGGAAGTGCTTAATGGTCAGGTAGATTGCCAGAAGCTCTCGCCCGAAGGTAGAATACCTTGTCTCTGCTGGAGCGAGTCTTTTCGAGAAGAAAGCAATTGCTTTCCAGGCGTTTTCAACCAGTTGATTAAGAGTGCCACCTACTGCTTTATCTGAAGCATCCACCATTAAAGCAAGTGGGGAAAGAGAATTCGGATACATCAATGTAGATGTCTGAGCCAGTTTATCTTTTAGCTGTTTAATCGCTTCGACGGCGTCAGAAGACAGTTTGTATTCTTTTGGTTTTCCTTTAAGTGAATCTGTCAAGGGTTGCATTAGTTGCGTACAACCGGGTATGAATCTGCGATAAAAGTTAATTAGACCTAAAAAACTTCTCAGTTGTGTTAGAGAACTAGGTATAGGGTATTGTTTGATGGTGTCCACTTCAACTTTGATAGGTGTAATCCCTTCTGGGCTTATTGTGTGCCCAAGAAATTCTAGAGTTCGAACACCGAAAACACACTTACTTTGATGTATGTTCATTCCATTTTCATCCAGTCTTTATAACACTGCTCGTACATGCTGTTCGTGTCATTGTAAATCGGGGCTGGCAATTAACAAATCGTCTATATACTCCTGTGCAAATGGCATATCTCGAAGTAGGTTATCCATGAATCTTTGAAATGTTTGTGCCGCATTTCTCAGGCCGAATGGCATGCGTACAAACTCAAATAAACCAAAAGGTGTAGTAATAGCTGTCTTGGGGATATCTTCATCAGCCACCGGAATATTGTGATATGCCCTGACCAAGTCAATTTTAGTAAATATGTTCATACCATGTAAACCGTTTGTGAAATCTTGGATATGCGGTATCGGGTACCTATCTGGTACGGTTTGACGGTTGAGGGCTCTGTAATCCCTGCACGGTCGCCAATCGTCTTCGTTTTTCTTTGGGACCATATGCAAAGGGGATGCCCGTTGGCTATCAGAGGGACGGATAATACCCAGTTGTAGCATATAGTCAAATTCGGCTCTAGCGATTTTGAGCTTATCTGGTGCTAGTCTCCTGGGTCTTGCAAACACAGGCGCACCTTCGGTTTTGATATTATGACTTACTTTTAGTTTGTCTTTGGCAGGCTGTGGGTTTGGTCTAGTTAAGTTTGGAAATTCCGCTAGTATATCTTGAAAATTCGCTGTTGTCACTGGCGGAGTTTGAGTCAAGTTAAAGGATGTGATGTGACTTTCTTTGCCTTTTGTGTAATTCGAAGTTTCAGTGTTAAGCGTCGTTTCTTAGTGTCAACGAGAAACTCGTATCTCTCTAGAAAGTCCATCCCCAGTATTGCCAGATCTAAATCGGTTACAGTGAAAACCCAGGGGAATTGCCTTCTGAACCCCGAATCTAGTGTTAAAGTTTTCTGCCCAAACGTCGCAATTTTAGTTTTATTGGCAGCTTGGAGTGTGACTGGGGATGTTTTTCGCCCCAGCTCACTTTTGTTTTGAGGTATGATACTGAGAGCAGCGCCCGTATCTACCAAAAAGCACAAGCCGGAGTTTCTGTCTCTAACATAAAACAAGCGACTATTTCGGCGCCCCTCCTCAGTCGTCGCGACCTGGGGAGGGGTTACTCGTTTCCCGCATTTCTGAGATTTTGTTTGGGCCAGGCGCAGGGTTGCATGCACTTTGTTGAGTTGACACCAAACTTCCAATGATACCAACAGAATTGCCCAGATGGTCTAGACAATTGTAATCTGTTTCATGACTTGGATCTTGTTCGTTGTGGTGATCTACTCCTGTTTCTATGATCCATTTGCATTTTGGCAACAGCCTCAGTGAGACTTTTCACACTCGCTATGAGTCCCTCTATGACTGAGTCTTTGACTGGTTCCTTTTGTGTGTGGTTTATCGTGTTTGATCCAGTTGGGGGACCGCTTTCCATTATCCTATCTGCTATACGCGCTAAATGAGATAAAGAGGTTTCAGGATCTTGTGCATCCAAACAGTGTTGGACGTAGCATGGGAGAGCTTTTATCCATCCTTGCTTTAGGACTGCTTCACCCACTGTGTTATCACCCACTAAGACTTGAATATGACGTAAAAACTGTGACGGTGACCTATCGCCTAGTGTTTCTCCTTGGAAAAGCCTTTGGATTCTTTGGCTGTCTGATAATGATAAACGGTTTATGATATCTCGTCTTAAAATGGTGTAGGGTTGTGGTGATGGTGGGTTTAAAATCAAGTCACGGACTTCTTTGGTGACTGAAGGAGAAAGTATAGAACACAAGTCTCTATAGCGAATTCCTTCGGATTTGATATTATGTCTCGTGAAATAATGCTCTAGTTGAGCAAACCACAACTCAGGATCACCACGATCAAATTCTGGAAGTCGGGATTTCGTAGTCATAACAGTGTCTATCTCCACTGGTGACAAATCCTCCAAGTTTTGGGTTTGTATTGAGTCTGACATGAAGTATATGAACAATATAGCAATATACTTAGCACGAAAAATGGTTACTACAGCACGAATACCTTAAGATTATAAAAAAACTATGTATATATATATATATATATATATATATATATATATATATACCAGAATATGTTTACAGATGATCAGAAGGTCTACTTTTACGACAAAGTAAAACCGAAAAAAAATTTATTAATGAACAATGAAATCAAATATGTGTTTCACAGGGCTCACCAGTTTCGTGCCTTATGGTAACCCTCGCGTTATTAATAGAAGAAACCAGACTCGTAGAGAAATAGGTGGAGCGTGGGATTCTTTACTCAGACAAGCAAAACCTCTCAACAAGCAATATAAGATAGATAGAAATATAACGCCTAAACAAAATGAAGAAGTGAATAAATATCTGAACTATGCTGTTTTGATATATGCTTAGTTGCTTGAGATTAACTCTTGACAGCCAACCTAAGCTGTTACACCATCTTCGTGATAAAATACATCCGTTTGAAATATTTATATGCCAAGATTCCAAATACCTCGTAAAAACGTCATGTTACCACTAAAACGTCCAATAGTTTTTGTCCACTCACTAAACAAATCTATTTATTAGTGAAATCAGAAGTACACAATTGTATAGTCGAAACATATATATATATATTAATCAAAGTTGATGGGCATGTTTGATCTTCACGTAAATTCAAATAAAATATCAAGTCCAATGAGATGCATAACGATATACTGAAATCATGTCCGCTAATCGATGTTAGTAGGCTATTAATTGGTAGAGAAACGGCCACAATCTGGCTAAAGAAATTACACATACGTGGCTTCAGATTGCGCAAAGTAAACGAGCTCCATGCTGAAGTAAACAGAGTTCATCCGACACCGGTTTCTAAAGCTGTACTATCCAGTCAATCATATCTGGCAGACATAACAGTGATAGTCAAAACGGGTTCAAGCTATGTTTCACTTCTACGGAAAACCACAAGGGACTGTGCAGCTGCTTCGCCATATTATGAACCTTTGTGGGAGTGCGGTTATGCTATTAACGTTCCACAACTTCGGCTGAGTTGATTGGTTTGCAATTCATTGAAGATTCGGCACTAGAGGGCACTCCTATCAATGATGGTTCTAATCCTTTAAATGTCAGAATACGCCTCAGTAATGACACACTATCAAGGAAGTGATTGGCTTGTGTTGTACTACCTAAGTGAAAGAGAATGGGACAAGAAGCTTTAGTCTGTTCTTTACGTAATATTTTTGTTACACAACAAGATTGCAACAATCCACATACTTGTGGTAGAGTATTTTTGACAGATTTTGCGTTCTCACTACCAGGTATATTATTCACAACGACATTCCGCATACACAGTGGTCCCATCAACACTTCGGGCGATATATAGTCACCTACTTCTTCAGTGTTGGTTTTACAGTTTCGGGATCCGGATGCTCTGAAACACTGATTACATATTTGTACGGCAATGTCTTGAATGGTTTGAGTTAGTCTAAATTCCATTTGACGGCTCTCAGGACTACCACTGGTTAAATGACTAGAGTTTATATCAAAATTGTAAGGTTCGATATGGTTGCATACAGACGTGTTGCAAGTGTCTATCGGACGGTCACTTTGTGCATACTTGGTTGAGGAATAGAGTATATGTCCGGGTGGGTAGTCGAGATCCACATCATCGGGCTGGCTATTGTAGACAGGCTCACGTGCACTCCGTGGGCCGCTACTCAGGATGGCCGATTGTGGAGTTGCTGAGTGTTTGGAGTCATCCATACTACCTAAAACTCCTCACAACATGTGACGCTTTTGGGTGGACTGCCACACGACGTCGACTCAGACGGTTTGTGGCTGCTCTTGTTTATATCTATACTCGAGACGCAAGGTAGTGACATGTCATGCCCGAGTACATGGTACATGTCTAGCGTAGAAGACCAGAACGGGATGCAGACTGATCTGTGTGTTTATAAGGCTTCACACTACTCGCCTTAGTGACGGATTTAGGTCTTTTGCGGGCACGATAGGCATCAGGAGAGACTATACGTTTCTCAGATGGCCTGGACATAATTCGAAGTAATGTAAATATAAGATTTGTGGGAAGTGAACAGCTACTTCTATAACTTAACTTATTAGATGCATAAAGTTCTATAGTAAGACCAGATCCAACATTTGTGAGAAAAACAAAATAAAACCACGTGAAACGAATTTACAACTTTCTAATTCCGAGTGTTGCGAAAGTATACAAAAGTATATGCCAAGCATTGTCTTAAAGTCTGCTTTGGATCCCACTCGTTCCTCGATGATGCTGTCCGAGTGCATGGAAATTTCCACACCTTCCAGAGTTTCGCCATCAATTGTGATTTGATTTGTGTTCATCTTGTTGTTTTTGAGGATCTTGCCTTGTGTATGTTGAAACCTGCTCATACAGAGGTTTTGCGGCGAGAGCCGTGCTAGTGTACAATGAACGGAAAGTGAAAACAGCGCGTGTGTATATATAGCTCCTATAATAATTAATGTCACACACATAAACAAAAAGTACAACAATCTCATAGTGAATGTACAAGCTGTGAAATTTAACCAAAATAAATACAGATAGTATCAAAAACTGTTTACAAAATAAGTTTGTCATGCCATCTCCACAAGTCCAAAATAAACTACCAGGCTGCTAATACTTTTGTTCACGCAGAACTGAGATGTATAGTTGCCACGTCACGAGATTTCACTCCTTGCCAACATTTAAGATATGACTGTTACATTTTGAAGATTATTCAACCCACTTATAACAATCATATACATGCTGGTATTTACTGGGTGTTATGAAATTTGATATAAAATTTGTATATCGTTGAGTCCTAGTTTTTAACTCATATATAGCTTTAGAATTCATCCTTTAAGCAATATGGGTCGACTGTCAAAAAAACGAGCACGGAAAAGCCCTAACTCTTCAGATATTAACAACTCTGTTATTACCTATTCTTCTTGCTCCGCTACTCCTTTTGTATCTGATAATGTTGGGACTGGCCTTACACCACACGTGCTGCTGGATGACTCTGTTTCTAATTTAGTAATGAGTTCCACCTCAAGATCAAAAAGGATCGATGATATGAAGAGTAAATTAAACACTTTGTTTAAGCAACTAAGCGACATGCGTTCTAAAGTCGAGTCACTTTCTAGCTCTTTATCAAAGCATGATGATCTTAAGCAAGAACTAAAGACACTATCACCCTTAAAACTGCTTTTGTCAAAAGACATCGTTCCTGCGAAACTTGATGATATTATAAAAGCAGAATCTGTTATCGATTTTATCGCTAGTGAAGTTACCAAGCGAATAGTCTCTCGTAATAACGTGATTGTCTATAATATACCTGACAAAGTCCCCATTAAAACTGTAAGGGATTCGATATTAAAAGCATCTAACCTTCAAGACAGTCCATGCTAATGCATCCGACTTACTAAGAAGCACCAGAAATACTCGTGCCCGGTCTTGTTCAGGTTTGATTCTCATATATTAGCTGAACAGTTAAAAGAATCTGAGCGGCTGATATGCGCGCTTACGAAGTTTAGAAACGCTCGCATAGTCTCAGATAAGACCACCAATCAAAGACTTACGCAAAAGCGTACCGTGAACGAAAATATAGATGTTGAGATCATAAAAAATCACGACGCAGCAGCTGCGGGATCCACTGATACTGATACCCTATCTCATGTTCTCCAGTACTCTGATCTGCCAACGAAGAGTGCTAACTTACCTATTATGACTGTAGTGACATCTGATAAGCAATGTAAATCTACTGATTACACTAATCCGATAGTATCCAATTTAGCATTAGAAGCCCATAAGCAAATACCCAGTCCTAATGCGACAGCTCTTAAAAACACTGTCAAGATTAAAAAGTCTATGCCACGTAAGAAGAATGTTTGTACAGAACCTTCTGGTTCTAGACCCAATAATAAAAGTATTACGATGGCCCTACTCAATACAAATAAGACTAAACTTCCCGACACCATGCTTTACCCAACGCATCGTAGGGGAGGATATAAGGGCAGACCTGGTTCAAATGTCTCACAAGACGGCCACTTCAATCATTATGTAAGTAGGCCTAATACTGGACAGACCACAGTAAACCAACGAGCCTCATGAGTACCCTCAAACGCTTTAAATGATAAACCTGTAAGACGTAACCTATCTCAAGAATTTCCCATTGGGCAAGATGGATTACTGGGTTACTCACCATCAACCCAACCTCAACTATCAGGTGCTTGTCTCAACTGTCCGACTAGTCAAGTTCAACAAAGTAATCCGCTTTATCAAAATAATGATTTTTCTGACCTTCAGAAATTCCTGGTCCCTCTAGCACTACAATTTGCTCAAGTGATCGCCCATGTGATTAGTCAAACATAATAAACCACAGTCTATGCAAATCCAAAATACACGACATCAATAGGGAAGCTCTCGGTTTTTTTACACTCCACACGCCCTTTCTAAATCTATTAATTATCAATGCACGTTCACTTCTGAACAAAATTTCAGCCTTGAGAACATTAGCCTTTCTATCCAAGCCTTCTTTCATACTTATCACTGAAACATGGTGCTATCATGCAGTGTCTGATTCAGAATTAAATATCCAAAACCATAGACTCTATTGCTGTGACAGAGAAACTAAGCGAGGAGGTGGTTGTATTATATATGCTTTGGATACCCTAACAATTAATAGAGTTGAAGATAGTGTCCTGAATAGTTTACCAGAATCAGTCTGGATATCTGTCAACATCCTGAATCATAGTCTACTCCTTGGATGTATATACAGAGCTCCTGAGAGCACAAATAATGGGAATAATCTTATTATCAATGCATTCATACATGCATCTGCTCTAAACTTTAATGCTAAGGTTATCACTGGGGATTTCAATTATCCTGGGATTAACTGGAGTACCGGTAGCTGTCAGTCATGTAATGAGGAGTTCTCGGCAACCATTAACATGCACTGTTGGTCACAGTGGGTTCGTACCCCAACTAGAGGTGATAGTATACTCGATCTAATATTTAGTAGAGATATTATCCCACTGTCTGTAAAAGTATACGATGAATTTGAAAGCAGTGACCATAGGACAGTAGTATGCGCTCTCCCTATATATCCCTCTTCTAACCGACCCATTCAAAAAACCTGTCAATATAGAGACTTTAAGCATGCCGACTGGGACCTCCTGCATTCACTGATTAAACTTTCAGACTGGGATAACTTTTTTTCATGTACCAATCTTATAGATGCTCTCGACGAATTCTATTTGATCGTTAACTCTTGTTTAGATTCTTGTGTACCGCTTAAAACGTACAGGTTTATTGAACCTTAAGAATTATATATACCAGCTAAATATCGTAATAAACTAAGACGCCTACAGAATCGCTATTTCAAGTCAAACGACTTCACGGCAGCTGCGCAAATAACAATAATTTTTAATCAAATTAAAGAGACACATAGGTTAAAAGCCATTATTAAGGAGTTACTAGCACTTTATAGTAACTCAAAAGTACAAAACTTAACTCTACTTCCCAATGAACATGCTAAAGTAACTCAAAATGTTTATATACCATGCATCCAGCATAATAACACTTTTATATACGACTCTTAAACTAAGGCAGACCTTTTCAGTGGTACTTTTGCGAATGATGTAGGAACCACAAGTGGCTCTGCTTCAAGAGTTACGTGCGTGACCAGCAACTCCATAAAATCTGTCCCCTTCACATGTAAGAAAATTTATATGGCTATAAATGCCCTTAAGCTTTCGCGCGGTCATGGAGCAGACGGGATTCCATCATTTCTCTACAAATACGGTGGTGCAGATATTCCACGTCTTCTTCTAAAGCTGTTTACTCTCTCTATGGAAACTGGTTCTTACCCTTACTGTTGGAAAACCGCGTACATCATACCACGTTATAAATCTGGAGATAAGACGGACATGAACAATTATCGGCCAATAAATATTACTCCAGTAATCGCTAGGATTATGGAGAAAATTGTAAGTGATGAACTTTGCAACTATTTACTCGCTGGAAACTTTATCAATGATACTCAACATGGATTTCTCAAAAATCGATCTTGCATGACATGTCATTTCGACTTCTTTAATTTAGTCTACTCTCTACGTAGCCATGGATATCTAGTCTTAGTGCTATATCTGGACATTTCTAAGGCATTTGACATGGTTAACCGCCAACTTCTTATAGGCAAACTTGCATCTTATGGGGTTCAAAATCCTTTGCTAGATTGGATTGATTCATTTCTCAGCAATCGACATCAAATAGTTAAAATTAACTCTTAATTGTCTAACGCTGTCCCCGTTAGAAGTGGTGTAATTCAAGGTAGTGTCTTAGGACCTTTGCTCTTTTTAGTGTTTATCAATGACATTTGCGAAAATTTTTGTGTAGGTAAGCCCCTTCTATATGCAGATGATCTTAAACTAGTATATTCATTTTCTCCACATGAGCTGGAAAATATGCAAACTTGCATTAACTTGGAGCTTAACAAGGTAGCACAGTGGTGCTTAAAATGGCAACTGGAACTTAATACGGCTGAATGTGGATGGATATGCTTCGGCGATACATCACTTAACCTAGACCTTACCATAAATGGAGAAATGTTAACTAGGTTACATACAGTAGTAGACTTAGGACTTAGATACTCCCAAGACTTATCGCTTACAGAACAGATATCGAAACAGACCTCCAAGTCACAACGACTAGTAGGTTACATAATTCGAAACCTTCATAACAATGAATCACGAATTTTAATGTACAAAGTTTGTGTTCGACCTCTTCTAGAATATCGCACGTTTATTCTTAGCAGTGCGCGCATAAAGGATAAATTAAGGCTGGAATCAGTACAGAGACGATTTACACTTCGTATTCTTGGAGCTGATTGTTCCTTAACTTATAATTCTAGATGTAAAAAACTAGAGCTAGACCCTTTATGAAAGAGGAGACTCAAACTAAATCTTATTTTTTTCTTTAAACTACTTAATAAATTATCCTTTACATCCAATCATGTAATTCAATATGCAGAGACTCCTCATTATGAAACCCGTAATTCCTTGGCACTTGTGAAACAAACTTATTCTAAATCATCTCTTTATATGAATTACTTTGCCTGTAAATTTTCTAGACTCTGGAATAACCTACCAGAACATATCCGTACGATAAAATCACTCCCATTATTTGTACGTTGCATCGATGCATATTGCTCCTCCGAAAATGCATTGAATGCTCTAGCACCCGCAAGTGTATCTCATTCCACAAGTGTTATTATAGGAACTTTAAATGTTTAGGCATTTTTATTAGTGCATTCTCTGGATAAAACCACCTACTTGCTGTCACTTAATGTTAATACCGTCCCCAGCTAGTTTAACTAATTTGAATATCATCAACAGTATATCACTGTGTCACATGACATACGCATTTTGATAGATCTGATTGACATATTTCGGTAATTACTGCTTTGTTGTTCCGTGCTCTCTGTTTTCGTTTTAATTTCTCTAGTTGTAGATATTTATCATTAAATCGATCTGGCACACGAAATGACCCTAATTACACCGTTCATATATCAACAGGCTGTCCAGTTAAGAAATATTACATGTTCCCGGCTGATACATTGGATCGCTGTAATACCTAAACAAATACTGAACTAGTAAACTTAAAACTCATATCACATGTTTGTTCTGTACATATTATGATATTATTTATATCAAATTGATCAAGCCTGTAAACTGGCGTGAATTCTGTAATTATCATTTTTTTCAGAATATAATTTATTATTATTATTATTATTATTGAAAAATAGTCGATGATTCGAAATGACAGATGTAACGCGATGAAAATAATTTTTGACTTTGCATCTGTAAAGCCTTGCGTTAACAATAAATTGAAGTTATATTCTCTACAAATCTATTCACACTATATATATCACGCTGTGTAATGAAATAATTAAAGTAATAACATAACAGTGCAATTGGAATCAAAGAGATTTTATCAGAAAGAAAATCCTTTGTACATAAATACACGTTTCAATAGAAAGTGAGGTCTTATGTAGAAATGAAAAATATCTGTTTTGGTTTTCATTGGGATTGTGTAAAGCAATCAATGAAAACTCATCAGTTTTATTGTTGTTGTCCCTGTAATGATTAAAGCACAAAAGGTTCCCAGATCATTAGTAATTCGATTTTTTTCAGTTTGCAAATTATTACTTTGGATTTATTAATTACTAGTCCTAGGTAAATTCTATCAAATAAAATGAATACTTAGTATTAGGATATTTACCAAGCACGTTATCCGTGCATTCTAGCAACTGGATACTTTGTGCAGAACATGAAATTCTAGCAACCGAATTTCATAGCTGCTTCAAAAAAACTTTGTGGAAATCGAATAAGGGATTAATTTCAGTTTAACGTTGTACATCGCACTTGACTTGACATCATATTTTAATTTACATGGAGATAACTAGATCAAATACGCTCAAAGACTTTGGTCAGTAATATATATATATATACATATATATACATATATATATATATATATATATATATATATATATCGTCCGACTGTACAATTGTCTACTTCTGATTTCACTAATAAATAGATTTGTTCAGTGAGTGGAGAAAAACTATTGGACGTTCTAGAGGTAACATGACGTTTTTACGACGTATTTGGAATCTTGGCATATAAATATTTCAAATGGATGTATTTTATCACGAAGATGGAACATTTTGAGAAGACCTAAACATTGCTAATATATATCTATATACTTTTGTGACATCACAATGAGTGTGAAATTGTATTTCAGACGTCTTGTGACTTAATGTCAGTTACTTCTTCAGAGTAAATAAATCTGGTTATTCTTTTGAGAACATTTCGCTTGTCATTGATGGTGTTTCATCAACATCATGTTCCATTTAAACGTAAGATGAAATAGATTGGTAGAAAATGCTCATGCGTATTATTTATTGAAAAAATAATTCACACAGAAAACTATTAACGTTCCAAAACATTTCTGTCCATATCATAGACAAACACTGCGGTTTAATTGGAAACATTATCATTCTCCTGGAACAGAACAATAGAGAATAGGGTAAATATTCAAGGAAATACGTTTACCAATTCAAGTGCTTAAACAAGGAACTTGAATGCGTTTCCGAAAAACTACTAATAAGATGATATTACTGAATGATATGTGAAACGATGTGGTGTAAGATATTTAGCGATAGAATATTCACAACGCTAATCGAACAGTAAACTTTGCATTGGTGTAAAAACCCGGAGAAGATGTGAATTATATGTACATGGGAAAAATATCATCTGACGTCGAATATGTCCGTCATTTTGTATGTGACAAATAATTATATTAATGCTTGTTTTTCCAATTTACAATCATGAGTTATCATGTTTGGTTATTTGAGTTATTTTTTCTTGTTTTAGCGAGTTAGGTTTCCGCGGGATGGGGACGCTAACCGCATGCCCAACCCTCCTCCTTTAGCCGGGCTTGGGAACAGCAGTAACTCTGGGAGAGCTACAGGTGGAGTTGAAAGCCGTAGCTCTCAACAACTGGTTCCAAGCCTTACAGGATCTACTGAACGAAGAAGAAACTACTATGGAGGATGGCTGGAAAGGTATCAAAGAAACATTAACTTCAACGTGTCAAGAGGTTCTGGGCCCCAAGAAGCATCATCATAAGGAATGGATCTCTATAGAAACACTGGACGGGATCAAAGAAAGAAAGAACAAGAAGACAGCAATTAACAACAGTCGAACAAGAGCAGAGAAAGTCCAAGCACAAGCTGAGTACATAGAAGCAAACAAGAAAGTGAAGAAGAGCATTAGAGCCGATAAGCAGAAATACGTGGAAGAACTAGCAACGAAGAAGCTAGCAGGGAAATACAGTAAACCAGAGAGACCAGTCAAAGACAAAGAAGGAAGACCAATCACTGAGATTCAACAACAGCGCAACAGATGGGCAGAGTACTTCGAGGAACTCCTGAACAGGCCGGCTCCAACGAATCCACCGGACATCGAAGCAGCACACACAGATCTCCCTATAGATGTCAATCCACCAACGACCGAAGAAATCAGAATGGCCATCAGACAAATCAAGAGCGGGAAAGCAGCAGGACCTGACAATATACCAGCTGAAGCGTTGAAGTCAGACATCGAAGTAACTACAAGCATGCTTCATCTTCTATTCAAGAAGATTTGGGAAGAGGAACAAGTGCCGATGGACTGGAAAGAAGGACACCCCATCAAGATTCCAAAGAAAGGAGATCTGAGCAAGTGTGAAAACTACAGAGGCATTACACTACTGTCAATACCAGGTAAAGTCTTCAACAGAGTGTTACTGAACAGGATGAAAGACGCAGTAGACGCTCAACTTCGAGATCAACAAGCTGGATTCCGTGAGGACCGGTCGTGCACAGACCAGATTGCGACACTACGGATCATCGTCCAACAATCAATTGAGTGGAATTCATCACTGCACATCAACTTCATTGATTATGAGAAGGCATTTGACAGTGTAGATAGGAGGACGTTATGGAAACTTCTTCGACACTACGGAGTTCCTGAGAAGATTGTCAACATTATCCGGAACTCATACGACGGACTACAGTGCAAAGTATTGCATGGAGGGCAGCTGACAGACGCATTCCAAGTAAGGACCGGAGTATGACAAGGCTGTCTACTCTCTCCCTTCCTGTTTCTTCTGGTGGTCGACTGGATTATGAAGACCTCGACATCTCAGGGAAACCACGGCATACGATGGACAGCTCAGAACCAATTAGACGACTTGGACTTCGCAGATGACCTAGACCTCCTAACACATACACACGAACAAATGCAGACAAAAACAGCCACCATAGCAGCAGTCTCTGCATCAGTAGGCCTCAACATACACAAAGGAAAAACCAAGGTCCCCAAACACAACACGGAGAACAGCAATCCAATCACTCTTGATGGCGAAACTCTGGAAGACGTGGAATCCTTCACATACCTGGGAAGCATCGTCGATAAACAAGGAGGTTCAGATGCAGACGTCAAGGCAAGGATTGGCAAAGCTAGAGCGGCATTCCTTCAACTGAAGAACATATGGAACTCAAAACAACTTTCAACCAATATCAAAGTCAGAATCTTCAATACGAACGTCAAGGCAGTTCTACTGCACGGAGCTGAAACTTGGAGAACTACAACAACCACCATCAAGAAGGTACAGATATTTATTAATAGCTGTCTACGCATGATACCCAACATCCATTGTCCGGATAACATCAGCAACAGCCTTTTGTGGGAGAGAACCAACCAGCTTCCAGCTGAAGAGGAAATTAGGAAAAGACGATGGAAATGGATAGGACATACATTGAGGAAATCTTCAAACTGCATTACGAGACAAGCGCTAACTTGGAATCCTGAAGGGAAGCAGAAAAGAGAAAGGCCAAAGAACACATTACGTTGCGAAATAGAAGCAGATATGAAAAAGATGAATAAGAACTGGAAAGAGCTTGAAAGGATTGCCCAGGACAGGGTTGGATGGAGAATGCTGGTGAGCGGCCTATGCTCCTTCACGAGGAGTAACAGGCGTAAGTAATTAAGTACGTTTGGTTATTGTCATAATACTGCGTTCATTGAGAAATAATATTTTTATTTACTTTACTTGCGCCTGTAACTTCCAATGGAGCATAGGCCGTCGACCAGCGTTCTCCAACCCAATCTGATTCTGGCCTTTCTTTCTAGTTCTATGCAATTGTTGTCCACTCTTCTCATGTCTATCTCCGTTTCCCAGCGGAATGTGTTCTTTGATCTTCCCCTTCTGCTTTGGCCCTGGTATTCCAAGTGGAGACCTGTCTTGTGACATGGCTGAGTGCTCTCCTCAATGCGTGTCCTATCCACTTCCAGCGCCTTTTCTTGATTTATTCGTACGAGAATAGGCAATCATGCCTGACACCGGTTTAAAATTCGAAGCAGTTCGTGAGCTGTACCTTGTACACAACTTTGCGATTTGATCCGTCATAAGAATTCCGTATGATACAGATCATCATCTCAGGCACGCTGTTGTGTCGAAGAAACCTCCGTAGTATTGTCCTGTCCTTGCAATCAAATGCTTCTCGTGGTCAATGAAGTTTATGTAGAGTGATGGATTGCATTCAACTGACCGTTCCAAAATGGTCTGGAATGTTGTGCTTTGGTCGATACACGATCGAAGTCTTTAATTTTGTCCAACAACGTAATTCTTTGGCACACTCTCTCGCTCTAACGCTCGCTCTCTCTATCTCTATCTCCAACTCTCACCCACTCTCTCTCAGATTACATTTGCTAATGGAACTTGTAAATTAAGTGTCATTGAGTGAAAGTCGCTCGCTTATCGTGTGGCCACTTTGCTGGCCATGAACACGTTACATATCACCACAAATTCTGTGTCTAGCTTGTTTATCACAGAATGTGAGTGTGTCAAATCAGTGGAAGTACTAGTTGAAAGAACTAGCACATCACATTGCCAGAAAGTGCATATATATTTACAAATTACAATATATAAATATACATGCAACTGAACAGTTTAAAATTTCATGACTGACATAGTGCGTTCTGTTGACTGTTAAAGAATGTAACTCACCTGTTTGTGCTTATAATGCTACAGGTTCTGAAATTTGACGGAATGTATTCCGAGGATTAGGAATTTCGTTTTTATGTTTGTTAGTTATTGTTAAATTAACTTTAACAATTACATAGGCCTGGTTCATTTCTATTCATAAATGTGTGCTATTTTCTGTCTTTGTTTGAAATTTCATAATCGATTCTTGATAGTAGATCGTGATTATTGTTAGGAAACCTGATGGAATCTAGTTCAGCCATCCAAAAGCAACAAACCTCAGAGTTTCAAAGTAACAACTACAGAACGTTGTTTCATTCAACTGCTTCTTTTTGATATTAGTACGTAGTATTTGATCGAAATCACTTTGCCAGCTTCCAAGTTATATTTTGGAAGGTTAACTATGTTGCTGTCAGTAGTACTGGATAGCAGCAGTTTGGGTGACTCTCCCGGTCTCACGCACTGTACAATCATTCCATATAACAGCAGTCTCAGCAGCAGTAGGTCTCAATATACACAAAGGGAAAAGCGAGATTCTCCGACACGATACAGCATGCATTAGTCGAATCACACATGACGGAGAAGCTTCGAAATTTGTGAAAACCTTTACATACCTGGACAGCATCATTGATGAGTACGGTAGATCTGATACAGATGTGAAGGCGCGTATCAGTAAAGCAAATGCAGCATATATACGACTGAAGAACGTCTGGAACTCAAAGCAACTGTCTACCAACACCATAATCAGAATGTACAATACAAACGTCAAGAAAGTTTTACTGTATGCGGCGGAAACTTGAGGAACTACAAAAGCTAGCATCCAGAAGACTCAAGTGTTTATCAACAGTTGTCTGTGCGAAATACTTTGGATCCGTTGGCCGGACACTATTAGCAACAACCTACTGTGGGAGAGAACAGACCAGATCTCAGCGGACAAAGAAGTCAGGAAGAAGCGCTGGAAGTGGACAGGACACACATTGAGGAAAGCACCCAACTGCGTCACAAGACAAGCCCTCACTTCGGGAAGAGTAAACAACGATTAGATAGAGCTAGAAAGAAAGTCCCAAGTCGGAGTGTATCGAAGAATGCTGGTCGGCGACTTATGCTCCATTGGGAGAAACAGGCGTAAGTAAGTAAATAAGTAAGTAATGGATAGCGAGAATAATGTATGTCGAATATACGAAATAATGAATGTGAACATTGTGTCAAGTGAAAAATTCAATTTTTGTAAATGTTAACAGATGTCGTGTCAAAGACTTTTTAAATAATTCCATCTGGTAATTGTCCACTAGGATATTGATTTGTCAGTGCTCGGAATTATTCTATTGAATTTGAAGATATGGAACATAATATGTATATGACACACATTAACGTTACTGGAAATAAAATACTTTAAATACAATGCTTAAACTCAAATAAGAATGTACTGGACAGGCTTTTAGCAACCATTTGATGAACTGGTAGATGAAGGTTCGACCATCAATCTGACTTTGTAAAACAGGTGAAGAATCCCTCATGGTCTGTCTATATGCTTTTACAAACACTAAACTACCCAGGCAAGGTTCAATTATTTTGTAACACGTGTTTGTTGTGCGAATGAATAGCTCACTCAAAGACAATAAATTGGGCTAGTGGTAAGTGTGACATCAGGATAGTTTTTCGGGAATCAATATTGACGATCCAAATAACTGTATGGCATATCAAGTATGTTGCATCTAAATGCGCTTAATCGAAGTGGTTTCTTATTGAAAGCGTAACATAAAGACTGAAACGACCAAACTTTCAGAATTTGGTCCAACCGCACAGCTAACAAATCAAGTTTGTTTGATTTTCTCTAACCACATTCTTCTACATAGAGTACGAGGCGTTTTTCAGTGACTCATATCAAATTATATCGAGCACAAACTCAGTGCTCATTCAAAACGGTTCTCTTCAACAAGGCAAACAAATCGAATAAAAAGTGCAAAATGCCTCAAACGGTACAGCTTGTGCCATGCAGTCAAAGCTTTTTCTCGCCCAAATCAACGTGCTTAACAGCTCAACGAATGGTTAATAGATAGGCGTTCCGTACCAGAGAATCAGTAATGGTATTCCCAACAAGATGGGACAAAATATCTATCTGCTAGAATTCCAGTAACCAATCCCAGCAAACAGTCGAAACAAACAATCACCAAATGAGTCACGTTGTAATTTTCAATGTAGTCAAATATAACCCTGTTGTTAATGGCGCGGCAGCATTCAATACTAAAATTAAGTAGTAAAGTCAGGTCTTCGGTCAGAGACCGGTGATAAAAGTCCAGACAAAGAAGACTGAAGAACATCAAACATGATCACCAGGGACCTGAGTGAAAGGCAAAACACAAGATGGATAAAAAGAACAAGGAAGTCGCAGTACCAAACGCCAGGGGTCAGGTTAAAACTAACAACACAAATAAGGATCGAAATTCACAACATTGCACAAGCTGAAGAGTCTCAAATATTACAAAACGTGGCTTCTGAATGTCAATGCCAGCCAGCATCCATCTCTGATCAAAATACCTGTGCAGTTCGATAAAACAATTTAGAGTGATTTTCAGAAAGTTCTCATTGTTGTAAAGACATTATAAATATTTTATTTCAACCATACACAATCACATCGAATCCCCACGGTCGTCTGTCAGTCTTTCTTTTTGTATGGAGGAGAATACAATGGAAATATGCTGTTTGAATTATAAGTACATTGGGCACATTATTATTTAAGTGTGAGTTTAAAAAAATCGTTGGTGAGAAAAGAAGCAATTTATAAGCACTTTAAGGTCACTAGTTCATGAGTACTTAATACAGAAATGCTTTTAAATTTTATGAATTATTTTTCACGTACCGATAAATTCTCACCAGCATGCTGCTTCAAAATACAAAATTCAGTAGACTAAGACTCCCACCACACGGTCATTGAAGTTCATTTCAGCGTGTAAATGAATGTTTCTTGATTGATGTTCATATCCCGTTTTCAGTCAGAGAAACAAATGTGAATATCGACCCTGGTGTTGATTACTGTCACGCACTCGATAGGATCGTGAGTGGACACTGCTGAGACGTCGCATACTAGATTAAATGACAACCTTCTGTCTCCTGCTTTTCACTGATTGGCTTAGCTAGGGCGTTTGTTACCACACTTTTTTATCCTGTGTAAACTCAGTGAAATTCACATTGCAGACGGAGTAGGATATTTTCTTTTGCGTGTGTCGCATAACCTGTTATGTTTCTGTTTTATCCTAGCGAAGAATAAATTACAAGTAACTTCTGAGAACTATCAGTGGAACGATATTATCTATATATCATTACTGTATAACTATTCAGTAACTAAATTATGTATGTTTATATTCGTCTTATTATGGGCTTCATTTTGACCTGTTGACTATTATGATACAATTTACTGCTCCTATGATTTACTCAGTTCATTAGTTACAATCCCACACGTTTACAGCCACTTTTTAGCTTGATTTAGTATGAATGTTATTTCTTATTTTATGGTGTGATGCGGTCTGTTTCTCTGGTATATAGACCAAGTATGTTTGAGATAAATATTTCGCATAGTGGGAGCTGTTATTGGTGTTCTGGACTCAGTTGGACGGGCTAGGCAAACGAAGGACTAATAAGGACGCTAGGCTGCTCATACCGGTCTAACGTCATTGGTTTAGCACAGTACTAAGATTGAATAAGTCGTATTTCGGCTGGTGGACAAATCGCGTGATAATTAGCCGGCCTTAAAGTCACAACAAATGAGTTTATCTCAGCCGAATAAACTAAATATTTGCAAAGAATCCGTACTTCTATATCAATTAGATGTAAACGGTTTACCAAAATTAGGTTTCTCCAAACTTCTTAAATATTACAAATAGCTATGAACTTTAGATGATGAAACTAAAAATCGATAATTGTGGTGCAGATTATTTCACATTTCTGCGCTGAAATTTCAAACATTTGAGTAGTGCTTGGTTGTTTGTTTGTTTGTTTATTCACTAAGCGTTTGATGTCTCGCGCGCGAGACTGATAGTTCCTGGGTTCGAATCTAGCTGGGGGCGGGATCGTGAATGCGCACTGCTGAGGAGTCCCATACTAGGATGAAATGGACTTCCAGTGCCTCGGAGTTTTAAATGGTTGTTTAGCTTCGATTGACTCATGATGTCAACTATTGAATATATTAAGATCTCGACAAAACCCCTTTCTATTAGTAATTGATAACTATGATTTTGTGTTTTCAGTTCAGTTGAACCATCATCAGATACTTAATATGGATCACAAATATCTTAGAAGCAGCGAATATAGGAATACTGTCCGACGTTTTCTGACCTCTTGTGTCAATGTTGACTCTTCAGAAACTTTTGTAATGTATGCTTGAAAACTTACAGCTGCAATTGGTTGACTCTTTATTCATCGCTTGAATAACCATGTTTATTTGTTCATCTTTGGGTAGCGCTAGGGAAAATGGAGTTAGAAATTTTTCAAGCATACTTTCTAACAATGGAATCCTTTGGAATTCAGCTAGTTCCATCAAATCAACCAATAAACCTATGAACAGAAACAAAATGTTTTGTATATAAGCCAACTCATATCAATTAGGAAGTAGACTCCATTTTATAAAACCAATCGCTCATATGTTTGCTATGAAACTGACAGTTTTACAGTTAAATTATATAAGTTATTATAATATGTAAATGTGATTACGTAATTCTTCGTCGAATGTCGAATAAGCCTCATAATATTGTTCTTCAAGTGACCTATCATCTGGGGCGGGAAAAACAAATGTAAACTTCTAATGGTCTAAAATAAACTGAAATGTGTTATGTGCATATATATATATATATATATATATATATATACATAATATTACGATCATAGCTCAGTACATCAAGCATTAGGTTACTACCAATTACTGGAGAGGTTGTAATCAAACACTTATGTGATATTAAGCAACATGCGGTTGTTCTGTTGCCGGAATTTACCACCTCATCAACTAAATTCGTCTAGTCCGCAAATGTAAATCAATATATGCCATTCTGAACTGATAAAAATTATTACATTACATACTGATAAACAACCCTCTACGATTTCTCCACGATTCTGAAAATCTTTCGCTGATTTTCAATGAGACATCATGAGTATTATTATAATTGAATTGATATTCGGTCTGGAAACGTCTTTTCCATGGTTCTTAAACAATGTGAAACGCACAAGCGATTACATAAGTCTGAATTGTGAACAATCAACCCAATATTTGTGTCGAGTATCCCTGATATCACTTGTGATATGTGTCGTCTAATCAACTTCAGTTTGACGGTGGTAATTTATTTTGAATAAAAACGTGCTGAGTTTATCACCTCTATTATTCATGTGTTTGTTTGCTGCTTGTACTGCCTTCGATTCCAAATCCTTGACTTTTTCTGAAGAAAACAATGAAAATGAATGGTTACTATTAGCAAAACACATGAAGTACTTCATTCAATCCGACGACTGGAAATGAAACTCACTTTCAACTCATAAGTTTATTTATGAAAACCATTTTGCTGCTGGTAAACTTACCAAGATTTGATTTGATAATTTCGAATAAATTGAGAATAAGTGTAGATTGTTATAAATAAACTATTTATTTGTAATATCCCAATGAGTAGAAAAATTAGACTTTCTGACGTTTCGAGACTTGGTGTAAGTCACTTCTTCGGAGAATAAATAACCAAGTTAGTTAGCACAATGTCTTGTGTACATTTGTGTTTCACGTAGCTATTACACTTCAATCATGTCAAGGTAACATGAAATGACAACAACATAAGTTCATCTGAATTCCCTCTTGGATGTGAGATTGAAGAGGTCTGTGAATCTTTCGAACTAATCAGTTGGTTGATAATCCTTGTAATGATATACATTCCACTTAAATGACTTAGCAACATATGCCACATAACACCATTTTTCATTGGGTCTCATATATGCAGAATATCCTCCACTCTGTTGCATCATAGTCAGCAGTATATCGCCACTTACGTTTCAACTTCACAAATGTAATATCTTAACGAAAATTGAATGAATGGTAGCTGCTAGGAATTATTTGTGCAATGTTACCACATATATCCCTATTGGATAACAATTAAATAACCGGATCATGTGTATATTTACATTTCTATCGCTATACGCTTCTATTTGATCCATTGACTACTATGAAACGATTTACTATTCTCAAGTTATCTACAATTTGTTAGATACAGTTTCTCACACTCACAGACACTTTTGGCTTGATTTTGTATAATGGTGATTTTCTATTTTTGTGGTATGGTGCTGTCTGACGAAACTGTATATGTAATGCGTTTATTTGAAATACATGATTCATACGGTGGAACCCGAGATAATGTCCTGAACCAGGCGACGAGAAACAATACGGACTCGGAATTGACTCTAGGCCGCTCGTTCTGGTAAACGTGTCATTAGTTTGGTCTAGGGTAATGTCGTACAAGTCAATTCAGTCACGTGATAGTTGACTGGCTGTAGGACATAACAATGAGGACTAATGAACCGGACTTTCTCAAATCACACAATGTAAGTTGGACATGCAACAACAGAAAAATCATTATGATGAATGTTGGGCTTACTGAGCTGAGCTTCAACCTTATTTTCAGCATCCGCCAACTTTACCTTCAGTTTCTCTGGAAGTGTTTAAAGAAAAATCATGCATTATTTATAAGCATTTTGGATTATTCTTATTCATTTTGACAGAGTATCATGGAATATTAAGTTGGCGAATTTGGTGTGACTACATTAAAGTTATCGGGACTCAGTAGGTAAGTGGATAACGCGATGGCGTTTGAATCGAACGGTACTAGAATCGAGTGCCAGAGTGAACATCAACTCTAAAGTGTTGGTTCATCCGGCTGACGAGTCCCAGATATGTCGAAACGTGTGTCCTGCATTCCGCCGCCAACCACTATCCATCTTTACTCATAATGCTTGTGAATTAAGGAAATATCGATGCAATAAGCACAGTATGCTCATATGTCAATAAGAGACTGATCAATCGCAGTGATAAGCATCAATGGGAAGATTCAAGTAAACAGTTCCGAGTGAATTTAAACTTGACGACACTGCACGAGTAAGTGGCCATCAGGACACAAAATCTAAGTGGTTAATGTCACCAACGGTCTTTGCTTACACGAAAGCTTTTGAAAAGAGGTGAGTTGTAGATGAGCATTAGTCATTCGGTCTGTCGACACAATAAAATGTAAGATAATGTAGGTGCTGTCAAAAGAAAAAACAAAATCTTATTTAAAGGTGGAATATGTTAGACTCACGTTCATTTCTATCTATACTTGTGTGCGTTTGGGCTATGTAAGCACCTGAAAGTAGAATAATAATGATAATCATTATGAATCTGTCAAGTTACAAAACAGTCAGTTTACATGTTTACAGTATTTCATTCTCACACGTCACTCGGACTCTAAGACAGTGTATCATTTTGCGTACATTCTTTCACTAATTCATTTAACAAGATTTGTTCTTGTTCTATTCATCTCTATTGTCGTTTGAGAATACTTGTATCATTAGTTTCTATTTGAATCATCAATTATCGATTGATGTGTTGAAACAATGTTATTGGATGTTATCTCACAAACACTTTGAAAATATTCGCTCTAAACGTCAGTCTGTTATGTTGTCGATAACGAAGGATGATTTCAGCTACTGTGGTTCCTTCAACTTTTGAGATATCATAGGATTCCTAGTCGATAGATCAATCGAAGTTACCGGTGGATTTAGTCTATTGTTTTTGCTAGGTTTACTGGAAAAGGGAGAAATGTGTAACATTACTTTCAGCGTCATCAAGAAGTTCTCTCGCTTTCCACTTCTCAGAAATACGTGCCCGCAATTGTCCGCCCCCTGTAAAAGCAGCAATTTATGCAATGATCATTCAATTAAAACTAGTTAGTTGTTATGTTTAAAACTTATGGTGGCTATAAATGCCGTACACTATGTCACTGTTGATTAATCATTTTATAATGAACAATTCATGACCTGTATTTTCACTTAATATGAGCAGACATCCTGGTGGGATGTTTAGTAAGATTGGTCATTCGTGCAAATGACGATGAAGATAAGGCAATCATAACACTAGAAATAGTCGTTACAAGTTTTCCGTTACAACAATCACATTAAAATGTAGACGGTTCACAACAGTGTTCTCAGTACATGTTGTTTCGTGCTCTCTGCTTCCATTTTACTTTGTCTAGTTGCACATGATTATAATTAATTCGTTATGGCACATGTTTTTTCCGCAAATCCAATGTGACTACTTATATCATGCTGACCTTGCTTGTAAACTGGCGTGAATTCCGCAATTACTGTTTCCAGATTATACATATTATTGTTATCACGCAAATGTTAATTCCGTGTGCGAACACATCAGAAAAAATTTTAATCACTTCGAACTTAGTAATTGTTTTTAATCTGTATTGGTTGTATTACATATAAATACGTGGCTTTTGCAGACACTCTTGCTCCTTGGGAGGGCTTAGATTTCCACAACCACAATGTCGTATGTAACAAACTTGTCGAGTAGAGCCACAGGAAATTCATGAGAAACTGTTTCAAATTTGTTCGTAGTAAGTGAAATAATAATAAAAATAGTAATTACAGTCTCTTTGTGGATCAGCAGTTTCATCTTCTTTTCTGGCCTCTTCATAATCAACTGTTTTGGAAAACAAAGCATCGTTTGGAAACGTTTATGGTAGCTATGTGAGAATCCTTTCGTCCACTGTGATCTGTGACTTGAATGTTAATGAGGTAAAATAAAGAGTGACCGCACTAAGGGTATATTTAAGACTGCAAGACGGTTTCGTGTAAATTATAAATTTCAGACTCATATGCATTTCCATGTTTAAGAGGTAGTCTTCAATCCATTAAATGTATTCTCTAATATATTTTATTCATGAACGTAAAAGGTCATGTTCGTATAGCAAGCTGAGGACGCCTATACATTATGATATAAACTTCAAGTTCTGAAATCAACTGTTAGACAGCTCTCACCTCCGGACGGCGATAATCTGGTTGAGTCGATCCAACGATTATCAAATGTACAAGTGCACAGATGACCAAATATTGTTGACTTTATTCACACTCAAACATCAGTGGTTTCACGATGCCAAAGTACACAATTTCGTCTACATGTGCACACATGGGTGTGAAAGATATCTATTTGGACATCATACAATTGGACAACTCTCACCTAGAGTATTCAAAATGTTCGTGTACTGGTTCTATGTATGTTAAGCGAATTTGTACATATATAACAACATTTTCAGATAATGAACGACGTATATTCATCTGTCAAATTATTCGGACTATACATTGGAATATTTTACAGACAAGCTGCTGATCTCTCATTCCCGAAAACTGTCTGGGTCAATGCAAATTTACGTACTTTGATAATGTTGTAACCGAGTGCTATCAGTCGCTTCACCTTCTGCAAGAAAAATAGAATAATAAATGCATGGTTAAAAACGGACGCAGATGATTGACACTGAAGTTTGAGAAATTCACCGGTTCTGTGTGGTAGCATTGCAAGAGGTGTTTTAATGTCTAGGATGGATACGGTGTGGCGTCGTCTATCATTCACTACGTAATGACTATCTAACCAGGGATTGTGCTGATCAGAAACATTCCTGCCAAGCGTTACTATTGTTGACAAATTGGGGTCAAATACACATGATTTCACAATAAGTGACTTCGTGTCTCGATTGATAGATTCAGCGAGTGAAAATTCAAACCGATCGTGAATGAACATGCAACTCCCCAGTAATCACAGGTTTTAACACGTCGTAAAATTTTCCACACTGTCAAGTAAAACAAAACACGTTATCCAGTCACATAGGGATCACTGTTATCAAAATGAGGGTGATATGACTTCCCACACCACACACTGATCACTTGTTACTTTAAAGACACGTGCATTTATATGTCTGTTGACTGTGGGTCATTAATTAATTCAGCTAACGAAAATTACATATCTCTCACACGTTAACAAAATTGTCAGGTTTACGGATCCCGTGTTTTCACAATAACGTGCGTTTTGTATAGACGGATAAGGATCACACTAGGACTTACTTGATAGATAATGTACAGCCCACTTTGTGAAGTATAATTTTTCTAGCCTCAGGCATTCTAGAAGAAGTGGGAAATGTCTCAGAAGTAAGTTTACAGACTTCTCAATTGGGAATAATACGTTAGATGTACTAAACGGAAAACACATCAAAAACATTTTTTACGAACGACAATAATTATGGTACAAAAATTGGCAACGTGAAGTTTGAATTGCTTTCAAGAGTTTGAATCACACCAACTTGACTGTTTTCCACCATCATTTAAACCAATGAAATTCAACTGCGAATGTGTTTGAATGGAGAAGGAAATAAATCTGATTTTGTTTATTCGTCAGATGATAAGGCTGAAAAGCTTTTAAGCCTACGTCAAATACATGAAATGCGAACGCATACTAATCTTGTCAGATGGCTCATTGTAGAATGCAGATGTTTCAAAGCGTTTACTATGCAATTATACAAGCCAGCATAATTACTAAACAAATTGTTTACCTTCGTGATATATGTGTGGTTTTCTTGTTGAACTCGCGCGTGTATATGGTTCAAGGGACAAAACTAAAATCAAAGTCATATAAGTTATTGCTTTTATGAGTAATTTGAGAATTGTACGTAGACACCAGCACTTTTTAAGTTGAATATCACAAATTCTACTTGATCAACAAGAATCTTTTGCGATGTTGATTTGACTGAGTTGATTGTGGTGGACACGTGTTACAACAAAATGCGATGAATTTTATAAAAGTCGGTTGTGATTAGGTAGAAAAGAAACAAACCACAATTATTAGTATTGGTGATATTGTTAGGTAGTCTAGACATGATTTTCACATGCATGGCTAATTCGGTAATGTTTCTGCAACGTTAGTTAATCTAATCAAAATCATACCCAAAAAGTATGGAGTTGAACGAAACAAAATATACTGTATGGTAACATGTTAGTGGAGTGTGTTTTTCAGTTGGTCCACAATCACAAGTATCGTGAATTCCATAAACACATAATTCAAAAGAAATATCAGTACGATTATTGTTATTAAAAGAGTTTGAATCGAAACAAATTTAGGATTGTTCTAAATAACCTACATTTTCGTATTAAAGAATCATAATATGAATCTTTGTAGCCTTTGATTCTCATTTTCAAATCTTCTGGAACTATAATCAATAATTTACAAGTTTGTTAAGGCATTTAAGTAATTTGTATGAAAAAGAGTGCGAGAATTGACGAACCAGCGATATATTCGAATAAAATGACCGAGAAAGATAGAACTAAAAAAAATAACCATCAATTACAGACAATCTGAAGGGCTCAACGTCAGCATAGGAAATCGGAACAAACACATAATTGTACATAATACATCACAAATACTGGAACACTCAAGCTTAATAACTTCAAATGTTTATGGGTACGTGTATATGTTAGAGAAATACACAAGTTGCATTGGGGATTCCAAGCCGGGCTTATTCATCGCGTGAAAAGATTGTATCAAAGCAATGTCGGAATATTTGTCCGTCAGTCTGTGCACATTTCTCACTTCCCAGTTTAACACTCTCTAGCCCTCACGCTCGCTCTCACGTTCGCTCTCTCTATCTCTATCTCCAACTTTCACTCACACTCTCTCAGATTACATTCGCTAATGGAACTTGTAAATTGTGTGTCATTGAGTCAAAGTCGCTCGCTTATCGTGTGGTCACTTTGCTGGCCATGAACACGTTACATATCACCACAAACTCTCATCAACCTCCCATTCCCATCTCGCTCACTCATGTTTGTCAACATGATCAACAATTCTCCACACTCATCTCAGTTCACACATTCAAGCACAATCTGTTCAAATGGATATGATGCAGTAATTTCTATCGAGTGTGTCAATAAATTCTGTGTCTAGCTTGTTTATCACAGAATGTGAGTGTCTCAAATCAGTGGAAGTGCTAGTTGAAAGAACTAGCACATTACATTGCCAGAAATTGTATATATCTATATCTACATATACGCGACTGAACGCTTCTCAATTTCATGACTGACACAGTGCGTTCTGTTGACTGTTAAAGAATGTAACTCACCTGTTGGTTGATCGAATCCAACGGTTTCTGAAATGTGACAGCGTAAATATTAATGGTGGAAACTGTGAAGTGTCAATATGTGAAGAGTGGTGAAATTGTAGTGGAGGTACATAATTTTCAAACCTCAATCAATATTGCATAGATACAAGGTGCGAACGGAAATTCTGATTTGCATAGATGTTATCCTCCTTAAAATTCTGAATAGTGTGTGTGTGTGAAACCAGTGTACTTCACGGCCTCATCACATCACATTTCACTTGATGCAATAAAGATTGTTTGAAATTTCATAAGCGATTCTTGATAGTAGATCGTGATTATTGTTAGGAAACCTGATGGAATCTAGTTCAGCCATCCAAAAGCAACAAACCTCAGAGTTTCAAAGTAACAACTACAGAACGTTGTTTCATTCAACTGCTTCTTTTTGATATTAGTACGTAGTATTTGATCGAAATCACTTTGCCAGCTTCCAAGTTATATTTTGGAAGGTTAACTATGTTGCTGTCAGTAGTACTGGATAGCAGCAGTTTGGGTGACTCTCCCGGTCTCACGCACTGTACAATCATTCCATATAACAGCAGTCTCAGCAGCAGTAGGTCTCAATATACACAAAGGGAAAAGCGAGATTCTCCGACACGATACAGCATGCATTAGTCGAATCACACATGACGGAGAAGCTTCGAAATTTGTGAAAACCTTTACATACCTGGACAGCATCATTGATGAGTACGGTAGATCTGATACAGATGTGAAGGCGCGTATCAGTAAAGCAAATGCAGCATATATACGACTGAAGAACGTCTGGAACTCAAAGCAACTGTCTACCAACACCATAATCAGAATGTACAATACAAACGTCAAGAAAGTTTTACTGTATGCGGCGGAAACTTGAGGAACTACAAAAGCTAGCATCCAGAAGACTCAAGTGTTTATCAACAGTTGTCTGTGCGAAATACTTTGGATCCGTTGGCCGGACACTATTAGCAACAACCTACTGTGGGAGAGAACAGACCAGATCTCAGCGGACAAAGAAGTCAGGAAGAAGCGCTGGAAGTGGACAGGCCACACATTGAGGAAAGCACCCAACTGCGTCACAAGACAAGCCCTCACTTCGGGAAGAGTAAACAACGATTAGATAGAGCTAGAAAGAAAGTCCCAAGTCGGAGTGTATCGAAGAATGCTGGTCGGCGACTTATGCTCCATTGGGAGAAACAGGCGTAAGTAAGTAAATAAGTAAGTAATGGATAGCGAGAATAATGTATGTCGAATATACGAAATAATGAATGTGAACATTGTGTCAAGTGAAAAATTCAATTTTTGTAAATGTTAACAGATGTCGTGTCAAAGACTTTTTAAATAATTCCATCTGGTAATTGTCCACTAGGATATTGATTTGTCAGTGCTCGGAATTATTCTATTGAATTTGAAGATATGGAACATAATATGTTTATGACACAACAGTTGTCTGTGCGAAATAATTTGTATCCGTTGGCCGGACACAGATGGTCTGATTCAGAAGTGAAGGTGGTGGGTCACAAAACGTTTTTCAGTCCGCATTGTTTACTGAAAAGAACAATATTGCAATGCTTAAAAGTTATTTTTGATGGATGCTTGTACGTACACATTCATTTTTGTGGCCTGTTACTAACTCCTTATGATTCTGAAGTGCAAAACTACTCAAAAGTCATTTTCTTCAATACTGAAGGTTGTTGATGGTGTTATGATTTTTACGATTACTTCTGATATGTTATCTGCTTGCTTGCCATGCACACTTCGAAAAAATGATTTAAATGGAACACTATCTGTGATGCTGCACATAAACTAGCTGTATTGCCTTACATTGCCTTACGTTTAAATTGATAAACCTGTAAGACGTAACCTATCTCAACACTTTCTCATTAGGCAAGATGGATTACTAGGTTACCCAACATCAAACGTTTTAAATAATATACCAGTAACACGTAACTTTTCTCAACACTTTCTCATTGGGCAAGACGGATTACTGGGTTACTCACCATCAACCCAACCTCAACTATCAGGTGCTTGTCTCAACTGTCCGAATAGTCAAGTTCAACAAAGTAATCCGCTTTATCAAAATAATGATTTTTCTGACCTTCAGAAATTCCTGGTCCTTCTAGCACTACAATTTGCTCAAGCGATCGCCCATGCGTGTGTCGCATAACCTGTAATGTTTCTGTTTTATCCTAGCGAAGAATAAATTACAAGTAACTTCTGAGAACTATCAGTGGAACGATATTATCTATATATCATTATTGCATAACTATTCAGAAACTAAATTATGTATGTTTATATTTGTCTTATTATGGGCTTCATTTTGACCTGTTGACTATTATGATACGATTTACTGCTCCTATGATTTACTCAGTTCATTAGTTACAATCCCACACGTTTACAGCCACTTTTTAGCTTGATTTAGTATGAATGTTATTTCTTATTTTATGGTGTGACGCGGTCGGTTTCTCTGGTATATAGACCAAGTATGTTTGAGATAAATATTTCGCATAGTGGGAGCTGTTATTGGTGTTCTGGACTCAGTTGGACGGGCTAGGCAAACGAAGGACTAATAAGGACGCTAGGCTGCTCATACCGGTCTAACGTCATTGGTTTAGCACAGTACTAAGATTGAATAAGTCGTATTTCGGCTGGTGGACAAATCGCGTGATAATTATTAATAATAATAATAATAATAATTTATATTCTGAAAAAATGATAATTACAGAATTCACGCCAGTTTACAGGCATGATCAATTTGATATAAATAATATCATAATATGTACAGAACAAACATGTGATATGAGTTTTAAGTTTACTAGTTCAGTATTTGTTTAGGTATTACAGCGATCCAATGTATCAGCCGGGAACATGTAATATTTCTTAACTGGACAGCCTGTTGATATATGAACGGTGTAATTAGGGTCATTTCGTGTGCCAGATCGATTTAATGATAAATATCTACAACTAGAGAAATTAAAACGAAAACAGAGAGCACGGAACAACAAAGCAGTAATTACCGAAATATGTCAATCAGATCTATCAAAATGCGTATGTCATGTGACACAGTGATATACTGTTGATGATATTCAAATTAGTTAAACTAGCTGGGGACGGTATTAACATAAAGTGACAGCAAGTAGGTGGTTTTATCCAGAGAATGCACTAATAAAAATGCCTAAACATTTAAAGTTCCTATAATAACACTTGTGGAATGAGATACACTTGCGGGTGCTAGAGCATTCAATGCATTTTCGGAGGAGCAATATGCATCGATGCAACGTACAAATAATGGGAGTGATTTTATCGTACGGATATGTTCTGGTAGGTTATTCCAGAGTCTAGAAAATTTACAGGCAAAGTAATTCATATAAAGAGATGATTTAGAATAAGTTTGTTTCACAAGTGCCAAGGAATTACGGGTTTCATAATGAGGAGTCTCTGCATATTGAATTACATGATTGGATGTAAAGGATAATTTATTAAGTAGTTTGAAGAAAAAAATAAGATTTGGTTTGAGTCTTCTCTTCCATAAAGGGTCTAGCTCTAGTTTTTTACATCTAGAATTATAAGTTAAGGAACAATCAGCTCCAAGAATACGAAGTGTAAATCGTCTCTGTACTGATTCCAGCCTTAATTTATCCTTTATGCGCGCACTGCTAAGAATAAACGTGCAATATTCTAGAAGAGGTCGAACACAAACTTTGTACATTAAAATTCGTGATTCATTGTTATGAAGGTTTCGAATTATGTAACCTACTAGTCGTTGTGACTTGGAGGTCTGTTTCGATATCTGTTCTGTAAGCGATAAGTCTTGGGAGTATCTAAGTCCTAAGTCTACTACTGTATGTAACCTAGTTAACATTTCTTCATTTATGGTAAGGTCTAGGTTAAGTGATGTATCGCCGAAGCATATCCGTCCACATTTAGCCGTATTAAGTTCCAGTTGCCATTTTAAGCACCACTGTGCTACCTTGTTAAGCTCCAAGTTAATGCAAGTTTGCATATTTTCCAGCTCATGTGGAGAAAATGAATATACTAGTTTAAGATCATCTGCATATAGAAGGGGCTTACCTACACAAAAATTTTCGCAAATGTCATTGATAAACACTAAAAAGAGCAAAGGTCCTAAGACACTACCGTGTATTACACCACTTCTAACGGGGACAGCGTTAGACAATTAAGAGTTAATTTTAACTATTTGATGTCGATTGCTGAGAAATGAATCAATCCAATCTAGCAAAGGATTTTGAACCCCATAAGATGCAAGTTTGCCCATAAGAAGTTGGTGGTTAACCATGTCAAAGGCCTTAGAAATGTCCAGATATAGCGCTAAGACTAGATATCCATGGCTACGTAGAGAGTAGACTAAATTAAAGAAGTCGAAATGACATGTCATGCAAGATCGATTTTTGAGAAATCCATGTTGAGTATCATTGATAAAGTTTCCAGCGAGTAAATAGTTGGAAAGTTCATCACTTACAATTTTCTCCATAATCCTAGAGATCACTGGAGTAATATTTATTGGCCGATAATTGTTCATGTCCGTCTTATCTCCAGATTTATAACGTGGTATGATGTACGCGGTTTTCCAACAGTAAGGGTAAGAACCAGTTTCCATAGAGAGAGTAAACAGCTTTAGAAGAAGAAGTGGAATATCTGCACCACCGTATTTGTAGAGAAATGATGGAATCCCGTCTGCTCCATGACCGCGCGAAAGCTTAAGGGCATTTATAGCCATATAAATTTTCTTACATGTGAAGGGGACAGATTTTATGGAGTTGCTGGTCACGCACGTAACTCTTGAAGCAGAGCCACTTGTGGTTCCTACATCATTCGCAAAAGTACCACTGAAAAGGTCTGCCTTAGTTTAAGAGTCGTATATAAAAGTGTTATTATGCTGGATGCATGGTATATAAACATTTTGAGTTACTTTAGCGCGTTTATTGAGAAGTAGAGTTAAGTTTTGTATTTTTGAGTTACTATTAAGTGCTAGTATCTCCTCATTAATGGCTTTAAACCTATGTGTCTCTTTAATTTGATTAAAAATTATTGTTATTTGTGCAGCTGCCGTGAAGTCGTTTGACTTGAAATAGCGATTCTGTAGGCGTCTTAGTTTATTACGATATTTAGCTGTTATATATAATTCGTAAGGTTTAATAAACCTGTACGTTTTAAGAGGTACACAAGAATCTAAACAAGAGTTAACGATCAAATAGAATTCGTCGAGAGCATCTATAAGATTGGTACATGAAAAAAAGTTATCCCAGTCTGAAAGTTTAATCAGTGAATGCAGGAGGTCCCAGTCGGCATGCTTAAAGTCTCTATATTGACAGGTTTTTTGAATGGGTCGGTTAGAAGAGGGATATATAGGGAGAGCGCATACTACTGTCCTATGGTCACTGCTTTCAAATTCATCGTATACTTTTACAGACAGTGGGATAATATCTCTACTAAATATTAGATCGAGTATACTATCACCTCTAGTTGGGGTACGAACCCACTGTGACCAACAGTGCATGTTAATGGTTGCCGAGAACTCCTCATTACATGACTGACAGCTACCGGTACTCCAGTTAATCCCAGGATAATTGAAATCCCCAGTGATAACCTTAGCATTAAAGTTTAGAGCAGATGCATGTATGAATGCATTGATAATAAGATTATTCCCATTATTTGTGCTCTCAGGAGCTCTGTATGTACATCCAAGGAGTAGACTATGATTCAGGATGTTGACAGATATCCAGACTGATTCTGGTAAACTATTCAGGACACTATCTTCAACTCTATTAATTGTTAGGGTATCCAAAGCATATATAATACAACCACCTCTTCGCTTAGTTTCTCTGTCACAGCGATAGAGTCTATAGTTTTGGATATTTAATTCTGAATCAGACACTGCATGAGAGCACCATGTTTCAGTGATAAGTATGAAAGAAGGCTTGGATAGAAAGGCTAATGTTCTCAAGGCTGAAATTTTGTTCAGAAGTGAACGTGCATTGATAATTAATAGATTTAGAAAGGGCGTGTGGAGTGTAAAAAAACCGAGAGCTTCCCTATTGATGTCGTGTATTTTGGATTTGCATAGACTGTGGTTTATTATGTTTGACTGATCACATGGGCGATCGCTTGAGCAAATTGTAGTGCTAGAGGGACCAGGAATTTCTGAAGGTCAGAAAAATCATTATTTTGATAAAGCGGATTAATTTGTTGAACTTGACTAGGCGGACAGTTAAGACAAGGTTGGGTTGATGGTGAGTAACCCAGTAATCCATCTTGCCCAATCGGAAAGTGTTGAGAAAAGTTATGTGTTACTGGTATATTATTTAAAAAGTTTGATGTTGGGTAACCTAGTAATCCATCTTGCCTAATGGGAAAGTGTTGAGATAGGTTACGTCTTACAGGTTTATCATTTAAAGCGTTTGAGGGTACTCGTGAGGCTCGTTGGTTTACTGTGGTCTGTCCAGTATTAGGCCTACTTACATAATGATTGAAGTGGCCGTCTTGTGAGACATTTGAACCAGGTCTGCCCTTATATCCTCCCCTACGATGCGTTGGGTAAAGCATGGTGTCGGGAAGTTTAGTCTTATTTGTATTGAGTAGGGCCATCGTAATACTTTTATTATTGGGTCTAGAACCAGAAGGTTCTGTACAAACATTCTTCTTACGTGGCATAGACTTTTTAATCTTGACAGTGTTTTTAAGAGCTGTCGCATCAGGACTAGGTATTTGCTTATGGGCTTCTAATGCTAAATTGGATACTATCGGATTAGTGTAATCAGTAGATGTGCATTGCTTATCAGATGTTACTACAGGCATAATAGGTAAGTTAGCACTCTTCGTTGGCAGATCAGAGTACTGGAGAACATGAGATAGGGTATCAGTATCAGTGGATCCCGCAGCTGCTGCGTCGTGATTTTTTATGATCTCAACATCTATATTTTCGTTCACGGTACGCTTTTGCGTAAGTCTTTGATTGGTGGTCTTATCTGAGACTATGCGAGCGTTTCTAAACTTCGTAAGCGCGCATATCAGCCGCTCAGATTCTTTTAACTGTTCAGCTAATATATGAGAATCAAACCTGAACAAGACCGGGCACGAGTATTTCTGGTGCTTCTTAGTAAGTCGGATGCATTAGCATGGACTGTCTTGAAGGTTAGATGCTTTTAATATCGAATCCCTTACAGTTTTAATGGGGACTTTGTCAGGTATATTATAGACAATCACGTTATTACGAGAGACTATTCGCTTGGTAACTTCACTAGCGATAAAATCGATAACAGATTCTGCTTTTATAATGCCATCAAGTTCCGCAGGAACGATGTCTTTTGACAAAAGCAGTTTTAAGGGTGATAGTGTCTTTAGTTCTTGCTTAAGATCATCATGCTTTGATAAAGAGCTAGAAAGTGACTCGACTTTAGAACGCATGTCGCTTAGTTGCTTAAACAGAGTGTTTAATTCACTCTTCATATCATCGATCCTTTTTGATCTTGAGGTGGAACCCATTACTAAATTAGAAACAGAGTCATCCAGCAGCACGTGTGGTGTAAGACCAGTCCCAACATTATCAGATACAAAAGGAGTAGCGGAGCAGGAAGAATAGGTAATAACAGAATTGTTAATATCTGAAGAGTTAGGACTTTTCCGTGCTCGTTTTTTTGACAGTCGACCCATATTGCTTAAAGGATGAATTCTAAAGCTATATATGAGTTAAAAACTAGGACTCAACGATATACAATCAATATATATTAGATAGTGTTATCGTAACGCAAACTTCAATTAGCCGGCCTTAAAGTCTTAACAAATGAGTTTATCTCAGCCGAATAAACTAAATATTTGCATAGAATCCGTACTTCTATATCAGTTAGATGTAAACGGTTTACCAAAATTAGGTTTCTCCAAACTTCTTAAATATTACAAATAGCTATGAACTTTAGATGATGAAACTAAAAATCGATAATTGTGGTGCAGATTATTTCACATTTCTGCGCTGAAATTTCAAACATTTGAGTAGTGATTGGTTGTTTGTTTTTCTGTTTTTTTATCTAAAACTTCCATGTCTTTAATTTTCCTATTGGTTATTAGGTGTACAGTTTGTCAAACAAGATCAATAGTAATAAGCTGTTTGTGTTCTTCATTCATGACTACCACATTTATGCTACCACATTTTGTTTATCTTGTGTAGACTCAGTGAAGTTTACATTGCAGATGGAGATGGACATTTTCTTTCGCGTATGTTGCATAAACCGTAATGTTTCTACTTTGAAAAGAAATTTAGGAGGTGAAGTGATGAGTGGTGTGGTAGTATGCACAATATCCATCTAAACTCATCAGTAATGATATCTGTTAGAGTTTGGAAACTACCACCAGATTGATTGCGCTTTCTGATAAGGAACAACAAATATGTTCCTGATATGATGGAAAGTAGGCGAAATTCGTTTGATTTGCTAATTATGAGACTTGTACAACATTACATCCGTTCTGATTCACTGTGATGATCATTCAGTGTAGCATTTGTTTTTTTCTCGTACGATATTGTATTCTGTATAATACATGATATTCTTGTGTTCGATTGACATGAGCTTTGCTCAGTATGTTATTTGTTATAAATCTAAGTATTTTTTCACACATGTAATTCCATTCTTATTATTAATCAAAATGAGTGTGTAGAATCATGGTCTACTACGATATTAGCACTGCTCTAATAAAAGGACTAATCCTAAAATTGTAGGTTCGTTATGATGTAACTGCCTAATTGTGGTGTTTGAATAAACTAATGATTGCTTTGCACTTGTTGAATGTTTGATTTCGAATTCTAAATAAAGTACATTCGTTAGAGTTTGTGTAGTACTTCTTGATTCAATTGCGTTATCTCTGGGATTCTTAGTTCATACTATAATTTAATTACTCCATATTATCATATTGGCGTCGCGATGGGGCCTGCGATGGAACAGTTAGATATTCATTCAACTTCTGAAGCTTTTGAAGACTATTTGGAAAGGTTTGAAATCTGGAGCATGACCAAGAAATATGATGAGGATATTAATATTGTGGCACATTTTCTCACATTCATTGGAAAAGAAGCATATGGCTTATTAAAAATTTTGGCTTCACCGGAAAAGCCTATTTCTCTTCCTTATACAGCTCTCAAGGTACTACTTCTAGACTATGCAAAATATACAAATTTGGAATGCGACAAAGGGAGATTTCGTAAAATAATTTATGAGAATATAAAAAATTCCACTACATTACCTCACCCCATCCCAGTGCATACTCAAGGTTGTGCGGTTCACGAAGATGGTGAAGATGCCACAGGTATTCAGAGTTTGACAACGCTTTAACCAGTATCACCTTCTAATACGAAGCGCACCCACCAAGTAAAATCAAAAGACAGAAGTGAGGAGATCGAAGATATATTTGATTAGCTATCAATATATCGAGGATCGTTTGCACTAATCTGGCTAGCGATTGCGGCAGATGTTGAGCACGGCGTTCCCACACGTGATCTGGTGCGGATGCTTGACCGAGCGCCTTCAGCTGGATGAGTCCACTAAAACTGTGGTCAGCATCAAATGTCGAAAACTTACAGAGCTATTTGATTTTGGGGAATTATTTACCGCTACGGATCACTCCCCCCTAGTGGGGTAGTGATGACCCTAAGACGTGGCCAGCCAGAAGTTTAAACCCAACGAGTTTTTCGTTAGTAAACACTCTTCTGATAGCTTGCTAGGTTTAGCAGCGTCTGGTCGACTTTCCTTACTATAATGGACCATGATGTAGAATATAGTAAAGAAAAGGTCAATGTTTTTCCTGTGGCAAGTTCCACCCTTTTAGTTCATGTATATTTCGTAATTCTAAGTGCTTTAAATGTGGTGATGTTGGACATATTCAGTCAGTTTGTAGTATTACTGTTCATCTTGCTGCAACTAATATTAAGTCTTCTGATTCTGATTCTATTAATTCGAATATTTATAATGATCATTTATCTTTATTGACGATTTCAAAAGACAGTTTAGAGTCATATAGCAGTTCACAGTTAAATGAAACTCAGAATCCTTGCGAGAAAACATTTTCTAATGAATCAACATATCAGATTTCTCATGTTATTTTACCAGATATGATTTTTCCTGATGACTCACATATTTCTGATGAAATTTCTTACAAATCTGGTGAGAATATTTCGGATGAACCTAATCATGATCAAAAATCTGATATAGTTTTGATTGATGCTGACGTTTCTAATGATCCTTTGCTCTGCAATGACATTCTTAATAAATTTGAGGAAACTATTTCAGAAGAATCAAATCTTGATGTCATATCAAATATTATTTTTCCTCATGATGCATTTGTTTCTTGTGAGAAACTTGTTCGATGCGAAGCACGAGTATTAAATGGGTTAGAGTTTGATTACAATTCAGATAATTCCATATCAACTGTTGTTTGTCCTTATCATAAATTCACTTCCAATGTTTACTGTAGTCAAATTGAGAAAGATGTTTTAAATGAAGCCACATCATTCATAACTTGCGGATATGAAGATCCGACATTATTTCGTGGGGGAGGATAGTCTATGGTTCATATTCTAGGTAGTAGTTCCAGTATTCAACCGGCATGGTGATTGCTCACAATCCCAGAAATCAAGTGAGTCTGTTTCGATTTCCGTTGTTAATTCTAATACTAATGAGTGCATCCTAGATAATACAGAGTTTTTATCCAATACACTTTTGGACAGACACAGGATGAACTTAGGAAGAAGACGTGCAATCTATTACAGACACCTGGACTCCAATTTAAGCTGTGTCGGATGTGGTGTTTGAATTAAATAATGATTGCTTTGTACTTGTTGAATGTTTGATTGCAAATTCTAAATACAGTACATTCGTTAGTGTTTTCAGTACTTCTCGATTCAATTGCGTAATCTCTGGGATTCTTAATTCATACTATAATTCAATTACACCTAAATATCATACTAATCTATAAGAACTTACGTGGAAATCACATCATCATCTACACCAACTCACTGCATCGTAACAATTGCCAATACATGATGGAGAACAATTTTAGACTAGAGATGGAACAATATATTTGATATGAAGAAAAGATACAAGATAACATTCAGCTGTGACCACGGATGCAAGGCCGAGCCATGCCATCCGATCAACTCGGACAAATTCAATTCATTATTCCCGCCTTTCTTCATTGTTCGGTATTTCCCAGCGTTAAATGTTGAATGCCTATTTTTTGTATTGTTTCATGTTATGGCCCAATGCCATTACAGGTGTACAAACGAATATGTGAATAAGTGTATTTTCGGTTAGGGTCGTCGTTTTCGTGGTTTTGGGGTTAATCAATCCTCACTTATACCAGTCTTTTTCTTCGTACTTTCGTGTCGTGGGAATCGTGGAGGTCCCTCGTTCCGAATATAAGTGATAAGTGTTTCTGACACAACGTCCAGCGACGACAATATATAATAAGTAATCATTCAAACGACGAAATACTACAGTTCCTTCTCCTTCTTAATACTTAAGTGGGAGTAATTCGTGACTAAATACACACTTCGATGTCTTGTGTCCAATATGTATAGGTAAATGGTGTTTCCAGACTGTGTAAGGGACCTGCCATGTCATTTACTCATGACTAGAAACGAAAATAAACCCTGGTGTTGTTTAAAGTAAGCGACACCTATCAAACAATCTTAACCAAAAGACCAGCTTCAACGGAGCTGATCTTCCACTCCAATCATGAGGGTCAAAATGTATAAGGCACACAAGTTGTCACACTGATCATTCCTATTTAAGCTCTACAATTGCTTGTTTGAAGTTAGAATTGTAATAGTATTAAAGGGACTGTGCCTCAAGTTCACTACTGACAACTACCTTACAACAACGAAAATTTATCCACATTTTATCCTGATATGTTTTCCAATCTGTTATGCAATAACCTTGATAATTCTGAAATTGATCTTTCTGGTTATCTTTTACCTACTTACTAACTTATTCCTCTTACACTTCATGGAGTAGTTTATGTCGTTCAAGAGCATTCTCCATATAACTACGTCACGGGCAATCCTTTCCAGTCGTTTCCCTTTGGTATTTATTCTTCTGATGTCTGCTTCCTATTTATCATCCTTTGACCTTCCTCTTTTACGTTCTCTTTCAGGATTTAAATAGCTCTGTAAGTCTTCGTCATTGGATGCTGACCACATCAGTTGTAATGGAATCACCTACCTGAAGGCGCTTGGTCATACATTCGCATCAGACCACGAGTGGGAACGCCATCCTCAACATCTCCTGCAATCGCTTACCAGATTAGATCAGACGATCCTCGATATATTGATAGCCTATCAAATATATCTTCGAACCTCCTCGCTTCTGATTATTGATTTCACTTGGTGGGTGTTACTGGTTAAAGCGTCGTCAAACTTCGAAAACTTGTGGTATCTTCATTGTTGAGCCCCGCGTGATCTGGTACACCAAATTGTAAACTGTGAGTCTGTTCCTTTTTGGGATTTTATATATCATTGCCTTATTTTAAGTTTTTATACATTGTGATATTTTCTACCGTGTTTTTGGATATGTATTTCTCACTCGCTCATTCTCGTACTTGATATTACACCATGATGGAATATATAGCCAAGGTACTTAAGTTAAAACTATGTCCCCGCCTTTGTTTCAACTGATGCCCTTCTGGCCAGACAACATCGAAGCCGGGTTTTGTTATGCAGAAGCTGACTTCTGCGAGCACAGCGTGAACGACACACGTGCACAATTCCTTGCAGTAGTCAAGGCACTACCGCGCGAATTCGACAGGGACGTAAGACCTAGTACGTTTACTAGTGATGTTTCGGAACCCCACAAAACACTTAAACCATCCATTCTTAAACGCGGAGATCTAACCGATCGGCAAAGGTTAGATTCACTCCTAAATAACCTCGACCTGCAACACGGTTCTGCGACAGACATGTCTCAAAGAATGAAAGAGATCATCGGCCAAATAACAGTTTATCAACAACGAAAACCCGAATCAAGAAAAAACTAATATGAAAACTGTTGCGTTTAGACAAATGCACGAAATTGTAGATAACCATCACAGTGATTAAGGTAAAGCAATTATAATGAAAGAGATCATCGGCCAAATAACCTTCGATGATGGCTTGTCCAGATAACCATTCTTATCCAAACTTCTTCAAAAGGTGCAAGTGGTGCTGGTTTCGTTTCAAAACATCACCGCAGACTAGCTAGCTGTATCTGCCGACCGCATCCTTAAAATCATGTAATCTTCTAATGCCGAGGTTTTCCAGTCAAAGAAAAGCCTCAAACAACCCAGAATGACACTACAGAGTATTGTCATACACTTACACGTTATATTAAATTTTGTAATTACCCCAAATGATCACACACTCCGTGAAGAAGCACTTCACGTAGGGAATCTGTCTCTAATCCCGACTGGTGCTATTTTCATAAGCAGTATGTAAAGTCTTCCAGAAATTACAGAAAACCCTGCAATTTTCCAAACTCAAAATCGTTTGACATGAAAAACGATTCGGGAAACTTCCAAGCCGGCACGCGTTAACGGTAACGGTAGCCGGCAAACATACCGTCGGTTATAGGTCACAGATGTGACAACGAGAGTTCGCTACCTCGTCGATACCGATGCAGAGAATTCTAGCCACCGGCCTTACAAATCAGTTTTAAACCTACAGACGGCAAACGGACAGCCTACCGCTACGTATGGCAAAAAGTATGTTTACCTTAATGTGGGTCTACGCAAACCCATTCACTAGATTTTTGTTGTTGCAGATGTTTCTATGCCAGTCATCGGTATAGACCTCCTACAACACCACAATCTAATCATCGACACGCGCAAACGGAGACTGATAGACGGAAACACTAATCTATCTGTTTGTGCAACTTCTTTTTCTGGTTGCAAATTATCACTAGTCACAATTGAGCACACTATAGGCCCATTCTGTCAACCACTACTCGACAAGTACTCTGGGATATACCAACAGCAACCGAAATTGCCGTATGTAACCAGAAGCGTTACACATCACATCACGACTTCGGGAACACCTGTATTCTCTAAAGCACGCCGAATGGCTCCCGAAAAGCTGAGGTTAGCTAAAAACCAATTCGACAGCAGGATAGAGTTAGGAATTACACGAATGTCAAACAGCCCATGGGCATCACCGTTGCACGTGGTCCCTAAAAAGGACAGCAAAGATGAACATCCAACTGGTGACTATAGGCGATTGAGTGCGAGAAGCATTCCCGACCGTTATCCGTTGACAGCTACCTGAAGAGGTCAAAAACCGACTTGATTAAAGCGTATATTCCGAAAACCGCTATTATAGCTACCTTCAGACTCTACAAATTTACGCGAATTCCTTTCGGACTTATAAACGCTGCACAAACCTTCCAAAGGTTCATAGACGACGTTTTTTGGGGTCTCAACTTCGTGCATGCGTATGTTGACGACTGCCTAACGGCATGTCCGGATAAAGAATCGCATCTCCAGCATCTGCATCTCGTTTTCGAACGACAACAAAAACATAGCATTACTGTAAGCATTCAGAAATGCAGAATTGGAACCAACTCATAAGACTTCCTAGGACACACTATTGATGCGCAAGACATCCGACTACTTAGAAGCAAAGTGGCAACCATTCTGTGAAAGCTGACATTGGATACTTTTCAGCTCAAATCGTTTATGGAACGAAACTTTGACTTCTAGGAGGATTCGTGGATCCTTCATCTTCTTCAATAAACATGGATTTAACCTCCTACACGAGCAGGCTTACAAACGCGATGCGTTCAGTTAAACCCGTTTCCACACGACCGCAATCAACTAATGTTTTTGTACACACGTCTTCGTTCGCCGAGACTCACTCGAATCAGCATACGAAGGACCCTGCAAAGTTCTTCAACGCGAACCCAAGTACTATATAGTCGATAAGAACGGAACCAGCGATATCATCAGCATCGATTGCCTCAAAGCTGCGTATTTATGAGGAAATCCCATTAACATCGATTTTCCTTCGTTACAATCGAACGACATGGCTCCTACACTTATAAGATCTCATCCGACAGACGACACGCACGTTGGTACTTTGACAGTATCTGAAAATAAACACACGTACGACTGCATTTCAACGTGCACCTGCATATATTTTTTCTTTTCCAGGACTGATGAAAAGACATATAAAAACGATGAAGTTTACGAAGCACGGAAATTTTCATCGTATTTTTCTTTTATTACTATATTGTACTTCGTGGTCCCTAATAATAAGGAAAGACGACCAGACGCTGCTAAAACTAGCAAGCTATCAGAAGGGTGTTTACCACCGACAAACTAGTTGTGTTCAAAGTTCTGGATAGCCACGTCCTGGAGTCATCACTACCCCACTAATGGAGGAGTGATCTGTAGCGGAAAATAAAGCTTCTTATGTCCATAACAAATGACTAATAATTAGAAACTCGTTGAAGCCGAACTTCAATGGAAAACTCCGTTTCCATCGATTGTTCAAATACAAATATTTCAGGCAGATAAGTTATTTAGAAGCTGACATAACCGCAGTTGTGGTTGCAGTTAGCGGTTTGGTAAGGTCCACTACCTACGAACTATAAATCAACTGGCATTTCAATTATATTCCTTATTGAACTTCATACAGAATCATGTATTTCATGAGCTGTTTTTTTCCACTTCTCGAAACATGTCCGGAAGTAGAGAAAGAAATAATGAATAATGTTTCCGAAATTACATGAGTGTACATGAAAGATGGAAGGGTAACAAAACACGTGGGAGTTATAGGTAATTTATCATGAAACCGTAATAGGATGACAAATGTACTTGTGAAGATAGAAAGGCTCACACGAAAACAGCAGGTAGATCAAACTATGTTGTTCCGAACGACATATCACACACCTTCTTCATTTTACTATGAAGTTCCATCTCGTTTACTAAATATCGCAGAACCTATGAGGATCCGAATTCATATTTGTGGTTTCCGTAAGGAATTAAATAAGTAAGTAATGGATAGCGAGAATAATGTATGTCGAATATACGAAATAATGAATGTGAACATTGTGTCAAGTGAAAAATTCAATTTTTGTAAATGTTAACAGATGTCGTGTCAAAGACTTTTTAAATAATTCCATCTGGTAATTGTCCACTAGGATATTGATTTGTCAGTGCTCGGAATTATTCTATTGAAGTTGAAGATATGGAACATAATATGTATATGACACACATTAACGTTACTGGAAATAAAATACTTTAAATACAATGCTTAAACTCAAATAAGAATGTACTGGATAGGCTTTTAGCAACCATTAGATGAACTGGTAGATGAAGGTTCAACCATCAATCTGACTTTGTAAAACAGGTGAAGAATCCCTCATGGTCTGTGTCGCGAAATATATGCGATGGGTCATAAAACGTCTTTCAGTACGTATTGTTTACTGAAAACAGGAATGTTGCAATGCTTAAAAGTTATTTTTGATGGATGCTTGTACGTACACATTCATTTTTGTGGCCTGTTACTAACTCCTTATGATTCTGAAGTGCAAAACTACTCAAAAGTCATTTTCTTCAATACTGAAGGTTGTTGATGGTGTTATGATTTTTACGATTACTTCTGATATGTTATCTGTTTGCTTGCCATGCACACTTCGAAAAAATGATTTAAATGGAACACTATCTGTGATGCTGCACATAAACTAGCTGTATTGCCTTACATTGCCTTACGTTTAAATTGATAAACCTGTAAGACGTAACCTATCTCAACACTTTCTCATTAGGCAAGATGGATTACTAGGTTACCCAACATCAAACGTTTTAAATAATATACCAGTAACACGTAACTTTTCTCAACACTTTCTCATTGGGCAAGATGGATTAACCAACAGACCAGCTTCAACGGAGCTGATCTTCCACTCCAATCATGAGGGTGAAATGGACTTCCAGTGCCTCGGAGTTTTACGTTCTCGTTCAGGATTTGAAATTATGCTTGCCTTGCAATGCAGTTTAACGATGTCTGTAAGCCATGTCCTAAACACCTCCAACGTACTTTTCTAATTTCCTTTTCATTTATATGTTGGTTTATTCTCTCTTAATTGGGGCTGTTAAATATGATATACGGTAAAAGGGCAATAAGTATTGGATGCTGACCACATCAGTTGTAATGGAATCACGTAGCTGAAGGCGCCTGTTTATGCATCCGAAACAGACCACGAGTGGGAACGCCATGCTCAACATCTCCTGCAATCGCTAGCCAGATTAGATCAGACGATCCTCGATATATTGATAGCCTATCAAATATATCTTCGAACCTCCTCGTTTCGGACTTTTGATTTCACTTGGTGGGTACGATTTATATTAGAATTTTCTAGTGGTTAAAGCGTTGTAGAACTCCGAATACCTATGGCATTTTCAAGAGCATTCAAGTTTTTGCAAATCTTATTTTTCACGTCTGCATGAAATAGTGAAGCGAGTATCGCGTCGGAACCCAGCCTGTTGATCTCAAATGAGATTTGAAACTATTTTTATAGTAATACTGTTCATTTGAGATTGAGAATATTCTCACTCCTTATTGACAAGATAAAATCTTTGATGTGAGATTCCATCACTTGAACTTCGTCAAGTATAACCGCTTAAAAGGTTATTGAAAGTAGAAAATTAACATTCATTCTGAGGTTTATGATATGATAAGCAATCACAGCTGAACATTACCATGGTAAAACATCATATGACCCTATGTAGGCCATCAGAATGTAAAAAACGTATACAATGAATATTTTTTAACCAAGAGATACTATGAGGTACATTGAATAATTCACTGAACATTTATGTACTTTTAGATGATACTTAGACTATAACGAAGCGTTACATATGGTCACAGAACTGATAGTAAATTTGTGTTAACTCTACTTAAAACTACCTATAAATAGAAGTTAGAATAACTTAGTAAAGTATATTACGCAGTAAAATATGTCAAGTACAAAAATGATCAACACCATCGCTGGAAGTGGCTATAACACATCAATGCCACTAACTAAGTCTCATCCACAATCGTCACGATTGATTGGTTTCTTTTCATGCTGCATTCGTTAATTTCAAATAATCACATAAGTATCGGGAAAAATAAACATCAGTCACTCAGTGTGATTTGGCACAGTTAAAACAAATTATTTCAGTATTCAATTTAAAGACATTGAAAATACACAAGTACATATCAACCATTGAAATAACGTCTGCAGAAGATCCCATTTCTTCCTAGATGATGCTGTCGTGGTGCGTGGAAATTTACACACTCTTCAGAATTTCGTGATCAATTGTGATTTGGTTGGTGTTCTCCGTATTATGTTTGAGGATCTTGCTTTTTCTCTTGTGGGTGTTGAGGTCTACTGATACAGAGGTTTTGCTACACTGGACGTCTTGACTTGCATTTGTGGGTTTTTATGTGATATATGAGCTAGCGCATCTGAAACATCCTGATCTGTTAGCTGATTCCGAACTCTCCAATGTTTCCTTTGCTTCCACTCAGATGTCGAGGTCTTCATAATACAGAGTAACACCAGGTTCTTTCTCGAGCGCTCTGCTTTGATGGACTGCAGCCTCTTGCAAAACTGATCTTTTTGTCATCATTGCTATCACTGTTTGGTGCATAACATTGGACGACATTCATCTTGATTACGTACTTCTTGTTTTGAAAGATGCGTTGATGATCACGGATCCGTGAGATTCTCAATGCAATTAGTTCATCAGGTGCTCCTTTGGACAGCATCAGAGAAACTTCCTGTGTGCGCGGAGCATTTTCTTCTTCGTGAACACAGTACAGCAGCATCTCTCCTGAATCTAACGTTTTCTGTATAGTTTGGGTCTAATTGGTTCTGCTGATTTCGAAAACCGCAGAGTTGTATCTCTTTATATCCCTGGCTACTTGACTCCACCTGGCCGCCCATATTATATGTACCATATTAAATGATGCTCTGGTCTCGAAACTTCCGAAAAATCTCAAAATTCATTATGAGTATTTGTTAGATCTATAGAGGTGTTCAGGTCAACCGATTGAGATATGCGCTAAGCCGAAGTTCTGAAAAAAAGATTTGTCTGCAACTGCGTTCTTCATTGAATAATACAAAAAAATTACTTAACAACCTTAAATTGTGAGGTGTCTAGGGCATTTAAACGCGTCCTTTTGTATGGAACAAAAAGGCTTCCTGTAACGGCAACATAAAGAATAATTACAACGCACGATAGTACAAAGGGCAGCTGATATATGTGTCTAGATTAGATAACAGTTCATCAACAACGAAAACCCGAATCAAGAAAAAACTAATATGAAAACTGTTGCGTTTAGACAAATGCACGAAATTGTAGATAACCATCACAATGATTAAGGTAAAGCAATTATAATGATAAATACAATGATCAGTACAATAAACGTTATAAGTATAAGTAAATATATCAGAATTATTACACGACAACTCGCGTTACAACACAAGGGTGAAGATTGCTGGGAATACAACTGCTTACTGAATGTAAATAAGTAGTGTAAAACAATATACAAAAGACTGGAAGAAAAGTGGGTAAGAACAATGTAAAACAAAATTTACATGCGTCATAAATCTTCCTTCAACTCGGGAAACAGAGTTCAAATGGCTTAGTTTATTTAGTCTGTTTAGGGTGTTTAGCAAGGTTTTTATACGGAATGGGGCTGACGAAACCGTGTTCGACGCTCCTCCATTACACGGGCTTGAGACCGACAGTATCATTTAAAAAGCAATCATCAGCGTATTTCGCTTTTAGGAAAACTAGTATCGATCAGTACGCTCCTTTAATAAGGGTTGAAATTAGAGTATCAACAGTCTCATCAACACAAATAAATAATATATTTGTAATATCGCAATGAGTAGAAAAATTAAGTTTTTTGACGTTTCGTGACTCAGCGTTAGCCACTTCTTCAGAGGATAAATAACCAAATCAAAATAAATCCAAGTTTAAATAGTACAATGGAACAACAAGAATATTATGTGGTTTGGTTGTGCAGATTTATGACATTCCTGTGTGGTTCCGAAGCGGACATAAGTTGAAAAGATAATTAGAAAAAATTGGAAATATACTGGAAAGGCTTGATCTGAATGTCGCTGTTACAAAGCAAACACAAGATATTGGATATATCATTGTTCAAATGGTGGAGCATACTTCATTATTTGTGTGCATGCAAAATGTTTTGTTTCCTTTTCCAAACAATGCTACTTCATTCGATGTGTGTGAAGTGAAACTGAAAATCAGTGGAAGATCCTACCGCATGGACGTCGAACTACTGGAACAATTCTACAAAGCTTAATAAATTAGTTGTCAACTGATGTAAATCTTTCACTCTAAAGTCCTTGTTAGTGAACATATCTTCATTTACGTGGAAATTACCATATCGTAAGATTAATCCTTTGAATACTACAAGATCGAGTTTACCTATGGAGTATAAGTTCCACTCGCAAACGTATCAAGAGTCTGTAATGACCGACTTTTGTCTACAGAACCCGATTGGTTCAATGAAAACAATTATTATTATAACCAATTGTACGAGTGACTGTTTTACTGTGCTCGTTTGTTTAACTGTGCCAATGACAGCCATTATACTTACTCTCCCGTTGACTTTGAACTTGTACGAATTCGGTTACGCTCAGTAACCACGCTTGGCACGATCTCGGTATTCTTTCGATACCACGAGATCGCCAACAAATACATCTCGACTACAGCCATCATCTGTCTTCTGATATTGGCCTACGGGGATCTTATTGATTAATTGGCACGTAGTCTTGTAGCGGTGTTCATAGTCAAGCTCAACTCGACACCACGCTACAAGTCCATAAGCTAAAGATTAATATGGAAATAATGTGAAAACAGCAGAAAAATGTATGCATGTATTCATCTGATTTAGACCTAGGATTACGTGTACGTTTTAAAAGTTTTGCTACATTGCATTTTGTTTATTCAATGGCACTAACACGATTCACTTTAACAGAACGATTTTCCGATTATGTGATGATAAATTTCTGTAGTTCTGAGAAACCTTTATGTGCTTTTTCAGTAAACATGAATTACTTGCAATGAAGTATGGTACACATCAGTACGCTTGTCAGTATTATGACATTCTTACGACGTCAGATTGTACTCAATAAAATTAACTGTAATGCTGTAATGTGACCGGAATGCCACATTGTGATAAATACACCATATTGATTAGGCCCATCATTATTAGTATGTAATCAATTAACTGGCAGATAAGTCTCTGATTAGAAAGACGTGTTTAACTCGGTTTATCTTTTGTGAAAATTATATTTTATCATACATCCTACCAACACTCAACTCTCCAAACGCCTTTTATTTCAATTGGAAATGCATCAACAATAAGTATGCATATATCTCCTCAGTTTTTATCAACTGCTGCTTGGATTTTAGTATGAAAGTCTTCATTTCCATGAGAATTTGTAATAATATTCAAGTGCTAGTAGTTACATCATCAACTTCCCGATAATAAGAACAAAATTTTTGTGCTTTTTTTATTCTTTAATCCACTGTCATAATGATATCATGAATCAGCATTTTATGAACTATCTTTCTGCAAAGGTTTTTATGTGTGATTGTACAGACCAATTCTTCGGAATAAGATTTCCTCACTAAAATACTCATTTTTCATTTTCCTCTGGTGTCATATTACGACTAAACGTATTATAGAAGCCACGGTATTATCGCTCCTTCATTATATAAGATAATTTCCATTCACATTATGCAAATACATCAACATAGATTATTTTATTACATGAAAAGTAGCTTAACTAGTTTCGAACTTCCAGTATCCAATAAAAGTACACATACTAATACACAATGTGAATGAAGCCTAATACATTTATTGATATAGTTATAAAATAAACTTTTAATAACATTGTTGCACGATTAGTAACATGTATCTGTCGTTTCACATTTGAAATTCAAATACTGCACTTACCTTGAACGTAACAAGGTACGGTGGATTTATCAAATCTTCATCCAAAACAATTTGAACACGGAAATGTTGACGGACAATAAAATCACCAAACGATATTTAGGTATGTTTAATTTATTCAGCAAGATCCTGTAATTTTTTTGTAATAGTTATTTTGTAAATAAACCATAAAACTACAATTGATACTGATGGGTATAAACTTACCACATAATTCTAATTGAAAATGAACAGCTGGAAAATTATATGAAGTATAATGATTTTTATAACTGAATTAAACAGAAATAGATTTCAATAATCTGTTGAGATTAAATTATTCACAGAGTAACTGAAACAGTTTTTATGACTAATAGGCTACTATGGAATACCTGATTTTAATAAAGTTATGCGTTTTAATGTTGATATTACTCATTAGTTACGTACAATTCTCTGACAGTTTTGATTTCATACTCTTTATACTAATGATAAATTATATATAGTTGTTAACATAACAATATTGATGTTGAATTCTGTAGTTGTATTCTTGTTACAAGAAATTTAAATATGTATATATGTATGTAAAAAGGGATAAAGAAAAAGAATAAGGCATTTCGAATATAAGTAAACATAAATCAGTGGAAAAAATTTACTTTTGAAGAAATCATTTAATTCAAATCCACATCAAAAAAGTTGATGATGGAATGATGAGAAGGTTGGGTGGTTTCTAAACAAAGATCAATGTATAGAAAACAGACTTGAGGTAGTCAGAATTCGGACTTCTACATTTAGGTTCGATTGAGCAGAAAGAGAAACTTTTGCCTTAGAGACAAGGCGAATACGTTCTAATAACACAATATAAGATAAACTGTGGTGTCTGTTATTATGTTAAGCTGAAATACCTTATTCTAACTTCCGAACAGCCCATTCTATTCATTCTACTTGAGTCATATTTTGACCTTGTTAATTATTCGCTTATCAATCTTGACTGTCTTTATATGAGCGCGTGGGCGTGTGTACGCTTCTTATCCTACTGTTCATCACATGTGTGTAACTTATTTTTATATGCCTATAAATATTGATTAACCATTGGTTAAATGAGGAGTTGGCTTACCAGCCATCTCCACCACGCGTCATTTTTGCTTCGCTTTCTTTTCTTCACATCATTTCCCCGTTCGTTTGTTTGATCGACGATTATACAAAATATATGTACCCAAAGTTTCATTCTCGTTATTTGACTTATTTAATTCCGTTATTGAATTACGCGATTTAAGTCAATGATTATATGCGAGGATAGATGCATATATATTTCCACAACGATCATTCATACGATCAAATCGGAGTCAGATCACGGGCCACTAAAGTGGAGAGCGCTTCGACAACATCGTTCAAACTTTGTGTTTACAAAAGCAATACGTCTAACCCCTTATCTCTTCATGACTCTAGTTCCATTCTCCAGTATGTTTTGGACTTGTATTTTTTATTTCCGTAATGTTATTTCGAAACCGTATCCATTTATTATTGTTTTCTAATAATTGTCTTACGATTATTATTATTTGATAAAGACTCAGTGTTCTAAAGGTTAAGAGTTCGCGCGTAAAACCGAAAGTCTTGAGTTCGATTCTTGCATGTAAGGTTGTAAACGTGCACTGCTAAGGAGTCCTATACTTAAATGAAACGGCCGTCAAGTGCTCTCAGGTTTTCAGTGGTAGTCTAGCTCAGGTATGTTTATGATTTCAACTGTGAAAATAATACAGTCTGCATAAATCTGCCTATACGAAAATACTTTTTGTTACGACAATCTTTTTCTGATTTTTTGAAATTTCTTCAATGAACAGATATCTCTCTCATTTCTGGTCTGCATGGCGTTTTCATTGACCTATTCTTTTCTAACCTACTTTTGATGTCCGAAATCTTGGATCACTTGTGATGGAATTTGTTTCTATTTTTTTATAGACTCATGTATTCATCAAACAACTCTAAATACGTTGTTTACTTGGTACGGAAAGAGGAAAAAATGGAGGAAATTGCCGTCAATATGAAGAAGGTTGGATTGAGTTTCTGAACAAGAAATTAGCTAGGCGTGTTGCCAAGCGGCTTAGTTGTACAGATGTTCTTAGATCAAAGGTTAGTCAACACTTGATTTACGATATTACTACCATTATTATTCTTTGGTCATTAACTATATGCACATTTTTTATCATTCCGATATTATATTCTGGATTAAAGTCTTTCAAAACTCGGATACAGCTTGTCCCGTGTTTTAGACTTTGTAGGAATTTAAAACTGTGACCAAAGACATTTTATTCCAAAAAACTAAAAATGGACGAAAATACTGTGCGGCAGTTCGTTCTGTTCTACTTTACGTCTGCGAAACATGGTCATTAAGATTAGAAGTTACACGTAAGTTGCTATTATTTGATCGCAGGTGTCTTAGAAATATTACTCACATCTTCTGGGATCACTCGGTAATTAATGATGAAGTTAGACGCAAGATATTAAGAAATGATGGTAAGTCAGTTGATGAAGCTGTAAATCTTCATCGACTGAGATGGTTGGGCCACGTGTTACGTGTGCCTGAACACTGTTTACCACTACGCGCAACGCTGACTAGTTTTGGGGGTGGTTGGAAGAAAGTAAGTGTTGGCCAAAATAAAACGTAGAATCGATCCGTGAAGCCGCTAACTTCTGGTCTGAGCCATACTGCTACATGAAGAGCACTTCGTTGGGATCCATGCGACTATCGTAATCAATGGTTGGCGACTGTCTGACATGGTTCAGAATCGATCACAATGGCGCAGTTGTGTATGCTCTTTGTCTGACCTTAAACCGTGAGATTAAAATTGCTTTGCATCCTACTTTTCACGAACTAATTTTTTTCCCTGCACCATATCCTTATATGAGATTTTTTATTGTACATTACTACCATTGAAGTGACTGCTTCTATGAATTTGGTATTCATCTTGTTGTGATTGTGAGATACGGCAACTTGAAACGACACACACATTGCCTTGTCTTACGTTGTAGCTGACTGACTGACCGATTTACTGACCTATTGAACACATCTTTATACATACACAATAGCAATCTACTGCTTCAATTTTAGAAAGACAATGTTTTCCGAAAAAATAACACTACCTTTGATTAGGCAATTTTCCCATATTTCCGGCCTGACATTTTTATCATTTCCGAGATAAGTGTTCAGGTAAAATACTTTTTCGATTAAGTGTTTAATCAACTAAGACTTCTTTAACTATATCTTCAAAAAAAAACCTGGCGGCCTGCTTGAATATCTGGGCTACCTGTTTTTGCCATCTAGTTATTTCAACAAGTTATCTGTTTTTTCATTTTGTTTTAACCTCTCATTATGTCCATTAATCGCATAACATATACAGGCGCGTTTATGAAAAGCCTACGACCTTTCGCTGCACAAGTTACAAAAACCTACAATAAAAGACATCGTGGTGGTTGGCAATATGCGTTGAAGAGAATGAACATTAATCGTACGTCGATTCCCGAATTGCTCAATTCTAACTGCCGATCATTAATTAACAAGATTGACTATCTTCAATCCCTACTAAGTCAAAATATGTATCGTAATTGTGGTGTCATCACAATTCAAGAATCTTGGTTAAACGATTTACAGGACGACTGCCTAGTATCCCTACATGATTTCAAAATTTATCGTCAGGATCGATCAAACGATAAAAAGAGGTGTGGCGGCGGTGTAGCTACTTTTGTAAACGTGAACTGGTGTCGATCTACGTTTGCGTGTTTCAAGTTTTCAAATGACTTTATCGACTGTCTAACTCTAAGATGCCGTCCAAAACATCTAAATAAATACAAATATGTTTATGTTACCAATATCTTTGTGGCCCCAGACTGCACACCATATGCGCTATCTGTCTTCGCTGATGAATTCACTGAGTTCGCTGTTACTGCCTTCAGCGATTCACTTTCAGTTGTATGTGGTGATTTCAATTCATGTGACTGTAGCTTCCTTACATCGCTAGGTCACCAAAATATAGTAGATTTTCCTACTCGGTCGGATGCTCATTTAGACTTCGTTTTCATTAATGATGTAGGTATATATGTGACTCGTAAACGTGCTCCATTGTCTAGCTCGGATCACTGTATAATTCGTGTTCTACCTAAAGTATATGGAAAGCATGGAAAGAGTGCACTCTTAAATCAAAGCAAGAAAGTCAAATATAGGAATTACTCAGAAGTAAATATCCGAAACCTGAAAGACATGTTTCATACGACCAACTGGGAATTATTTACAGATGACTCACTGGAAATCACTACTGATGTTATCACTTGCTACCTTAAATTCTGTTTTGATATTTGTTGTCCCACTGAAACTATTTTTGTAAGTTTTGATCGACTTACATCTTCACAACTAAAACGACTACGGAGGGTGAAAGAAATAATGTACAAAAAGAAAAACTCTAGTGAAGTTCGTAAGCTAAATGGTCTGATAAACCTCGAGATTAATCGTCTCAACACTATGTTTGCTCAAAAACTCTTGTCTTGTAAAAGCTATTCAAGTATATGGAAACTCTTTAAAGAACTTACAGGTGACAGACAGATTAGGACCGATAACCAGCTGGATGTTTGTGACTTAAATAAGTCTTTTTTACGTCAATCATCTGATGTGATACTCCCCTTATTCACGGGTTTAAAAAATAGCTGTGTTCCTAGTTTCACCGAAACTGATGTCCAAAAATGTCTCCAGTCACTAAATTCATCCCGATGTTTGGGACCTGATGGTATCCCAAACCTCCTTTTCAAAAAGTGTGCTGACGTCCTATGCTATCCATTCACCACTATCTTTAATAGATCCTTCTCTTCTAATTTCATACCGAAAATGTGGAGAAAGATGAAAATAATCCCTATACCCAAGAAATCATCTAGTGATAAGAATGTGAAATTCAGACCCATTGCAATAACTTCACCCTTCCTCAAAGCAATGGAAACATTATTGACACTTTCACTTCAGCCTGCGATGAAAGAGCACATTGACCAGTATCAGTTTGCTTACAGATGCAAGAGAAGCACCCTCGATGCTGTTGCTGTTCTGCATCATAATATAGTGTTCAACCTTGAAAAGGGTAAGAAGTATGTTCGATGCGCTTTCCTGGGATATACTTCTGCTTTTGATTCTATATCAAGGCAACGTTTACTTAACAAGTTAATCAGCGTCAACACTGACAGCTGGATAACCAACTGGCTATGTTCCTACCTCTCTGGAAGGGAACAGTACACGGTGTTTGGAGGAAAGTGTTCAGAGTCTCTAGTGTCTTATGAAGGTGTACCACAAGGAGCTGTTCTTTCACCTCTTCTTTTCTCTTTTTTTCTGCATGATCTGCCATCTTCCACAGTAAACACTTTCGTGAAATATGCAGACGATCTCACTGTTTGTATGCCTATCTCTTCCTCTTTACATCCTATAGAAATGAACGAGTTTTTATCTCGCATTGATAGCTGGTCTGTCGTTAATGGTCTCCTACTTAATCCGTCTAAATGTCAAGCTGTTAACTTTAGCATGAGACATGATCGGCATTTAAACACCTTTTTGAGATCTCATAATGCTTGTGCCATTGGCGACTCTTTGATAAACACAGTGTCGACGGTCAATTATCTTGGTGTTACCTTTTCCTCTGATCTCTCTTGGTCTTCTCACGTTTTATTGTTATCGAAGAAGGTTTTACGTCTGACATACTACATCAAGAGGTTGCATGCCTTTGGGATCACTCGTCATTTACTCCTACAATTTGTCGATCCTTACATATTACCTATTATTCTGTACTGTTCTCCGTTATTCTTTCCCGGGCTATTGAGAAAAGACTGCTGAACTGCAGAGAGTGCTGAAGGCAGTTAGCAAGTTATGTGGTGAATCTTTCGAGACCATAATTAATATGATTGTGGATAGACATCTAAAGTCATGCAAACTCCTGGCAGATGTTATTTTATCAGATACTAACCATCCCCTTCACTCATATCTTTCTCCTTGTATATCTTCTGGTAGAACGAGACGAAATTACATTAAAATCCAAGCACGCAAGCAAAAGTATAAACGTTCTATAGTACCTTACCTAGCAAATGTACTCTGTGACGAACAGGTTGTTAGAGTTAACCCAGTCAATAATCTGCATTCTTAACATGACTCTAATTGAAAAGTTGTACAGTTTTTTTCAGATTTTTTTTTAAACCGTTTTTTTTCTTTTGTTCTGTAACAGAAACTTGTTGAAATATTTTTGTGCTGAGAATTCTATATTGTACCAAAATATAATATTGAATAAAGCCATAAATAAATAAATAAATAAATAAATCTGTGAGAACACGAATGTAGTAGTTAGTTGGTATGTATTTTTTGATTATGTAACAATACACATATCGTATTTAAAAACATATGCCAGAATCCTTTATGTCAGTTGTACTAACCAACGTTTTAAACAGTCTAATGTTCTTGAATGTAAGTATAAATTTTGATAAGCATAAAAAGTGAAACTATGCGTTAAATATTAGACCGAAATGTATTCACAATTTTAATCGCACATCTCATGATTGCTGCATTACGTAGATAAAACTTATACTGAATAAGTAACATGGAGCTGTAAATGATAAATTACCTTTGGAGCTAAAGCATGTAATGCACAATTACAAACGTCTAGGCTATCGTATAAATACAAAACGTGTAGGTATTCGCAAATAACATTCTCATGGTTGACTAACCTTGAATAAAAAATACTGTGAATGATTTTTTAAATCTTCACTCAGAACCACTCGAACACGGAATTTTTCACCAACCATGAATTCACTTCTTCGACGCATATTAGGTTTAAGTATATTCTTTAAAGTATTGCAATAACTATTATTGAATCGAATACAAAATTACGGTATAGTTTTGTACTGCCAAACATTCCACAATTCTCTCCTTCAAGAGAAACAAATACATAATGATAAGCAGTAATGACATTTTCTTAAAAATAATCAGAACAGAAGCAAATTCTTTCTATTAACGTCTTGGTATTAATCTGTACACATAGCGACTTATATAGATTTTACGGCTGACATAGATAATTAAACAAACAGTTTTAATGAATTTGTAACCTCTTTTAGTAAGTATTCAATCATAAACAACTATGTTATCTTTTTGCAAATTCAATTTTTCTTTGAGAAAAACAAAACCACATTTCAATTACTCTCAGATTCACTACATTTTATGATCACAATCAATATTGTGTAGAATATTAAAGATTCCCATTGTGATTAGAGTAAAGCCCGATGACGATCTAATTGAAAGTAATATTCGCTTATATGTGTTGTTCCAATATTGTGTAGGTTAAATAAATTTTCCGATACCTAAATTATTATCTCAAAGCAGTCTTGTTGTTAAAACAAAAGACGTGATCAATTAAACAATTACTAAATGTTGATGGACTATCATTTGTTATATTGAGATTCGGAAGTTTTATTTGACCACTGCAGCCCAACAGATATATCGCTTTTCCGGTTCCTTCTCAGAGTTAATGTTCACTCCTGAACTTGAACACAGTTCTATCCACTTCAAAAGCCAGTCAGTTATCCACTGATTTTCTGTGGTTGTTTGTGCCGATCATCGACTATACTAAATATCAGTATTCAAAAACTCATTATGTTGGAGATTTTTTCTGTTTGAAACTAACACTAGTTAACTCGATTACCATTTACGAGGACAGATACATGTTACTTATCGTGCAACAATGTTATTAAAAGTTTATTTTATAACTATATCAATAAATGTATTAGGCTTCATTCACATTGTGTATTAGTATGTGTACTTTTATTGGATACTGGAAGTTCGAAACTAGTTAAGCTACTTTTCATGTAATAAAATAATCTATGTTGATGTATTTGCATAATGTGAATGGAAATTATCTTATATAATGAAGGAGCGATAATACCGTGGCTTCTAGAATAATTTTAATAACTATACGTATTTGCTTCGATCTCAATACTCACATTCATTTTAGAATAGAGCAGAATTTTTGTATCAAAGGAATACTCGACTGCAACCAACCGGTTATACGAATCCACGTCTAGCCTTGTTTACATGAAGGGAAGTATTTCTAAAACTAATTCATCATATGAGTTAAATTTCGTAATGTTGAAATATGAAGAGAAGTGATGTACGACACATATCTTTACAAATCTGATAAATAACAAAAGAACTTCATAGGAGTGGGTAGCGAATCAGTTATCAACAACGGCTTTCTATATTTGATGGAATATTACTCAAATCGATTGGAAGAGTAATCCACCGTCGGCTGATCAAACGATCTTGTTTGACTTTTCGAATGGATCAATTATACTCACTCTTATAGAGTTGCGTAATAAGGTGAGACAGTCATCCTGACTTTGAATATTTTTTCATCTTTGATTCACTCATTATTCAGTTGCACACTTTTACTAGTTTATCTTTTTAATGTCAGTATATTTTTATTTCCTTGTGAAGCCAATTAAGTATGATTTAGTCGTCCATGAGAAGTATTTCCATTCGTAATGAAAAACCTATCGATTAATTTTCAGTAAAACACCATTTGGATAAATGTATCACTAACGAACAAATATTCCATCTTACTGTAGTGTCATCCTACGTGACAGTTTCTTGAATAACTAACTAGAATAATCTATGCAAAAATGGAATATTTGATGGAATTAAATGTCTCTATTAGCTCACCTTACTTAACAGAATGTTAGCAATGAAACCTTACGTAATTTATGATATACTGTATAACTCCTTTAATATTACAATAAGTATTCATCACTGACATTTAAACCCATGTATTTATTTTCATTTGAATGGATCGTTTTGAATTACTTTTTGGCTAAAAAATTAGAGGATATCAAGGGAAGTCCAATAGTGAAGAGCATGTAAATTGGTAATAATGTAAACTTTAGGCGGATAGCAGTAGCTCTGACGCTCCTCACAATGATGATGAGACTGTAGGTTGAGTTGAAAAATGAGAACTTTCGACGTCTCGTGACTTGAGGATAAATAACCAAATCACATAATATGCTTGTTGTTCCATTGTACTATTTAAACTTGGATTTATTTTGATTTGGTTATTTATCCTCTGAAGAAGTGGCTAACGCTGAGTCACGAAACGTCAAAAAACTTAATTTTTCTACTCATTGCGATATTACAAATATATTATTTATTTGTGTTGATGAGACTGTTGATACTCTAATTTCAACCCTTATTAAAGGAGCGTACTGATCGATACTAGTTTTCCTAAAAGCGAAATACGCTGATGATTGCTTTTTAAATGATACTGTCGGTCTCAAGCCCGTGTAATGGAGGAGCGTCGAACACGGTTTCGTCAGCCCCATTCCGTATAAAAACCTTGCTTAACACCCTAAACAGACTAAATAAACTAAGCCATTTGAACTCTGTTTCCCGAGTTGAAGGAAGATTTATGACGCATGTAAATTTTGTTTTACATTGTTCTTACCCACTTTTCTTCCAGTCTTTTGTATATTGTTTTACACTACTTATTTACATTCAGTAAGCAGTTGTATTCCCAGCAATCTTCACCCTTGTGTTGTAACGCGAGTTGCGTGTAATAATTCTGATATATTTACTTATACTTATAACGTTTATTGTACTGATCATTGTATTTATCATTATAATTGCTTTACCTTAATCACTGTGATGGTTATCTACAATTTCGTGCATTTGTCTAAACGCAACAGTTTTCATATTAGTTTTTTCTTGATTCGGGTTTTCGTTGTTGATAAACTGTTATTTGGCCGATGATCTCTTTCATTCTTTGAGACATGTCTGTCGCAGAACCGTGTTGCAGGTCGAGGTTATTTAGGAGTGAATCTAACCTTTGCCGATCGGTTAGATCTCCGCGTTTAAGAATGGATGGTTTAAGTGTTTTGTGGGGTTCCGAAACATCACTAGTAAACGTACTAGGTCTTACGTCCCTGTCGAATTCGCGCGGTAGTGCCTTGACTACTGCAAGGAATTGTGCACGTGTGTCGTTCACGCTGTGCTCGCAGAAGTCAGCTTCTGCATAACAAAACCCGGCTTCGATGTTGTCTGGCCAGAAGGGCATCAGTTGAAACAAAGGCGGGGACATAGTTTTAACTTAAGTACCTTGGCTATATATTCCATCATGGTGTAATATCAAGTACGAGAATGAGCGAGTGAGAAATACATATCCAAAAACACGGTAGAAAATATCACAATGTATAAAAACTTAAAATAAGGCAATGATATATAAAATCCCAAAAAGGAACAGACTCACAGTTTACAATTTGGTGTACCAGATCACGCGGGGCTCAACAATGAAGATACCACAAGTTTTCGAAGTTTGACGACGCTTTAACCAGTAACACCCACCAAGTGAAATCAATAATCAGAAGCGAGGAGGTTCGAAGATATATTTGATAGGCTATCAATATATCGAGGATCGTCTGATCTAATCTGGTAAGCGATTGCAGGAGATGTTGAGGATGGCGTTCCCACTCGTGGTCTGATGCGAATGTATGACCAAGCGCCTTCAGGTAGGTGATTCCATTACAACTGATGTGGTCAGCATCCAATGACGAAGACTTACAGAGCTATTTAAATCCTGAAAGAGAACGTAAAAGAGGAAGGTCAAAGGATGATAAATAGGAAGCAGACATCAGAAGAATAAATACCAAAGGGAAACGACTGGAAAGGATTGCCCGTGACGTAGTTATATGGAGAATGCTCTTGAACGACATAAACTACTCCATGAAGTGTAAGAGGAATAAGTTAGTAAGTAGGTAAAAGGTAACCAGAAAGATCCATTTCAGAATTATCAAGGTTATTGCATAACAGATTGGAAAACATATCAGGATAAAATGTGGATAAATTTTCGTTGTTGTAAGGTAGTTGTCAGTAGTGAACTTGAGGCACAGTCCCTTTAATACTATTACAATTCTAACTTCAAACAAGCAATTGTAGAGCTTAAATAGGAATGATCAATGTGACAACTTGTCCAAGTTGATCGGATGGCATGGCTCGTCCTTGCATCCGTGGTCACAGCTGAATGTTATCTTGTATCTTTTCTTCATATGAAATATATTGTTCCATCTCTAGTCTGAAATTCTTCTCCTTCATGTGTTGGTAATTGTTACGATGCAGTGAGTTGGTGTAGAAGATGATGTGATTTGCACGTGAGATCTTATAGATTAGGCAGTTACATGATAACGAACCTACAATTTTAGGATTAGTCCTATTTTTAGAGCACTCATTTTGATTAATAATAAGAATGGAATTACATGTGTGAAAAAATACTTAGAGTTATAACAAATAACATACTGAGCAAAGTTCATGTCAATCGAACACAAGAATATCATATATTATACAGAATACAATATCGTTCTTTTTATCCATCTTGTGTTTCGCCTTTCACTCAGGTCCCTGGTGATCATGTTTGATGTTATTCAGTCTTCTTTGTCTGGACTTTTATCACCGGTCTCTGACCGAAGACCTGACTTTACTACTTAATTTTAGTATTGAATGCTGCCGCGCCATTAACAACAGGGTTATATTTGACTACATTGAAAATTACAACGTGACTCATTTGGTGATTGTTTGTTTCGACTGTTTGCTGGGATTGGTTACTGGAATTCTAGCAGATAGATATTTTGTCCCATCTTGTTGGGAATACCATTACTGATTCTCTGGTACGGAACGCCTATCTATTAACCATTCGTTGAGCTGTTAAGCACGTTGATTTGGGCGAGAAAAAGCTTTGACTGCATGGCACAAGCTGTACCGTTTGAGGTAGTTTGCACTTTTTATTCGATTTGTTTGCCTTGTTGAAGAGAACCGTTTTAAATGAGCACAACGTTTGTGCTCGATATAATTTGATATGAGTCACTGAAAAACGCCTCGTACTCTATGTAGAAGAATGTGGTTAGAGAAAATCAAACAAACTTGATTTGTTAGCTGTGCGGTCGGACCAAATTCTGAAAGTTTGGTCGTTTCAGTCTTTATGTTACGCTTTCAATAAGAAACCACTTCGATTAAGCGCATTTAGATGCAACATACTTGATATGCCATACAGTTATTTGGATCGTCAATATTGATTCCCGAAACACTGTCCTAATGTCGCACTTACCACTTGACCAATTTATTGTCTTTGAGTTAGCTATTCATTCGCACAACAAACACGTGTTACAAAATAATTGAACCTTGCCTGGGTAGTTTAGTGTTTGTAAAAGCATAGAGACATCACATCATCAGATGTGATTTCGAGTGTTAAAACCACACATGTTTTCTATTTGAGTCAACACACATTGCAATAGATGAAACATGTACTGCAGATGGGTTTAGTAGTGAGATAAAACAGCGGCACAGTGCTTCCGGGATTTCAGTAGTGTTTTAAAACTTATCAAAACTTTGAATCATAAAGGACAATATGTCTTCATTCACCAATTCGCATAGTCGATATGGACTATTGTCGCCACTCAGAATAAGTAAATGCAAAAAAGATGATTACCGACAAAGAAATACAGGATGTGAAAAACCTAGTGAAGTCGTTTCTAATATCACACCCGATAAAAAAGGACAAGTTTATCACAAATGTCTTTTGAACACGGAAACCACGAATATGAATTCGGATCCTCATAGGTTCTGCGATATTTAGTAAACGAGATGGAACTTCATAGTAAAATGAAGAAGGTGTGTGATATGTCGTTCGGAACAACATAGTTTGATCTACCTGCTGTTTTCGTGTGAGCCTTTCTATCTTCACAAGTACATTTGTCATCCTATTACGGTTTCATGATAAATTACCTATAACTCCCACGTGTTTTGTTACCCTTCCATCTTTCATGTACACTCATGTAATTTCGGAAACATTATTCATTATTTCTTTCTCTACTTCCGGACATGTTTCGAGAAGTGGAAAAAAACAGCTCATGAAATACATGATTCTGTATGAAGTTCAATAAGGAATATAATTGAAATGCCAGTTGATTTATAGTTCGTAGGTAGTGGACCTTACCAAACCGCTAACTGCAACCACAACTGCGGTTATGTCAGCTTCTAAATAACTTATCTGCCTGAAATATTTGTATTTGAACAATCGATGGAAACGGAGTTTTCCATTGAAGTTCGGCTTCAATGAGTTTCTAATTATTAGTCATTTGTTATGGACATAAGAAGCTTTTACTTAGATGGTGAGTCGAAGAGGAGTGAGACAGATACTTCCGTACTATTTGTGTATCGTCACTTTGGTCCTCCCTTACTTAGAGTTCGATCAAGCAATTATCCGAAATAAATGTTCGAGACAACATTAAACTTCGGTGACCATTGTGAATTCATGAAGTCAATTAACCAGTTGCACTGAGTTTGTGCTCGATATAATTTGATATGAGTCACTGAAATACGCCTCGTACTCCATGCAGAAGAATGTGGTTAGAGAAAATCAAACAAACTTGATTTGTTAGCTGTGCGGTTGGACCAAATTCTGAAAGTTTGGTCGTTTCAGTCTTTATGTTACGCTTTCAATAAGAAACCACTTCGATTAAGCGCATTTAGATGCAACATACTTGATATGCCATACAGTTATTTGGATCGTCAATATTGATTCCCGAAACACTGTCCTAATGTCGCACTTACCACTTGACCAATTTATTGTCTTTGAGTTAGCTATTCATTCGCACAACAAACACGTGTTACAAAATAATTGAACCTTGCCTGGGTAGTTTAGTGTTTGTAAAAGCATAGAGACATCACATCATCAGATGTGATTTCGAGTGTTAAAACCACACATGTTTTCTATTTGAGTCAACACACATTGCAATAGATGAAACATGTACTGCAGATGGGTTTAGTAGTGAGATAAAACAGCGGCACAGTGCTTCCGGGATTTCAGTAGTGTTTTAAAACTTATCAAAACTTTGAATCATAAAGGACAATATGTCTTCATTCACCAATTCGCATAGTCGATATGGACTATTGTCGCCACTCAGAATAAGTAAATGCAAAAAAGATGATTACCGACAAAGAAATACAGGATGTGAAAAAACCTAGTGAAGTCGTTTCTAATATCACACCCGATAAAAAAGGACAAGTTTATCACAAATGTCTTTTGAACACGGAAACCACGAATATGAATTCGGATCCTCATAGGTTCTGCGATATTTAGTAAACGAGATGGAACTTCATAGTAAAATGAAGAAGGTGTGTGATATGTCGTTCGGAACAACATAGTTTGATCTACCTGCTGTTTTCGTGTGAGCCTTTCTATCTTCACAAGTACATTTGTCATCCTATTACGGTTTCATGATAAATTACCTATAACTCCCACGTGTTTTGTTACCCTTCCATCTTTCATGTACACTCATGTAATTTCGGAAACATTATTCATTATTTCTTTCTCTACTTCCGGACATGTTTCGAGAAGTGGAAAAAAACAGCTCATGAAATACATGATTCTGTATGAAGTTCAATAAGGAATATAATTGAAATGCCAGTTGATTTATAGTTCGTAGGTAGTGGACCTTACCAAACCGCTAACTGCAACCACAACTGCGGTTATGTCAGCTTCTAAATAACTTATCTGCCTGAAATATTTGTATTTGAACAATCGATGGAAACGGAGTTTTCCATTGAAGTTCGGCTTCAATGAGTTTCTAATTATTAGTCATTTGTTATGGACATAAGAAGCTTTTACTTAGATGGTGAGTCGAAGAGGAGTGAGACAGATACTTCCGTACTATTTGTGTATCGTCACTTTGGTCCTCCCTTACTTAGAGTTCGATCAAGCAATTATCCGAAATAAATGTTCGAGACAACATTAAACTTCGGTGACCATTGTGAATTCATGAAGTCAATTAACCAGTTGCACTGAGTTTGTGCTCGATATAATTTGATATGAGTCACTGAAATACGCCTCGTACTCCATGCAGAAGAATGTGGTTAGAGAAAATCAAACAAACTTGATTTGTTAGCTGTGCGGTTGGACCAAATTCTGAAAGTTTGGTCGTTTCAGTCTTTATGTTACGCTTTCAATAAGAAACCACTTCGATTAAGCGCATTTAGATGCAACATACTTGATATGCCATACAGTTATTTGGATCGTCAATATTGATTCCCGAAACACTGTCCTAATGTCACACTTACCACTTGACCAATTTATTGTCTTTGAGTTAGCTATTCATTCGCACAACAAACACGTGTTACAAAATAATTGAACCTTGCCTGGGTAGTTAGTGTTTGTAAAAGCATAGAGACATCACATCATCAGATGTGATTTCGAGTGTTAAAACCACACATGTTTTCTATTTGAGTCAACACACATTGCAATAGATGAAACATGTACTGCAGATGGGTTTAGTAGTGAGATAAAACAGCGGCACAGTGCTTCCGGGATTTCAGTAGTGTTTTAAAACTTATCAAAACTTTGAATCATAAAGGACAATATGTCTTCATTCACCAATTCGCATAGTCGATATGGACTATTGTCGCCACTCAGAATAAGTAAATGCAAAAAAGATGATTACCGACAAAGAAATACAGGATGTGAAAAAACCTAGTGAAGTCGTTTCTAATATCACACCCGATAAAAAAGGACAAGTTTATCACAAATGTCTTTTGAACACGGAAACCACGAATATGAATTCGGATCCTCATAGGTTCTGCGATATTTAGTAAACGAGATGGAACTTCATAGTAAAATGAAGAAGGTGTGTGATATGTCGTTCGGAACAACATAGTTTGATCTACCTGCTGTTTTCGTGTGAGCCTTTCTATCTTCACAAGTACATTTGTCATCCTATTACGGTTTCATGATAAATTACCTATAACTCCCACGTGTTTTGTTACCCTTCCATCTTTCATGTACACTCATGTAATTTCGGAAACATTATTCATTATTTCTTTCTCTACTTCCGGACATGTTTCGAGAAGTGGAAAAAAAACAGCTCATGAAATACATGATTCTGTATGAAGTTCAATAAGGAATATAATTGAAATGCCAGTTGATTTATAGTTCGTAGGTAGTGGACCTTACCAAACCGCTAACTGCAACCACAACTGCGGTTATGTCAGCTTCTAAATAACTTATCTGCCTGAAATATTTGTATTTGAACAATCGATGGAAACGGAGTTTTCCATTGAAGTTCGGCTTCAATGAGTTTCTAATTATTAGTCATTTGTTATGGACATAAGAAGCTTTTACTTAGATGGTGAGTCGAAGAGGAGTGAGACAGATACTTCCGTACTATTTGTGTATCGTCACTTTGGTCCTCCCTTACTTAGAGTTCGATCAAGCAATTATCCGAAATAAATGTTCGAGACAACATTAAACTTCGGTGACCATTGTGAATTCATGAAGTCAATTAACCAGTTGCACTGAGTTTGTGCTCGATATAATTTGATATGAGTCACTGAAATACGCCTCGTACTCCATGCAGAAGAATGTGGTTAGAGAAAATCAAACAAACTTGATTTGTTAGCTGTGCGGTTGGACCAAATTCTGAAAGTTTGGTCGTTTCAGTCTTTATGTTACGCTTTCAATAAGAAACCACTTCGATTAAGCGCATTTAGATGCAACATACTTGATATGCCATACAGTTATTTGGATCGTCAATATTGATTCCCGAAACACTGTCCTAATGTCACACTTACCACTTGACCAATTTATTGTCTTTGAGTTAGCTATTCATTCGCACAACAAACACGTGTTACAAAATAATTGAACCTTGCCTGGGTAGTTTAGTGTTTGTAAAAGCATAGAGACATCACATCATCAGATGTGATTTCGAGTGTTAAAACCACACATGTTTTCTATTTGAGTCAACACACATTGCAATAGATGAAACATGTACTGCAGATGGGTTTAGTAGTGAGATAAAACAGCGGCACAGTGCTTCCGGGATTTCAGTAGTGTTTTAAAACTTATCAAAACTTTGAATCATAAAGGACAATATGTCTTCATTCACCAATTCGCATAGTCGATATGGACTATTGTCGCCACTCAGAATAAGTAAATGCAAAAAAGATGATTACCGACAAAGAAATACAAGATGTGAAAAACCTAGTGAAGTCGTTTCTAATATCACACCCGATAAAAAAGGACAAGTTTATCACAAATGTCTTTTGAACACGGAAACCACGAATATGAATTCGGATCCTCATAGGTTCTGCGATATTTAGTAAACGAGATGGAACTTCATAGTAAAATGAAGAAGGTGTGTGATATGTCGTTCGGAACAACATAGTTTGATCTACCTGCTGTTTTCGTGTGAGCCTTTCTATCTTCACAAGTACATTTGTCATCCTATTACGGTTTCATGATAAATTACCTATAACTCCCACGTGTTTTGTTACCCTTCCATCTTTCATGTACACTCATGTAATTTCGGAAACATTATTCATTATTTCTTTCTCTACTTCCGGACATGTTTCGAGAAGTGGAAAAAAACAGCTCATGAAATACATGATTCTGTATGAAGTTCAATAAGGAATATAATTGAAATGCCAGTTGATTTATAGTTCGTAGGTAGTGGACCTTACCAAACCGCTAACTGCAACCACAACTGCGGTTATGTCAGCTTCTAAATAACTTATCTGCCTGAAATATTTGTATTTGAACAATCGATGGAAACGGAGTTTTCCATTGAAGTTCGGCTTCAATGAGTTTCTAATTATTAGTCATTTGTTATGGACATAAGAAGCTTTTACTTAGATGGTGAGTCGAAGAGGAGTGAGACAGATACTTCCGTACTATTTGTGTATCGTCACTTTGGTCCTCCCTTACTGAGAGTTCGATCAAGCAATTATCCGAAATAAATGTTCGAGACAACATTAAACTTCGGTGACCATTGTGAATTCATGAAGTCAATTAACCAGTTGCACTGAGTTTGTGCTCGATATAATTTGATATGAGTCACTGAAATACGCCTCGTACTCCATGCAGAAGAATGTGGTTAGAGAAAATCAAACAAACTTGATTTGTTAGCTGTGCGGTTGGACCAAATTCTGAAAGTTTGGTCGTTTCAGTCTTTATGTTACGCTTTCAATAAGAAACCACTTCGATTAAGCGCATTTAGATGCAACATACTTGATATGCCATACAGTTATTTGGATCGTCAATATTGATTCCCGAAACACTGTCCTAATGTCGCACTTACCACTTGACCAATTTATTGTCTTTGAGTTAGCTATTCATTCGCACAACAAACACGTGTTACAAAATAATTGAACCTTGCCTGGGTAGTTTAGTGTTTGTAAAAGCATAGAGACATCACATCATCAGATGTGATTTCGAGTGTTAAAACCACACATGTTTTCTATTTGAGTCAACACACATTGCAATAGATGAAACATGTACTGCAGATGGGTTTAGTAGTGAGATAAAACAGCGGCACAGTGCTTCCGGGATTTCAGTAGTGTTTTAAAACTTATCAAAACTTTGAATCATAAAGGACAATATGTCTTCATTCACCAATTCGCATAGTCGATATGGACTATTGTCGCCACTCAGAATAAGTAAATGCAAAAAAGATGATTACCGACAAAGAAATACAGGATGTGAAAAACCTAGTGAAGTCGTTTCTAATATCACACCCGATAAAAAAGGACAAGTTTATCACAAATGTCTTTTGAACACGGAAACCACGAATATGAATTCGGATCCTCATAGGTTCTGCGATATTTAGTAAACGAGATGGAACTTCATAGTAAAATGAAGAAGGTGTGTGATATGTCGTTCGGAACAACATAGTTTGATCTACCTGCTGTTTTCGTGTGAGCCTTTCTATCTTCACAAGTACATTTGTCATCCTATTACGGTTTCATGATAAATTACCTATAACTCCCACGTGTTTTGTTACCCTTCCATCTTTCATGTACACTCATGTAATTTCGGAAACATTATTCATTATTTCTTTCTCTACTTCCGGACATGTTTCGAGAAGTGGAAAAAAACAGCTCATGAAATACATGATTCTGTATGAAGTTCAATAAGGAATATAATTGAAATGCCAGTTGATTTATAGTTCGTAGGTAGTGGACCTTACCAAACCGCTAACTGCAACCACAACTGCGGTTATGTCAGCTTCTAAATAACTTATCTGCCTGAAATATTTGTATTTGAACAATCGATGGAAACGGAGTTTTCCATTGAAGTTCGGCTTCAATGAGTTTCTAATTATTAGTCATTTGTTATGGACATAAGAAGCTTTTACTTAGATGGTGAGTCGAAGAGGAGTGAGACAGATACTTCCGTACTATTTGTGTATCGTCACTTTGGTCCTCCCTTACTTAGAGTTCGATCAAGCAATTATCCGAAATAAATGTTCGAGACAACATTAAACTTCGGTGACCATTGTGAATTCATGAAGTCAATTAACCAGTTGCACTGAGTTTGTGCTCGATATAATTTGATATGAGTCACTGAAATACGCCTCGTACTCCATGCAGAAGAATGTGGTTAGAGAAAATCAAACAAACTTGATTTGTTAGCTGTGCGGTTGGACCAAATTCTGAAAGTTTGGTCGTTTCAGTCTTTATGTTACGCTTTCAATAAGAAACCACTTCGATTAAGCGCATTTAGATGCAACATACTTGATATGCCATACAGTTATTTGGATCGTCAATATTGATTCCCGAAACACTGTCCTAATGTCGCACTTACCACTTGACCAATTTATTGTCTTTGAGTTAGCTATTCATTCGCACAACAAACACGTGTTACAAAATAATTGAACCTTGCCTGGGTAGTTTAGTGTTTGTAAAAGCATAGAGACATCACATCATCAGATGTGATTTCGAGTGTTAAAACCACACATGTTTTCTATTTGAGTCAACACACATTGCAATAGATGAAACATGTACTGCAGATGGGTTTAGTAGTGAGATAAAACAGCGGCACAGTGCTTCCGGGATTTCAGTAGTGTTTTAAAACTTATCAAAACTTTGAATCATAAAGGACAATATGTCTTCATTCACCAATTCGCATAGTCGATATGGACTATTGTCGCCACTCAGAATAAGTAAATGCAAAAAAGATGATTACCGACAAAGAAATACAGGATGTGAAAAACCTAGTGAAGTCGTTTCTAATATCACACCCGATAAAAAAGGACAAGTTTATCACAAATGTCTTTTGAACACGGAAACCACGAATATGAATTCGGATCCTCATAGGTTCTGCGATATTTAGTAAACGAGATGGAACTTCATAGTAAAATGAAGAAGGTGTGTGATATGTCGTTCGGAACAACATAGTTTGATCTACCTGCTGTTTTCGTGTGAGCCTTTCTATCTTCACAAGTACATTTGTCATCCTATTACGGTTTCATGATAAATTACCTATAACTCCCACGTGTTTTGTTACCCTTCCATCTTTCATGTACACTCATGTAATTTCGGAAACATTATTCATTATTTCTTTCTCTACTTCCGGACATGTTTCGAGAAGTGGAAAAAAACAGCTCATGAAATACATGATTCTGTATGAAGTTCAATAAGGAATATAATTGAAATGCCAGTTGATTTATAGTTCGTAGGTAGTGGACCTTACCAAACCGCTAACTGCAACCACAACTGCGGTTATGTCAGCTTCTAAATAACTTATCTGCCTGAAATATTTGTATTTGAACAATCGATGGAAACGGAGTTTTCCATTGAAGTTCGGCTTCAATGAGTTTCTAATTATTAGTCATTTGTTATGGACATAAGAAGCTTTTACTTAGATGGTGAGTCGAAGAGGAGTGAGACAGATACTTCCGTACTATTTGTGTATCGTCACTTTGGTCCTCCCTTACTTAGAGTTCGATCAAGCAATTATCCGAAATAAATGTTCGAGACAACATTAAACTTCGGTGACCATTGTGAATTCATGAAGTCAATTAACCAGTTGCACTGAGTTTGTGCTCGATATAATTTGATATGAGTCACTGAAATACGCCTCGTACTCCATGCAGAAGAATGTGGTTAGAGAAAATCAAACAAACTTGATTTGTTAGCTGTGCGGTTGGACCAAATTCTGAAAGTTTGGTCGTTTCAGTCTTTATGTTACGCTTTCAATAAGAAACCACTTCGATTAAGCGCATTTAGATGCAACATACTTGATATGCCATACAGTTATTTGGATCGTCAATATTGATTCCCGAAACACTGTCCTAATGTCACACTTACCACTTGACCAATTTATTGTCTTTGAGTTAGCTATTCATTCCGTACTATTTGTGTATCGTCACTTTGGTCCTCCCTTACTTAGAGTTCGATCAAGCAATTATCCGAAATTAATGTTCGAGAAAACATTAAACTTCGGTGACCATTGTGAATTCATGAAGTCAATTAACCAGTTGCTGAACGACGCTTAATTGCAAATAATAATAATAATTTATATTCTGAAAAAATTGATAATTACAGAATTCACGCCAGTTTACAGGCTTGATCAATTTGATATAAATAATATCATAATATGTACAGAACAAACATGTGATATGAGTTTTAAGTTTACTAGTTCAGTATTTGTTTAGGTATTACAGCGATCCAATGTATCAGCCGGGAACATGTAATATTTCTCAACTGGACAGCCTGTTGATATATGAACGGTGTAATTAGGGTCATTTCGTGTGCCAGATCGATTTAATGATAAATATCTACAACTAGAGAAATTAAAACGAAAACAGAGAGCACGGAACAACAAAGCAGTAATTACCGAAATATGTCAATCAGATCTATCAAAATGCGTATGTCATGTGACACAGTGATATACTGTTGATGATATTCAAATTAGTTAAACTAGCTGGGGACGGTATTAACATAAAGTGACAGCAAGTAGGTGGTTTTATCCAGAGAATGCACTAATAAAAATGCCTAAACATTTAAAGTTCCTATAATAACACTTGTGGAATGAGATACACTTGCGGGTGCTAGAGCATTCAATGCATTTTCGGAGGAGCAATATGCATCGATGCAACGTACAAATAATGGGAGTGATTTTATCGTACGGATATGTTCTGGTAGGTTATTCCAGAGTCTAGAAAATTTACAGGCAAAGTAATTCATATAAAGAGATGATTTAGAATAAGTTTGTTTCACAAGTGCCAAGGAATTACGGGTTTCATAATGAGGAGTCTCTGCATATTGAATTACATGATTGGATGTAAAGGATAATTTATTAAGTAGTTTGAAGAAAAAAATAAGATTTGGTTTGAGTCTTCTCTTCCATAAAGGGTCTAGCTCTAGTTTTTTACATCTAGAATTATAAGTTAAGGAACAATCAGCTCCAAGAATACGAAGTGTAAATCGTCTCTGTACTGATTCCAGCCTTAATTTATCCTTTATGCGCGCACTGCTAAGAATAAACGTGCAATATTCTAGAAGAGGTCGAACACAAACTTTGTACATTAAAATTCGTGATTCATTGTTATGAAGGTTTCGAATTATGTAACCTACTAGTCGTTGTGACTTGGAGGTCTGTTTCGATATCTGTTCTGTAAGCGATAAGTCTTGGGAGTATCTAAGTCCTAAGTCTACTACTGTATGTAACCTAGTTAACATTTCTCCATTTATGGTAAGGTCTAGGTTAAGTGATGTATCGCCGAAGCATATCCATCCACATTCAGCCGTATTAAGTTCCAGTTGCCATTTTAAGCACCACTGTGCTACCTTGTTAAGCTCCAAGTTAATGCAAGTTTGCATATTTTCCAGCTCATGTGGAGAAAATGAATATACTAGTTTAAGATCATCTGCATATAGAAGGGGCTTACCTACACAAAAATTTTCGCAAATGTCATTGATAAACACTAAAAAGAGCAAAGGTCCTAAGACACTACCTTGTATTACACCACTTCTAACGGGGACAGCGTTAGACAATTAAGAGTTAATTTTAACTATTTGATGTCGATTGCTGAGAAATGAATCAATCCAATCTAGCAAAGGATTTTGAACCCCATAAGATGCAAGTTTGCCTATAAGAAGTTGGCGGTTAACCATGTCAAAGGCCTTAGAAATGTCCAGATATAGCACTAAGACTAGATATCCATGGCTACGTAGAGAGTAGACTAAATTAAAGAAGTCGAAATGACATGTCATGCAAGATCGATTTTTGAGAAATCCATGTTGAGTATCATTGATAAAGTTTCCAGCGAGTAAATAGTTGGAAAGTTCATCACTTACAATTTTCTCCATAATCCTAGCGATTACTGGAGTAATATTTATTGGCCCATAATTGTTCATGTCAGTCTTATCTCCAGATTTATAACGTGGTATGATGTACGCGGTTTTCCAACAGTAAGGGTAAGAACCAGTTTCCATAGAGAGAGTAAACAGCTTTAGAAGAAGACGTGGAATATCTGCACCACCGTATTTGTAGAGAAATGATGGAATCCCGTCTGCTCCATGACCGCGCGAAAGCTTAAGGGCATTTATAGCCATATAAATTTTCTTACATGTGAAGGGGACAGATTTTATGGAGTTGCTGGTCACGCACGTAACTCTTGAAGCAGAGCCACTTGTGGTTCCTACATCATTCGCAAAAGTACCACTGAAAAGGTCTGCCTTAGTTTTAGAGTCGTATATAAAAGTGTTATTATGCTGGATGCATGGTATATAAACATTTTGAGTTACTTTAGCACGTTCATTGGGAAGTAGAGTTAAGTTTTGTACTTTTGAGTTACTATAAAGTGCTAGTAACTCCTTAATAATGGCTTTTAACCTATGTGTCTCTTTAATTTGATTAAAAATTATTGTTATTTGCGCAGCTGCCGTGAAGTCGTTTGACTTGAAATAGCGATTCTGTAGGCGTCTTAGTTTATTACGATATTTAGCTGTTATATATAATTCTTAAGGTTCAATAAACCTGTACGTTTTAAGCGGTACACAAGAATCTAAACAAGAGTTAACGATCAAATAGAATTCGTCGAGAGCATCTATAAGATTGGTACATGAAAAAAAGTTATCCCAGTCTGAAAGTTTAATCAGTGAATGCAGGAGGTCCCAGTCGGCATGCTTAAAGTCTCTATATTGACAGGTTTTTTGAATGGGTCGGTTAGAAGAGGGATATATAGGGAGAGCGCATACTACTGTCCTATGGTCACTGCTTTCAAATTCATCGTATACTTTTACAGACAGTGGGATAATATCTTTACTAAATATTAGATCGAGTATACTATCACCTCTAGTTGGGGTACGAACCCACTGTGACCAACAGTGCATGTTAATGGTTGCCGAGAACTCCTCATTACATGACTGACAGCTACCGGTACTCCAGTTAATCCCAGGATAATTGAAATCCCCAGTGATAACCTTAGCATTAAAGTTTAGAGCAGATGCATGTATGAATGCATTGATAATAAGATTATTCCCATTATTTGTGCTCTCAGGAGCTCTGTATGTACATCCAAGGAGTAGACTATGATTCAGGATGTTGACAGATATCAAGACTGATTCTGGTAAACTATTCAGGACACTATCTTCAACTCGATTAGTTATTAGGGTATCCAAAGCATATATAATACAACCACCTCCTCGCTTAGTTTCTCTGTCACAGCAATAGAGTCTATGGTTTTGGATATTTAATTCTGAATCAGACACTGCATGAGAGCACCATGTTTCAGTGATAAGTATGAAAGAAGGCTTGGATAGAAAGGCTAATGTTCTCAAGGCTGAAATTTTGTTCAGAAGTGAACGTGCATTGATAATTAATAGATTTAGAAAGGGCGTGTGGAGTGTAAAAAAACCGAGAGCTTCCCTATTGATGTCGTGTATTTTGGATTTGCATAGACTGTGGTTTATTATGTTTGACTGATCACATGGGCGATCACTTGAGCAAATTGTAGTGCTAGAGGGACCAGGAATTTCTGAAGGTCAGAAAAATCATTATTTTGATAAAGCGGATTACTTTGTTGAACTTGACTAGTCGGACAGTTGAGACAAGCACCTGATAGTTGAGGTTGGGTTGATGGTGAGTAACCCAGTAATCCATCTTGCCCAATGAGAAAGTGTTGAGAAAAGTTACGTGTTACTGGTATATTATTTAAAACGTTTGATGTTGGGTAACCTAGTAATCCATCTTGCCTAATGAGAAAGTGTTGAGATAGGTTACGTCTTACAGGTTTATCAATTTAAACGTAAGGCAATGTAAGGCAATACAGCTAGTTTATGTGCAGCATCACAGATAGTGTTCCATTTAAATCATTTTTTCGAAGTGTGCATGGCAAGCAAACAGATAACATATCAGAAGTAATCGTAAAAATCATAACACCATCAACAACCTTCAGTATTGAAGAAAATGACTTTTGAGTAGTTTTGCACTTCAGAATCATAAGGAGTTAGTAACAGGCCACAAAAATGAATGTGTACGTACAAGCATCCATCAAAAATAACTTTTAAGCATTGCAACATTCCTGTTTTCAGTAAACAATACTTACTGAAAGACGTTTTATGACCCATCGCATATATTACGCGACACAGACCATGAGGGATTCTTCACCTGTTTTACAAAGTCAGATTGATGGTTGAACCTTCATCTACCAGTTCATCTAATGGTTGCTAAAAGCCTGTCCAGTACATTCTTATTTGAGTTTAAGCATTGTATTTAAAGTATTTTATTTCCAGTAACGTTAATGTGTGTCATATACATATTATGTTCCATATCTTCAAATTCAATAGAATAATTCCGAGCACTGACAAATCAATATCCTAGTGGACAATTACCAGATGGAATTATTTAAAAAGTCTTTGACACGACATCTGTTAACATTTACAAAAATTGAATTTTTCACTTGACACAATGTTCACATTCATTATTTCGTATATTCGACATACATTATTCTCGCTATCCATTACTTACTTATTTAATTCCTTACGGAAACCACAAATATGAATTCGGATCCTCATAGGTTCTGCGATATTTAGTAAACGAGATGGAACTTCATAGTAAAATGAAGAAGGTGTGTGATATGTCGTTCGGAACAACATAGTTTGATCTACCTGCTGTTTTCGTGTGAGCCTTTCTATCTTCACAAGTACATTTGTCATCCTATTACGGTTTCATGATAAATTACCTATAACTCCCACGTGTTTTGTTACCCTTCCATCTTTCATGTACACTCATGTAATTTCGGAAACATTATTCATTATTTCTTTCTCTACTTCCGGACATGTTTCGAGAAGTGGAAAAAAACAGCTCATGAAATACATGATTCTGTATGAAGTTCAATAAGGAATATAATTGAAATGCCAGTTGATTTATAGTTCGTAGGTAGTGGACCTTACCAAACCGCTAACTGCAACCACAACTGCGGTTATGTCAGCTTCTAAATAACTTATCTGCCTGAAATATTTGTATTTGAACAATCGATGGAAACGGAGTTTTCCATTGAAGTTCGGCTTCAATGAGTTTCTAATTACTAGTCATTTGTTATGGACATAAGAAGCTTTTACTTAGATGGTGAGTCGAAGAGGAGTGAGACAGATACTTCCGTACTATTTGTGTATCGTCACTTTGGTCCTCCCTTACTTAGAGTTCGATCAAGCAATTATCCGAAATAAATGTTCGAGACAACATTAAACTTCGGTGACCATTGTGAATTCATGAAGTCAATTAACCAGTTGCACTGAGTTTGTGCTCGATATAATTTGATATGAGTCACTGAAATACGCCTCGTACTCCATGCAGAAGAATGTGGTTAGAGAAAATCAAACAAACTTGATTTGTTAGCTGTGCGGTTGGACCAAATTCTGAAAGTTTGGTCGTTTCAGTCTTTATGTTACGCTTTCAATAAGAAACCACTTCGATTAAGCGCATTTAGATGCAACATACTTGATATGCCATACAGTTATTTGGATCGTCAATATTGATTCCCGAAACACTGTCCTAATGTCACACTTACCACTTGACCAATTTATTGTCTTTGAGTTAGCTATTCATTCACACAACAAACACGTGTTACAAAATAATTGAACCTTGCCTGGGTAGTTTAGTGTTTGTAAAAGCATAGAGACATCACATCATCAGATGTGATTTCGAGTGTTAAAACCACACATGTTTTCTATTTGAGTCAACACACATTGCAATAGATGAAACATGTACTGCAGATGGGTTTAGTAGTGAGATAAAACAGCGGCACAGTGCTTCCGGGATTTCAGTAGTGTTTTAAAACTTATCAAAACTTTGAATCATAAAGGACAATATGTCTTCATTCACCAATTCGCATAGTCGATATGGACTATTGTCGCCACTCAGAATAAGTAAATGCAAAAAAGATGATTACCGACAAAGAAATACAGGATGTGAAAAACCTAGTGAAGTCGTTTCTAATATCACACCCGATAAAAAAGGACAAGTTTATCACAAATGTCTTTTGAACACGGAAACCACGAATATGAATTCGGATCCTCATAGGTTCTGCGATATTTAGTAAACGAGATGGAACTTCATAGTAAAATGAAGAAGGTGTGTGATATGTCGTTCGGAACAACATAGTTTGATCTACCTGCTGTTTTCGTGTGAGCCTTTCTATCTTCACAAGTACATTTGTCATCCTATTACGGTTTCATGATAAATTACCTATAACTCCCACGTGTTTTGTTACCCTTCCATCTTTCATGTACACTCATGTAATTTCGGAAACATTATTCATTATTTCTTTCTCTACTTCCGGACATGTTTCGAGAAGTGGAAAAAAACAGCTCATGAAATACATGATTCTGTATGAAGTTCAATAAGGAATATAATTGAAATGCCAGTTGATTTATAGTTCGTAGGTAGTGGACCTTACCAAACCGCTAACTGCAACCACAACTGCGGTTATGTCAGCTTCTAAATAACTTATCTGCCTGAAATATTTGTATTTGAACAATCGATGGAAACGGAGTTTTCCATTGAAGTTCGGCTTCAATGAGTTTCTAATTATTAGTCATTTGTTATGGACATAAGAAGCTTTTACTTAGATGGTGAGTCGAAGAGGAGTGAGACAGATACTTCCGTACTATTTGTGTATCGTCACTTTGGTCCTCCCTTACTTAGAGTTCGATCAAGCAATTATCCGAAATAAATGTTCGAGACAACATTAAACTTCGGTGACCATTGTGAATTCATGAAGTCAATTAACCAGTTGCACTGAGTTTGTGCTCGATATAATTTGATATGAGTCACTGAAATACGCCTCGTACTCCATGCAGAAGAATGTGGTTAGAGAAAATCAAACAAACTTGATTTGTTAGCTGTGCGGTTGGACCAAATTCTGAAAGTTTGGTCGTTTCAGTCTTTATGTTACGCTTTCAATAAGAAACCAGTTGCTGAACGACACTTAATAGCAAATGTAAGGCAATACAGCTAGTTTATGTGCAGCATCACCGATAATGTTCCATTTAAATCATTTTTTCGAAGTGTGCATGGCAAGCAAACAGATAACATATCAGAAGTAATCGTAGAAATCATAACACCATCAACAACCTTCAGTATTGAAGAAAATGACTTTTGAGTAGTTTTGCACTTCAGAATCATAAGGAGTTAGTAACAGGCCACAAAAATGAATGTGTACGTACAAGCATCCATCAAAAATATCTTTTAAGCATTGCAATATTCTTGTTTTCAGTAAACAATGCGGACTGAAAAACGTTTTGTGACCCACCACCTTCACATCTGAATCAGACCCGCTGTGCTCATCAATGATGCTGCTCAGATGTGTAAATGTTTTCAAAAGTTCCGAAGCTTCTCCGCCATGTAGTGATCCGATTAATGCACGTTGTGTTTTGCAGGAAAATCTCGCTTTTCCCTTTGTGTATATTGAGACCTACTGCTGCTGAGACTGCTGTTATATGGAATGATTGTACAGTGCGTGAGACCGGGAGAGTCACCCAAACTGCTGCTATCCAGTACTACTGACAGCAACATAGTTAACCTTCCAAAATATAACTTGGAAGCTGGCAAAGTGATTTCGATCAAATACTACGTACTAATATCAAAAAGAAGCAGTTGAATGAAACAACGTTCTGTAGTTGTTACTTTGAAACTCTGAGGTTTGTTGCTTTTGGATGGCTGAACTAGATTCCATCAGGTTTCCTAACAATAATCACGATCTACTATCAAGAATCGCTTATGAAATTTCAAACAATCTTTATTGCATCAAGTGAAATGTGATGTGATGAGGCCGTGAAGTACACTGGTTTCACACACACACACTATTCAGAATTTTAAGGAGGATAACATCTATGCAAATCAGAATTTCCGTTCGCACCTTGTATCTATGCAATATTGATTGAGGTTTAAAAACTATGTACCTCCACTACAGTTTCGCACAAAAATCTCTTGTGAAAAAGCCACAAGTCTGATTATTGATACTAGTAAACAACGTAAGTCGTATCTCTGCGTGTGTAGTGTAAAACACGTTTAAGCGCACTATGACTATTCTTGTTGACGGGCAACTATCATATAAACTATGATATAAGGCTACTTTTGAGTAAGGTTGACATACAGCTTTTTGCTTTAGCTTTCAATAATATGAGAGGCGAACTAGCTGAACTGTACATTTGTCTCCGTATTTGCTGCTGTTGACAAGTCATTGACAAAAATTGAAAATAAAAGAGGACTGAGAATCTAGCATTTAGAAACTTCACACTTTGCAGGTTCCACGCTTCCCCGTACTCGTTGTTCTCTGTCATTGGAATAGTCACTTGTCAGTTTATGATTTCATAATGGATGGCGAAACTTACACATTTCATTTTAGGATCCAGGTGAGATACGTTGTCTGAGGCCTTTCTTGGAAATTTAACAACTTCATCTGTCAGAAAATTTCTACTGTTCGCTACAGCACAATCATTTTCTGCAATGAGCAGATTTGTTAAGCAAGATGGGTTTTTCCAGAAAGCACATTTCCTCCTGGATAAAAGATTATGCCCTTCCATTTAGTTTTTAGTAGCCATTCGAATAATTTTTTTCATTAATTTGACAACTGCATTTGTTTCACAAACGGGCCGATAGTTACTAATTGCGTCCCTATACCCGCTTCATGAACTAGACTAATAATTGCATCTTCCCAGTCTTTTGGCACTCTGAACTGCCTCGAAGACGTATCTAACAACATGGCGAGAGTTTCTGTAATTACATCCATCATTGTTTCATTATCCTTGGACGAATATAGTCAGGACAACTGAACCTTTCTGGTTTGAGATGTTGGATTGATCGTATGATAGTTCCTTTAACGATAATCACAGGCTTCATCAACGAGTTGCTATTATCACTGTTAATTATTTCTTTTTTACCATCTTGTGTAGGAAACACTGGTAAAATATTCTAATCAGGCTTCAGCTTTTACAACATCATTTCTTGCTGGTATCAATGAGTTTTCTTGGACGAAAATTGGTAGGATCCCATTACTACTCTCAGTTCACATCCCAAACCAATTGTTTCTCATTTAAAATTTCACCCTTACGTATCAGTGCTTGCAGGCCTTTATAGTTTGACTATAAATGTATCTATGCTGTTCAAAACCTTAATAGGTGAACACATTCCGATGCTTTTTCCTACTTCTAACAAAATCCTTGGTGAACATTCATTCCTTTTACTTGTAACTTAACATGGTAAATACGAGGATTTAACTAAATTAAGTATACTTTTAAATGTACACAATGCTTCTCTTTAGAACCTTTATGGCACCGTAGGCTAAAGAATAATTTAATATTTCTCTACAAAGCGATATATGGACCCTCATTTCTAACCTCCTGCCCAACTATGATTCACCACCCAGCCTATAGACTAAGAAACAACGCATACACACTACACACCGTAAAACACCAAAAAACAAGTGCGTTGTAAGTTTTTTACAGTGCGGTATAGTTTATTGTAGAACAGGTTGCCATTGCCTATCCATAACTGTGACACATTTACCAGATTCAAAAGGCTAATAACCCTGTTTCTAGACTCTACAGAGCTTCAATCTTTCCTTGAACTACCGCCCACCAATGAAGCACTTTATTATGGACCGCCTAATTTTTAAACTGAACGAGAATATAACGAGCCCGACTATTACTAATATGAATACAACTAAATTACAGGACATACTGTTTGCCGTTTTCTATTATTCATTGTGCATTAATCCAGGCCTAATTCTCCTAACCCTCACTTTCAGTTCTCAAATCCCTCTACTGGTTAAATATACATTTTTCTTCCTAAGTGTCATATCTTTTTTTATTGCAAGTAGACTGATAACTCAGTAATCTTATGGATGCTGATCTGCTAAGGCCGATCATACGAAGCTCAAAATTGATCATAAAATCTTGTGAGTCGCTCTGTGTTTTATTTTTCTTACCCTAAAAATTCTACAATTTTATACTCTTTCATATCATTTGATTTACTACTAGTCCTACTATCTTTAGACCACATATAATCTAACCTGTTTTTTTTCTATCTTTCACCATTAGTTATCTTCATAGTAGTGTGATATACTAAAGGGACATCTAACCCATAATACAAACGCTTTAACTATCAGATTTGCTTGTAACATGGAACTAGTAGGGACAGTGTATTCCAACCATGTGCTTTGATTAAAGCAGTGTGCATACTTACCACAAACGTGAGCCTAACATCACAAAAGGAGGGAGGGTGGCGTTACTGATCAACATACATGATGGCGGGAAGATAACTTCAATCCACCGATGTCTGTAGGGCAGAACATTTTGTTAAATTACGGCTCCTTATGGTCTAGTGGAATGTCACGAACTACTGGTATTGATGATGGTTTATCATGCAAAATACCTCAATAAATCGTGTTTAAAATGTTAAATTGGTTTAACTTCCAACCCAGTAATCCTATTACAAGCAAACTAGACAATCCGATAAAATAAAAATAAAAAAACGAAGCCTACTCAAGACCCTATAAAATCTAAAAACGGCTCCAATAACGTCGACAAAAAAAGGGAGACAGCCATTTGTTGTATCATAACACTGCTTTTAGCACTAGATTTTATAACTACACATTCTCATACTCTCAGTTTCTTTCTGAACCAGCTCCATTTGTCAGTTGATTATCCACTCATACCTTGTCTACAGTTATTTCCTTTAACCTATTAGGATGCTCCTGCTTACTAAATACTTTAATGAAAGAGAATCATATTGAGTAGTCATACCTTAACCATTTCTTCATGAACATTGTCTTCTCTGATTCTCGTCCTTTTTTGTTTTCTTGCACCATTTTTCAGCCCCCTTGAGATACGGAACGGGTGACCCCGTCCTGCACCATCCTTAAAGACTCAAATATTCCAAAGGGATATAAGATTGAGATTTCTAGAAGCCCTCAACTGCACATGAATCTATTATCGATCGTCAGTTGCACGTCGCAACGCAAATCTTATGAAGCGCGCTAACTGTGATACTGACTGAAACCGTTCTACATTCATATCTCATAAATTATAGACCCAGCTGAGTAATTTACTACAGCTGCAATTTGTATCATTTGTAACAATTTGATCTTGCCTGTAAACTGGCATGCCTCATGTAACAAAATGTTATTTGAGAATAAATTATTATTATTATTATTACTTTTAATAAAGTGATGACCTAGTATTTATTGAACAGTGTGTTGCTGTGACGCACTCCTGAATGGCTGATATGTTTGCTCTATACAATTCGGCGGGATTTAACCAGACCACAGATCACGCTAAGAACTGTAGACATAGATAACAAAGCACCATCAACGCTATTTGCCAAAGTTCGGTCGTTATTTAGACAGGCGATATCCTCAGTCATATGATAAATTAATAGGTTGAGCAAAGAAGATCCCTTCTTTGAGCCAAAACGTATGGGTCAGGATACATGTTGTACTAAAGCATGCTCCATCATCGTTATGAGGAGCCTGCTATTGAAAGGGCTTACAGGTTCTACGGTGTCTATCTATGTCCATCTAATAGCAAATACTAATAGTTTAAATCATGAGTCAGTTGAGGCCAGACCACCATGGAAAACCTGGGAGCACTGAACTGCCGTCTCGTCTCAGTATGGGACTCCTCAGCAGTGCGCACCCACGATCCAGACTTTCATGGTGGTCTAGCTTCGAATGACTTATGATTTCAACTATTGAAGTTCATAAAATCTCCACAAAACCCTTTCTGTGATAATAATAAATGCAGTGAAATCTCCTAATAACAGGCATGTAATACTTTTATTTTCAGATGAATGTGCTTTAAAATAAAGTCATCAACTAAGCAAATTTGTCTAGGATAGATGACACCAAATATAAATGTACAATATTCAAAGGTGATCTCACAGCAAATGAACTTATAATATGCAGCAGGCATGTGGTTACTGCTAAAGTGATGTTTAGTTAGCGTACACTAGTTCATCGTATTTTTCAAAATATGTCTTATGTTTAATCCCTTAAACAGGTCTGAGAATACACTATTTCTAAATATCAAACGCGTTTTCGAGTGAGTCCTTAAGAATTATGCAGGATACAAATATTTTATATGAAATCGTGGATACCTCAAACTACTCACAAACCTTACCTATTCAACATGTAATGTAGTTTTTGCCCGAGATTCAAATGAAAACGAACTTCGAAACAAAGTATCTACGGTCAAATATGAGAAAGACAGACCAAAAACTCGGGAAAACTTCTTCCGCATCAAGTATGCAATAATATGCGACAGTCTTCCCTCCGAAATACGCATGGGAGATAAATTACATACGTTCGTAAAACTGCTTGATCAAGCCCTCACCTGCAATGATCTAGCACGTAACAATTTGATCTTGCCTGTAAACTGGCATGCCTCGTGTAACGAAATTTTATTTGAGAATAAATCATCATTATTATCATTAATTAAAGCACCGCATCGATGCCTTACACACAGTACATAAACCTTAACTGCCTGATAAGCTTGTAAATGGTACTTATAGAAATAGTGTTTTCCAACAGGATGTGTGAGGTATGATATGTATCCAAAACCGTGTAGCGTGGTGTCGAGTTGAGCTTGACTATGAACACCGCTACCAGACTACGTGCCAATAGACCAATAAGATTCCGGTAGGCCAAAAATCAGAAGGCAGATGATAGTAATAGTTGCAATATATTTGTTGGCGATCTCGTGGTATCGAAAAAATACCGAGATCGTGCCAAAGGAGTACAGATGCGATCGGCAAGAAAAGATACGTGCGTAGTCGAAAACCGCGTAGAAGCAATGGAATACAATGGCAGACCAAAATGGCTGTTATTAGCACAGTTAAACAAACGAGCACAATAAAACAATCACTGGTACAATTGGTTATAATAATAATTGTTTTCATCGAACCAATCGCGTTCTGTTGACAAAAGTAGGTCACTACAACCGCTTAAATGAGCCTAATATCACAAAAGGAGCAAGAGTTGAATTACTGAACAGCAAGCATGAAATTTGAGCGTGATGACTGAAATAAACATTTTGTATGAATCAGGCTCTTTATGATTGAAAATGAGCCAGTCAATCTGTGATATAGATTGTCTTCCTTCGCTCATCACTCAAACTCATTTTCCAAAATTTTTCTGGATAAGCTATTCTACTAGGATAACCCATAAAATGCTAACTCGAACTTTTACACTAGGATTGTATGGCTGGCATCGGACGGACAAAAAAGAAAGGATAAAAATTAGACTATAAAAGATATGGTTATCAGTATTCTTAACACTTCACACTCTATATACACACTCCCTTCTAATCAACAGATTTCCATATACCAACCTTGACATCCCTCCCTTCATGTGAACTTACTCCCACTTGTTAAGCATCACAACTCGTTGTTTTTTATTATGACATTATCTCATCTTTAGCCTATGACTTCATTTCACTCTAAAAAGAGATAATATGAATGTAGTCTAGTTTGTTGTACTTCTGCCTGTTCTACTAAAAAATGTTAAGAAACGTTTGACGTTCATATCCAATTGCCCTGCTGCTGTTCTGCTTCTCATTTTTCTTTCTTCAGAATCTTGCTTTTATGACACAGCTATGTAACCTCTGACATCTGGAACAAACTTGACGTACGCGTCCCCTCAAGTTCATAGTCTACTTCATAACAACTATAAATTTAATAAGTTGTATTGCATAAATACTTAGCACGATCAGAGTTCTAACTCAATTATATCTATATTGGAACTGGTGTGTAGCGTGAACGCGATGCCGCTTTGTAAAGTATTTTGAAGTCTGCACTCAGTGTACTACTAAAGCATCAAGCTAATCATTATCGTTTCAAGACATCTCCAGGAATAAACTGCTATTCACTTTTATCAGTTTCATTTATTTAACGACCCTACTTGGAAAGCATGCTGTGAGTCAACAAATGTTGTAGTTTATAGAGCATGCCTGTAAAAATGGCGTGTACCTGATTATGCAGAAATTTTTTATTATTATTGGTCACATATGTCCAACTTGGATAGGAGACACATTCAAATCTTCATGCTTTATTTCAGTGTTATATATATCTTCCTTCACTATGAAGCTATGCAAAGTTCCGTCTGCGTTTGTTTACGATTAAAATGCTGCATAACCCTCAAGCCTGCTATTAATATGCGCTTAATACTAATAAGCCAGTCGGTCATTTACTTTCAATTCTAAGAAATTTATTAAGTATCAAAACAATACTGCAAATTCACGCCACTTTGATTGAAGTAAGATTTGAACAAAAAAGCAGTTAATGGCTTGGACATTAAGTAGGCTGGACGGAACTGTAATATATTATCACGAAAGATTAAGTTACGACACGAAAAATTTAATTGCAAAATGTTTGTGTATGTCGGGTCATCTTTCTAGAAGCACAATGATTCAGAGGCTCTAGAGGTGTCGAAGAGCATCCGTCCAATCAGAGCCTGATGGAGCTTTCTAGAACATGGCGTGCTACGTCAGGACAAGAGCATACATTTTCTCCTTGATGTTTGACTGAGTAATAATGATGTAATAAGAGACCCCGATAACTATAAATACACATGTTTTTCTGTTCGTTTTTCACTTATACCCAACAATGGTTTCTCTTGCTTCTTCTCATTTATGACTGTTGGGGTTTAATACAGTAGGGTTCCGTCAGTTGTATATCGCTTTTCTGCGTTAATCAAGTAGTGGAAGCAACAGCATTCATTATTCCCCATACCAGCCAAACCCTTGTCTGATTATGTGTTTTCAGTGTAAACCTCTGTCTATTCATTAGTTCTACTGAATCTTATCAACTAATCAGCGCTGAGTTTCATGTTACTTTTCAACTCAATTTTCAAAGCTATTCGGTGAGTCATAAGAATAAGAGTTGGAACTTTATATCTAAAGTTCAGAAAAATCTAGAGATTTAGGATTATTTGGACGATGACCATAATACGAATAACAGTCACTGACTTTATAAAAGTTCGTATGATATGAATGATTAGTTGCAACAAAATCTTCACTATTTGACTACAGGATCGTTTTGAGAATGTTTGGTTTAACGTGTTTGAAAATCCCTCGATCTGCGCGCTTTTGTGGTGTAACTTGTGACTTTGTTTTTAGATGAAATCATCTGAATTGTTAATAAAATGCGTATAGTCAATTCATCCAGCAAATGACCGTATCTAAATATTTCGGCTTTCCATGTTTATATACACTGACTAACTTGTAACTGGATTTTACCGTTGAGTTCGCTTCTCATTTTTCAATACATAACTTTTTAAGGTAACAATTATGCTTCCGTCTATCCATTGTGTTACAGTGCCTTAAATGGAGCAATTCAGTGCGATGTCCAAAGACACGATTCCGAATACGAGGACGTTGCAATCAAAGATTGTGATACGTTATTCAGGTGATCGGGCATTGATTGGGTAGATAGTCAGGCTAGAACAGGTGAATATCATCACATGCATGTTAGTTTTCAAATCATGAGAGGTTGTTATTACTGTGCGGGATTTCTGGAAGACGTCTGTTGTGAGAGTTGGTTTTTAACCATACGATCCTCATAGCTAAACACGAAATAACTGGGAACATAGATATTCAACATTTAACGCGGAGAATAAGCCAACGATTGAGAAGGTGTGAACAATGAATTGATTGGATATCATGGCTCGGCCTTACAGACACGGTCATACTTATGTAAAATAATTTCTATCCATGCTAAATATATTGTTCTACCTTCAGGCTAAATGTGTTCTTTATCATATATTGATAACCGTTACGAAACGATGCGTCAGGGTAGCCAATGATGTGACATCAACGTAAGATCTTATAAATTAGACAGTTACGTCATGACAAATCAACAATTTTAGGATTAGGTTTATTATTAGAGCAGTACTAATATCAAAGTAGACCATAATTTATACACATCGATAGGAGAATACAGTTTACGAAAATTGATTTCCTCAAGGTTACATCATTCAAACCTCTTGACCTAGTGCGGGTGTTTGAACGAGTACCTCCAGCCACGTTTTGTTCAGTAAATCCAATAAGGTCAAACTTAAAGTTGAAGGCCTACAGAACTGTCTATTTGAAAAAACTCTGTTGTAACAGTCGACACCCGTTAGTTTGAATTTTGACTACACCAAGACACAACCGGCAAGAAAATTAAACCTTAAGATCTTTGCAGTGGCGAACGTTATTCCGTTAGTTTGCCATGTCAAAACGCGTCTGGCTTTCATTTCTTACTTAAGGGAATTACATTCCACTAGTGATTATAAAAACCACGACAAAAACTTCAGTTCAACGTATTTATGTTTGTATTTTTAGTTCTTCTCTTAATTATCCTAGAAAAAGGATGAAAATGCGTATGCATGTGAAAATGTACTTGAAAAATCGTTTATACATTATGCAACAGATTTAGTCTAATTGCCTTAGGAAGACTTCTATTTACCTTGTAGATGACTTTGAACGCAGTGTCTGTCTTGATTGAGTGACCTGTGTTCACAGGGTGTTCGATTATAGAACTTCTTATCGAGCCGTTGACTCCTCTTCTTAACCACGTCGGACAATGTTCTTGAATTCTTTTGGATAAAGTATGCATCGAACGACCTATATACCTAGCTCCACAAGAGCGGGTGAATTGGTAAATGCACATTGAGTTGATCAGATGCGAAAATTTATCTTTCAGATTATTGGTGAACAATGATCGGCTGGAGAAGAATATTCGCGATGTTGTTGCGAAGAATGTTCTTTTTAGGGAATTCGAAACACTCCTCTCTAAGATATATGTGGCTCTATCACCTTTGAATTCGATGTTCATGTACAGAGTTTTCTTTTCTACTGTAAATATTTGCGTTTTTGGCCTCATGTTCTTATCAATGAATATCGGAGGATATCTGTCTTTGCTAAGTATCTCCTTTAAAAGGTTCAGTCCTTCATCTATGACTTCAGGGCTATAGATTCTTCGTACTCTTATTATTATTAAGTTTATTTTTCGGCTTATGGGAACCCAGCTGCTTTCAACTTCAAACGGAATTTTATTCATGGGTGACAATTATTAAATGTTTTTAGGAGATAACTGAAGTCACATTTATTGTCACAAATGATAGAGATATTATCCACGTACCTGCCACTACATTCACAGCCACATTCAGCCAAATTTTGTACGAATGTTATTTTCTATTTTATGGTACGTTGTGGTCGGTTTGGTTGGTACATAAACCGGGTGTGTTTGAAATACATAAATTATATCGCAGAGGCTGTGATTAGTATTCTGGACTCCGCTGGCCGGGCTAGGCGGAAAGCAGGACCCATTGGGACTCTAGGCTGCTCGCACGTGTTTTACCCCTCCTTGATACGACGGATAATTAATTGATCTCAGATTGGTGGTATTTTTACGTTACCCATTAACAGGGCACTCGAGCCACAAATTATAACAATCAGGCGTTTCTTTTTTGTCGTTTACTATTGTAGAGGCTGAGTAGTTCATAACTCAGCAGAAAAATTGATAAGGAATACAGTTTTGCGCGCGAACGCCCAACCTACTAGACCACTGAGCAGGCATCTAAAAATGTCATTGAATAACCTCAACCGATCCACGAAATTGCGCGACCATGTCCTATTGCACTGAGGTAGATATCTGTCTCTACCCGACACGGATTAGCTCCAGTGGTCAGGTTTGCGCGCAAGACTTAAAGCCCTGAGTTTTAATCTCGCGATCGGGATCGTGGATACGCAATTCTGTGGAGTCCCACGAAAGGAACAAACGGCTATCCAGCGCTTACAGGTTGTCAATGGTGGTCTAACATCAATCTGTTCATTACTTCAATCAAGAACTTAATAATCTCCACATCTCTATACTGATGATAGGGTATAGATTGTTTTTTTGTACAGCGGCCTTTAGCTTACTGGTGCACATATCATCTTTAGTTTCGTTTTGATCAGTGGTATAATACATGGGAACATGACGAATGAAGTTTTGGAAGTTTGGGGTAATAAATCGTGATGCACAAGATAATGTGTACCAAGTCGCTAGGTAGGTTAAATGTTAACATCTCGTCAGCTCTCATTAATTGAAGCAGATGAAGAATCTGTGAATCCCTCAGGAACTCAGAGTCATGCCGCAAACGAATTAGGTTGCAATGTATATATTGTTGCTTTTCGCTGCACTGTGAATTCAGAGTAACACGAGATAAATCACGTTCAATTATCTTGATGTATTTTAGTTTGAAAGTAAGGTCACTGTTTCGGCATTGATTTCCTTGATAGATACGGCACCTGTCCATCATGTAGAGCAGTCTACACAAATTAAGAGATAAAAACATCCACTATTCTTACGGAATTAAAATGGAAATAGTGAAAACGAGCGTCGGCTGTTACAAGAGAGCCTAAAAGTGCTTATGCATCAAATCGGCTTGGATTTTCGGGGGCTTAAACAGGAAAACCAACGTTTTCATTCACAGAGTAGGAGACCTACGGATGTTAGGTCTACCTTTACGCTGATGACTTTCAAGTTATCTATTAAACTAACTTTTGAGATGTACGTAGTGCTATGCCAGCAATACGACGTGAACTCTACAAGGTAGACAACTGGTGTAAGAGCTGGAGGTTGGAGCTCAATACAGAGAAATACGACTAGCTATGTATTGTAGACACGTTTCTTAAAATAAAACTAACACCTAACAAGAACATACTGCCTAAACTCACATCAGTAACCGGCCTAGATGTACGTTACTCACGCAGTCTTAACTTCTCAGAACATATCTCTATCAATTATTGTGAATGCGGAAATTGCATGACTTCATTCTTCGTCACTTCTATCAAAATGAATCGAAAATCATTCTCTACAAGGTATGTGTGAGTCCTATCGTTGAATACCGTTCGTTCTTATTTTTCAACTGATGTGTATGTGATATACTTAAAGTGGAAGGAATACAATGAGATTTCACCCGCAAAACTCTTATGACCGACTCACATATTAACTACAGTTCCCGATGCCATATATTAGGACTGGAACCATTTGAGAAGAGAGGACTTAGGTCCAATTTGAATCTGTACTTCAGGTGTTTGAAAATAAGAACGAACGGTATTCAACGATAGGACTCACACATACCTTGTAGAGAATGATTTTCGATTCATTTTGATAGAAGTGACGAAGAATGAAGTCATGCAATTTCCGCATTCACAATAATTGATAGAGATATGTTCTGAGAAGTTAAGACTGCGTGAGTAACGTACATCTAGGCCGGTTACTGATGTGAGTTTAGGCAGTATGTTCTTGTTAGGTGTTAGTTTTATTTTAAGAAACGTGTCTACAATACATAGCTAGTCGTATTTCTCTGTATTGAGCTCCAACCTCCAGCTCTTACACCAGTTGTCTACCTTGTAGAGTTCACGTCGTATTGCTGGCATAGCACTACGTACATCTCAAAAGTTAGTTTAATAGATAACTTGAAAGTCATCAGCGTAAAGGTAGACCTAACATCCGTAGGTCTCCTACTCTGTGAATGAAAACGTTGGTTTTCCTGTTTAAGCCCCCGAAAATCCAAGCCGATTTGATGCATAAGCACTTTTAGGCTCTCTTGTAACAGCCGACGCTCGTTTTCACTATTTCCATTTTAATTCCGTAAGAATAGTGGATGTTTTTATCTCTTAATTTGTGTAGACTGCTCTACATGATGGACAGGTGCCGTATCTATCAAGGAAATCAATGCCGAAACAGTGACCTTACTTTCAAACTAAAATACATCAAGATAATTGAACGTGATTTATCTCGTGTTACTCTGAATTCACAGTGCAGCGAAAAGCAACAATATAAACATTGCAACCTAATTCGTTTGCGGCATGACTCTGAGTTCCTGAGGGATTCACAGATTCTTCATCTGCTTCAATTAATGAGAGCTGACGAGATGTTAACATTTAACCTACCTAGCGACTTGGTACACATTATCTTGTGCATCACGATTTATTACCCCAAACTTCCAAAACTTCATTCGTCATGTTCCCATGTATTATACCACTGATCAAAACGAAACTAAAGATGATATGTGCACCAGTAAGCTAAAGGCCGCTGTACAAAAAAACAATCTATACCCTATCATCAGTATAGAGATGTGGAGATTATTAAGTTCTTGATTGAAGTAATGAACAGATTGATGTTAGACCACCATTGACAACCTGTAAGCGCTGGATAGCCGTTTGTTCCTTTCGTGGGACTCCACAGAATTGCGTATCCACGATCCCGATCGCGAGATTAAAACTCAGGGCTTTAAGTCTTGCGCGCAAACCTGACCACTGGAGCTAATCCGTGTCGGGTAGAGACAGATATCTACCTCAGTGCAATAGGACATGGTCGCGCAATTTCGTGGATCGGTTGAGGTTATTCAATGACATTTTTAGATGCCTGCTCAGTGGTCTAGTAGGTTGGGCGTTCGCGCGCAAAACTGTATTCCTTATCAATTTTTCTGCTGAGTTATGAACTACTCAGCCTCTACAATAGTAAACGACAAAAAAGAAACGCCTGATTGTTATAATTTGTGGCTCGAGTGCCCTGTTAATGGGTAACGTAAAAATACCACCAATCTGAGATCAATTAATTATCCGTCGTATCAAGGAGGGGTAAAACACGTGCGAGCAGCCTAGAGTCCCAATGGGTCCTGCTTTCCGCCTAGCCCGGCCAGCGGAGTCCAGAATACTAATCACAGCCTCTGCGATATAATTTATGTATTTCAAACACACCCGGTTTATGTACCAACCAAACCGACCACAACGTACCATAAAATAGAAAATAACATTCGTACAAAATTTGGCTGAATGTGGCTGTGAATGTAGTGGCAGGTACGTGGATAATATCTCTATCATTTGTGACAATAAATGTGACTTCAGTTATCTCCTAAAAACATTTAATAATTGTCACCCATGAATAAAATTCCGTTTGAAGTTGAAAGCAGCTGGGTTCCCATAAGCCGAAAAATAAACTTAATAATAATAAGAGTACGAAGAATCTATAGCCCTGAAGTCATAGATGAAGGACTGAACCTTTTAAAGGAGATACTTAGCAAAGACAGATATCCTCCGATATTCATTGATAAGAACATGAGGCCAAAAACGCAAATATTTACAGTAGAAAAGAAAACTCTGTACATGAACATCGAATTCAAAGGTGATAGAGCCACATATATCTTAGAGAGGAGTGTTTCGAATTCCCTAAAAAGAACATTCTTCGCAACAACATCGCGAATATTCTTCTCCAGCCGATCATTGTTCACCAATAATCTGAAAGATAAATTTTCGCATCTGATCAACTCAATGTGCATTTACCAATTCACCCGCTCTTGTGGAGCTAGGTATATAGGTCGTTCGATGCATACTTTATCCAAAAGAATTCAAGAACATTGTCCGACGTGGTTAAGAAGAGGAGTCAACGGCTCGATAAGAAGTTCTATAATCGAACACCCTGTGAACACAGGTCACTCAATCAAGACAGACACTGCGTTCAAAGTCATCTACAAGGTAAATAGAAGTCTTCCTAAGGCAATTAGACTAAATCTGTTGCATAATGTATAAACGATTTTTCAAGTACATTTTCACATGCATACGCATTTTCATCCTTTTTCTAGGATAATTAAGAGAAGAACTAAAAATACAAACATAAATACGTTGAACTGAAGTTTTTGTCGTGGTTTTTATAATCACTAGTGGAATGTAATTCCCTTAAGTAAGAAATGAAAGCCAGACGCGTTTTGACATGGCAAACTAACGGAATAACGTTCGCCACTGCAAAGATCTTAAGGTTTAATTTTCTTGCCGGTTGTGTCTTGGTGTAGTCAAAATTCAAACTAACGGGTGTCGACTGTTACAACAGAGTTTTTTCAAATAGACAGTTCTGTAGGCCTTCAACTTTAAGTTTGACCTTATTGGATTTACTGAACAAAACGTGGCTGGAGGTACTCGTTCAAACACCCGCACTAGGTCAAGAGGTTTGAATGATGTAACCTTGAGGAAATCAATTTTCGTAAACTGTATTCTCCTATCGATGTGTATAAATTATGGTCTACTTTGATATTAGTACTGCTCTAATAATAAACCTAATCCTAAAATTGTTGATTTGTCATGACGTAACTGTCTAATTTATAAGATCTTACGTTGATGTCACATCATTGGCTACCCTGACGCATCGTTTCGTAACGGTTATCAATATATGATAAAGAACACATTTAGCCTGAAGGTAGAACAATATATTTAGCATGGATAGAAATTATTTTACATAAGTATGACCGTGTCTGTAAGGCCGAGCCATGATATCCAATCAATTCATTGTTCACACCTTCTCAATCGTTGGCTTATTCTCCGCGTTAAATGTTGAATATCTATGTTCCCAGTTATTTCGTGTTTAGCTATGAGGATCGTATGGTTAAAAACCAACTCTCACAACAGACGTCTTCCAGAAATCCCGCACAGTAATAACAACCTCTCATGATTTGAAAACTAACATGCATGTGATGATATTCACCTGTTCTAGCCTGACTATCTACCCAATCAATGCCCGATCACCTGAATAACGTATCACAATCTTCGATTGCAACGTCCTCGTATTCGGAATCGTGTCTTTGGACATCGCACTGAATTGCTCCATTTAAGGCACTGTAACACAATGGATAGACGGAAGCATAATTGTTACCTTAAAAAGTTATGTATTGAAAAATGAGAAGCGAACTCAACGGTAAAATCCAGTTACAAGTTAGTCAGTGTATATAAACATGGAAAGCCGAAATATTTAGATACGGTCATTTGCTGGATGAATTGACTATACGCATTTTATTAACAATTCAGATGATTTCATCTAAAAACAAAGTCACAAGTTACACCACAAAAGCGCGCAGATCGAGGGATTTTCAAACACGTTAAACCAAACATTCTCAAAACGATCCTGTAGTCAAATAGTGAAGATTTTGTTGCAACTAATCATTCATATCATACGAACTTTTATAAAGTCAGTGACTGTTATTCGTATTATGGTCATCGTCCAAATAATCCTAAATCTCTAGATTTTTCTGAACTTTAGATATAAAGTTCCAACTCTTATTCTTATGACTCACCGAATAGCTTTGAAAATTGAGTTGAAAAGTAACATGAAACTCAGCGCTGATTAGTTGATAAGATTCAGTAGAACTAATGAATAGACAGAGGTTTACACTGAAAACACATAATCAGACAAGGGTTTGGCTGGTATGGGGAATAATGAATGCTGTTGCTTCCACTACTTGATTAACGCAGAAAAGCGATATACAACTGACGGAACCCTACTGTATTAAACCCCAACAGTCATAAATGAGAAGAAGCAAGAGAAACCATTGTTGGGTATAAGTGAAAAACGAACAGAAAAACATGTGTATTTATAGTTATCGGGGTCTCTTATTACATCATTATTACTCAGTCAAACATCAAGGAGAAAATGTATGCTCTTGTCCTGACGTAGCACGCCATGTTCTAGAAAGCTCCATCAGGCTCTGATTGGACGGATGCTCTTCGACACCTCTAGAGCCTCTGAATCATTGTGCTTCTAGAAAGATGACCCGACATACACAAACATTTTGCAATTAAATTTTTCGTGTCGTAACTTAATCTTTCGTGATAATATATTACAGTTCCGTCCAGCCTACTTAATATCCAAGCCATTAACTGCTTTTTTGTTCAAATCTTACTTCAATCAAAGTGGCGTGAATTTGCAGTATTGTTTTGATACTTAATAAATTTCTTAGAATTGAAAGTAAATGACCGACTGGCTTATTAGTATTAAGCGCATATTAATAGCAGGCTTGAGGGTTATGCAGCATTTTAATCGTAAACAAACGCAGACGGAACTTTGCATAGCTTCATAGTGAAGGAAGATATATATAACACTGAAATAAAGCATGAAGATTTGAATGTGTCTCCTATCCAAGTTGGACATATGTGACCAATAATAATAAAAAATTTCTGCATAATCAGGTACACGCCATTTTTACAGGCATGCTCTATAAACTACAACATTTGTTGACTCACAGCATGCTTTCCAAGTAGGGTCGTTAAATAAATGAAACTGATAAAAGTGAATAGCAGTTTATTCCTGGAGATGTCTTGAAACGATAATGATTAGCTTGATGCTTTAGTAGTACACTGAGTGCAGACTTCAAAATACTTTACAAAGCGGCATCGCGTTCACGCTACACACCAGTTCCAATATAGATATAATTGAGTTAGAACTCTGATCGTGCTAAGTATTTATGCAATACAACTTATTAAATTTATAGTTGTTATGAAGTAGACTATGAACTTGAGGGGACGCGTACGTCAAGTTTGTTCCAGATGTCAGAGGTTACATAGCTGTGTCATAAAAGCAAGATTCTGAAGAAAGAAAAATGAGAAGCAGAACAGCAGCAGGGCAATTGGATATGAACGTCAAACGTTTCTTAACATTTTTTAGTAGAACAGGCAGAAGTACAACAAACTAGACTACATTCATATTATCTCTTTTTAGAGTGAAATGAAGTCATAGGCTAAAGATGAGATAATGTCATAATAAAAAACAACGAGTTGTGATGCTTAACAAGTGGGAGTAAGTTCACATGAAGGGAGGGATGTCAAGGTTGGTATATGGAAATCTGTTGATTAGAAGGGAGTGTGTATATAGAGTGTGAAGTGTTAAGAATACTGATAACCATATCTTTTATAGTCTAATTTTTATCCTTTCTTTTTTGTCCGTCCGATGCCAGCCATACAATCCTAGTGTAAAAGTTCGAGTTAGCATTTTATGGGTTATCCTAGTAGAATAGCTTATCCAGAAAAATTTTGGAAAATGAGTTTGAGTGATGAGCGAAGGAAGACAATCTATATCACAGATTGACTGGCTCATTTTCAATCATAAAGAGCCTGATTCATACAAAATGTTTATTTCAGTCATCACGCTCAAATTTCATGCTTGCTGTTCAGTAATTCAACTCTTGCTCCTTTTGTGATATTAGGCTCATTTAAGCGGTTGTAGTGACCTACTTTTGTCAACAGAACGCGATTGGTTCGATGAAAACAATTATTATTATAACCAATTGTACCAGTGATTGTTTTATTGTGCTCGTTTGTTTAACTGTGCTAATAACAGCCATTTTGGTCTGCCATTGTATTCCATTGCTTCTACGCGGTTTTCGACTACGCACGTATCTTTTCTTGCCGATCGCATCTGTACTCCTTTGGCACGATCTCGGTATTTTTTCGATACCACGAGATCGCCAACAAATATATTGCAACTATTACTATCATCTGCCTTCTGATTTTTGGCCTACCGGAATCTTATTGGTCTATTGGCACGTAGTCTGGTAGCGGTGTTCATAGTCAAGCTCAACTCGACACCACGCTACACGGTTTTGGATACATATCATACCTCACACATCCTGTTGGAAAACACTATTTCTATAAGTACCATTTACAAGCTTATCAGGCAGTTAAGGTTTATGTACTGTGTGTAAGGCATCGATGCGGTGCTTTAATTAATGATAATAATGATGATTTATTCTCAAATAAAATTTCGTTACACGAGGCATGCCAGTTTACAGGCAAGATCAAATTGTTACAAATGATACAATTTCCACTGTGATAAATTTCTCAGCTGATAATATATAAAATATGAATTCAGATAATTTTAGTCAGTATCACAGTTGGCTTTATGAAAGTTGCTTTGCGACGCGCGACTGGTGCTCGAGGGTAGATCCATTGAAGGTGGGAGCTTCTAGAAATCGCAACCTTATACCCCTTTGGAATATTTGGGGCTTTATTGATGTTGAAGGACAAAGTCATTTGTTCCATGCCTGTTTTCAGTGGCATATCTCAAGGGGGTTGATAACAGAGTGCAAGAAAAAGAAACGACGAGCAGTAGAGCAGACAATGTTCATGAAGGAATAGTTAAGGTATGACTACTTAGTTTAATCCTCTCTTAATAAATTATTTATTAAGCAAAAGCACTCTAATAAGTTGAAGAAAATAAGTGTAGACAAGGTATGAGTGGATTGTCAACTGACAAATAGAAGCGGTTCAGAAAGAGGCTGAAAGTATGGGATTATGTGCGGTTATGAAATATGCTGCTCAGAGCAGTATAACGATACACAAACGGCCGTCTCCTGTTTTTGTCAAAGCTATTGGAGCCTTTGTTTCAGATTTTACCGGGTCTTCAGTAGGCTTTGTTTTTAGAGAATTGTCTAGTTTTCTTGTAATAGGATAACTGGGTTGGAAGAAATACCAATTCAACTTTTTAAACACGATTTAATGAGGTATTTCGCACAACAATTCAGCGCCGATACCATTATTTCGTGACATTCCACAAGGTCATAAGTGAGTATGGTATAAAGTAAAGTTTACCAACCAGAGTATAAGCATTAAGAAGGGTATGATGTAGGATAGTTGTTCATTTAAGTAGGCGGAAAAGTATAGAAGTATATGAGTTGGAGATAAGGTAACGAGTGAGGAAGTAATATAAATTGCTAGTCAACATAGTGTACAGAAGAGTAAAAGGCTGATAAAGAATAAACAGGAAGAAACTCACACCAACTTGGTGCTGATGTTATTTTGTGTTGTTCTAAACAGTTTATGAGTAACAGGCTCCATAGATGCAATACCACTGATAGTAGGCAGTCGATTGTGTCGTTCTCTTGACCTCTTAGGGTAGTAGTGACTATCCTTTAGCTACTGAGTTCAGTTGAACAGTATCGATAGGGCAAGTGAGTTAGCTGTCTACTTCAAGTGAAAAATTAGGGGAAAAAGTAACTAATACAACTTCAAAGTAGGAAAAATAAGGCAAACTGAACTTGAAGTCTATTTTGGCCTAGACATGTAGAGAGCCTATGATGTCTGAGTGGGGCACAGATGTGTTCGTACGTGCTAGATCATTGCAGGTGAGGGCTTGATCAAGCAGTTTTACGAACGTATGTAATTTATCTCCCATGCGTATTTCGGAGGGAAGACTGTCGCATATTATTGCATACTTGATGCGGAAGAAGTTTTCCCGAGTTTTTGGTCTGTCTTTCTCATATTTGACCGTAGATACTTTGTTTCGAAGTTCGTTTTCATTTGAATCTCGGGCAAAAACTACATTACATGTTGAATAGGTAAGGTTTGTGAGTAGTTTGAGGTATCCACGATTTCATATAAAATATTTGTATCCTGCATAATTCTTAAGGACTCACTCGAAAACGCGTTTGATATTTAGAAATAGTGTATTCTCAGACCTGTTTAAGGGATTAAACATAAGACATATTTTGAAAAATACGATGAACTAGTGTACGCTAACTAAACATCACTTTAGCAGTAACCACATGCCTGCTGCATATTATAAGTTCATTTGCTGTGAGATCACCTTTGAATATTGTACATTTATATTTGGTGTCATCTATCCTAGACAAATTTGCTTAGTTGATGACTTTATTTTAAAGCACATTCATCTGAAAATAAAAGTATTACATGCCTGTTATTAGGAGATTTCACTGCATTTATTATTATCACAGAAAGGGTTTTGTGGAGATTTTATGAACTTCAATAGTTGAAATCATAAGTCATTCGAAGCTAGACCACCATGAAAGTCTGGATCGTGGGTGCGCACTGCTGAGGAGTCCCATACTGAGACGAGACGGCAGTTCAGTGCTCCCAGGTTTTCCATGGTGGTCTGGCCTCAACTGACTCATGATTTAAACTATTAGTATTTGCTATTAGATGGACATAGATAGACACCGTAGAACCTGTAAGCCCTTTCAATAGCAGGCTCCTCATAACGATGATGGAGCATGCTTTAGTACAACATGTATCCTGACCCATACGTTTTGGCTCAAAGAAGGGATCTTCTTTGCTCAACCTATTAATTTATCATATGACTGAGGATATCGCCTGTCTAAATAACGACCGAACTTTGGCAAATAGCGTTGATGGTGCTTTGTTATCTATGTCTACAGTTCTTAGCGTGATCTGTGGTCTGGTTAAATCCCGCCGAATTGTATAGAGCAAACATATCAGCCATTCAGGAGTGCGTCACAGCAACACACTGTTCAATAAATACTAGGTCATCACTTTATTAAAAGTAATAATAATAATAATAATTTATTCTCAAATAACATTTTGTTACATGAGGCATGCCAGTTTACAGGCAAGATCAAATTGTTACAAATGATACAAATTGCAGCTGTAGTAAATTACTCAGCTGGGTCTATAATTTATGAGATATGAATGTAGAACGGTTTCAGTCAGTATCACAGTTAGCGCGCTTCATAAGATTTGCGTTGCGACGTGCAACTGACGATCGATAATAGATTCATGTGCAGTTGAGGGCTTCTAGAAATCTCAATCTTATATCCCTTTGGAATATTTGAGTCTTTAAGGATGGTGCAGGACGGGGTCACCCGTTCCGTATCTCAAGGGGGCTGAAAAATGGTGCAAGAAAACAAAAAAGGACGAGAATCAGAGAAGACAATGTTCATGAAGAAATGGTTAAGGTATGACTACTCAATATGATTCTCTTTCATTAAAGTATTTAGTAAGCAGGAGCATCCTAATAGGTTAAAGGAAATAACTGTAGACAAGGTATGAGTGGATAATCAACTGACAAATGGAGCTGGTTCAGAAAGAAACTGAGAGTATGAGAATGTGTAGTTATAAAATCTAGTGCTAAAAGCAGTGTTATGATACAACAAATGGCTGTCTCCCTTTTTTTGTCGACGTTATTGGAGCCGTTTTTAGATTTTATAGGGTCTTGAGTAGGCTTCGTTTTTTTATTTTTATTTTATCGGATTGTCTAGTTTGCTTGTAATAGGATTACTGGGTTGGAAGTTAAACCAATTTAACATTTTAAACACGATTTATTGAGGTATTTTGCATGATAAACCATCATCAATACCAGTAGTTCGTGACATTCCACTAGACCATAAGGAGCCGTAATTTAACAAAATGTTCTGCCCTACAGACATCGGTGGATTGAAGTTATCTTCCCGCCATCATGTATGTTGATCAGTAACGCCACCCTCCCTCCTTTTGTGATGTTAGGCTCACGTTTGTGGTAAGTATGCACACTGCTTTAATCAAAGCACATGGTTGGAATACACTGTCCCTACTAGTTCCATGTTACAAGCAAATCTGATAGTTAAAGCGTTTGTATTATGGGTTAGATGTCCCTTTAGTATATCACACTACTATGAAGATAACTAATGGTGAAAGATAGAAAAAAAAACAGGTTAGATTATATGTGGTCTAAAGATAGTAGGACTAGTAGTAAATCAAATGATATGAAAGAGTATAAAATTGTAGAATTTTTAGGGTAAGAAAAATAAAACACAGAGCGACTCACAAGATTTTATGATCAATTTTGAGCTTCGTATGATCGGCCTTAGCAGATCAGCATCCATAAGATTACTGAGTTATCAGTCTACTTGCAATAAAAAAAGATATGACACTTAGGAAGAAAAATGTATATTTAACCAGTAGAGGGATTTGAGAACTGAAAGTGAGGGTTAGGAGAATTAGGCCTGGATTAATGCACAATGAATAATAGAAAACGGCAAACAGTATGTCCTGTAATTTAGTTGTATTCATATTAGTAATAGTCGGGCTCGTTATATTCTCGTTCAGTTTAAAAATTAGGCGGTCCATAATAAAGTGCTTCATTGGTGGGCGGTAGTTCAAGGAAAGATTGAAGCTCTGTAGAGTCTAGAAACAGGGTTATTAGCCTTTTGAATCTGGTAAATGTGTCACAGTTATGGATAGGCAATGGCAACCTGTTCTACAATAAACTATACCGCACTGTAAAAAACTTACAACGCACTTGTTTTTTTGGTGTTTTACGGTGTGTAGTGTGTATGCGTTGTTTCTTAGTCTATAGGCTGGGTGGTGAATCATAGTTGGGCAGGAGGTTAGAAATGAGGGTCCATATATCGCTTTGTAGAGAAATATTAAATTATTCTTTAGCCTACGGTGCCATAAAGGTTCTAAAGAGAAGCATTGTGTACATTTAAAAGTATACTTAATTTAGTTAAATCCTCGTATTTACCATGTTAAGTTACAAGTAAAAGGAATGAATGTTCACCAAGGATTTTGTTAGAAGTAGGAAAAAGCATCGGAATGTGTTCACCTATTAAGGTTTTGAACAGCATAGATACATTTATAGTCAAACTATAAAGGCCTGCAAGCACTGATACGTAAGGGTGAAATTTTAAATGAGAAACAATTGGTTTGGGATGTGAACTGAGAGTAGTAATGGGATCCTACCAATTTTCGTCCAAGAAAACTCATTGATACCAGCAAGAAATGATGTTGTAAAAGCTGAAGCCTGATTAGAATATTTTACCAGTGTTTCCTACACAAGATGGTAAAAAAGAAATAATTAACAGTGATAATAGCAACTCGTTGATGAAGCCTGTGATTATCGTTAAAGGAACTATCATACGATCAATCCAACATCTCAAACCAGAAAGGTTCAGTTGTCCTGACTATATTCGTCCAAGGATAATGAAACAATGATGGATGTAATTACAGAAACTCTCGCCATGTTGTTAGATACGTCTTCGAGGCAGTTCAGAGTGCCAAAAGACTGGGAAGATGCAATTATTAGTCTAGTTCATGAAGCGGGTATAGGGACGCAATTAGTAACTATCGACCCGTTTGTGAAACAAATGCAGTTGTCAAATTAATGAAAAAAATTATTCGAATGGCTACTAAAAACTAAATGGAAGGGCATAATCTTTTATCCAGGAGGAAATGTGCTTTCTGGAAAAACCCATCTTGCTTAACAAATCTGCTCATTGCAGAAAATGATTGTGCTGTAGCGAACAGTAGAAATTTTCTGACAGATGAAGTTGTTAAATTTCCAAGAAAGGCCTCAGACAACGTATCTCACCTGGATCCTAAAATGAAATGTGTAAGTTTCGCCATCCATTATGAAATCATAAACTGACAAGTGACTATTCCAATGACAGAGAACAACGAGTACGGGGAAGCGTGGAACCTGCAAAGTGTGAAGTTTCTAAATGCTAGATTCTCAGTCCTCTTTTATTTTCAATTTTTGTCAATGACTTGTCAACAGCAGCAAATACGGAGACAAATGTACAGTTCAGCTAGTTCGCCTCTCATATTATTGAAAGCTAAAGCAAAAAGCTGTATGTCAACCTTACTCAAAAGTAGCCTTATATCATAGTTTATATGATAGTTGCCCGTCAACAAGAATAGTCATAGTGCGCTTAAACGTGTTTTACACTACACACGCAGAGATACGACTTACGTTGTTTACTAGTATCAATAATCAGACTTGTGGCTTTTTCACAAGAGATTTTTGTGCGAAACTGTAGTGGAGGTACATAGTTTTTAAACCTCAATCAATATTGCATAGATACAAGGTGCGAACGGAAATTCTGATTTGCATAGATGTTATCCTCCTTAAAATTCTGAATAGTGTGTGTGTGTGAAACCAGTGTACTTCACGGCCTCATCACATCACATTTCACTTGATGCAATAAAGATTGTTTGAAATTTCATAAGCGATTCTTGATAGTAGATCGTGATTATTGTTAGGAAACCTGATGGAATCTAGTTCAGCCATCCAAAAGCAACAAACCTCAGAGTTTCAAAGTAACAACTACAGAACGTTGTTTCATTCAACTGCTTCTTTTTGATATTAGTACGTAGTATTTGATCGAAATCACTTTGCCAGCTTCCAAGTTATATTTTGGAAGGTTAACTATGTTGCTGTCAGTAGTACTGGATAGCAGCAGTTTGGGTGACTCTCCCGGTCTCACGCACTGTACAATCATTCCATATAACAGCAGTCTCAGCAGCAGTAGGTCTCAATATACACAAAGGGAAAAGCGAGATTTTCCTGCAAAACACAACGTGCATTAATCGGATCAATACATGGCGGAGAAGCTTCGGAAGTTTTGAAAACATTTACACATCTGAGCAGCATCATTGATGAGCATAGCGGGTCTGATTCAGATGTGAAGGTGGTGGGTCACAAAACGTTTTTCAGTCCGCATTGTTTACTGAAAACAAGAATATTGCAATGCTTAAAAGTTATTTTTGATGGATGCTTGTACGTACACATTCATTTTTGTGGCCTGTTACTAACTCCTTATGATTCTGAAGTGCAAAACTACTCAAAAGTCATTTTCTTCAATACTGAAGGTTGTTGATGGTGTTATGATTTTTACGATTACTTCTGATATGTTATCTGTTTGCTAGCCATGCACACTTCGAAAAAATGATTTAAATGGAACACTATCTGTGATGCTGCACATAAACTAGCTGTATTGCCTTACATTGCCTTACGTTTAAATTGATAAACCTGTAAGACGTAACCTATCTCAACACTTTCCCATTAGGCAAGATGGATTACTAGGTTACCCAACATCAAACGTTTTAAATAATATACCAGTAACACGTAACTTTTCTCAACACTTTCTCATTGGGCAAGATGGATTACTGGGTTACTCACCATCAACCCAACCTCAACTATCAGGTGCTTGTCTCAACTGTCCGACTAGTCAAGTTCAACAAAGTAATCCGCTTTATCAAAATAATGATTTTTCTGACCTTCAGAAATTCCTGGTCCCTCTAGCACTACAATTTGCTCAAGTGATCGCCCATGTGATCAGTCAAACATAATAAACCACAGTCTATGCAAATCCAAAATACACGACATCAATAGGGAAGCTCTCGGTTTTTTTACACTCCATACGCCCTTTCTAAATCTATTAATTATCAATGCACGTTCACTTCTGAACAAAATTTCAGCCTTGAGAACATTAGCCTTTCTATCCAAGCCTTCTTTCATACTTATCACTGAAACATGGTGCTATCATGCAGTGTCTGATTCAGAATTAAATATCCAAAACCATAGACTCTATTGCTGTGACAGAGAAACTAAGCGAGGAGGTGGTTGTATTATATATGCTTTGGATACCCTAACAATTAATAGAGTTGAAGATAGTGTCCTGAATAGTTTACCAGAATCAGTCTTGATATCTGTCAACATCCTGAATCATAGTCTACTCCTTGGATGTATATACAGAGCTCCTGAGAGCACAAATAATGGGAATAATCTTATTATCAATGCATTCATACATGCATCTGCTCTAAACTTTAATGCTAAGGTTATCACTGGGGATTTCAATTATCCTGGGATTAACTGGAGTACCGGTAGCTGTCAATCATGTAATGAGGAGTTCTCGGCAACCATTAACATGCACTGTTGGTCACAGTGGGTTCGTACCCCAACTAGAGGTGATAGTATACTCGATCTAATATTTAGTAAAGATATTATCCCACTGTCTGTAAAAGTATACGATGAATTTGAAAGCAGTGACCATAGGACAGTAGTATGCGCTCTCCCTATATATCCCTCTTCTAACCGACCCATTCAAAAAACCTGTCAATATAGAGACTTTAAGCATGCCGACTGGGACCTCCTGCATTCACTGATTAAACTTTCAGACTGGGATAACTTTTTTTCATGTACCAATCTTATAGATGCTCTCGACGAATTCTATTTGATCGTTAACTCTTGTTTAGATTCTTGTGTACCGCTTAAAACGTACAGGTTTATTGAACCTTAAGAATTATATATACCAGCTAAATATCGTAATAAACTAAGACGCCTACAGAATCGCTATTTCAAGTCAAACGACTTCACGGCAGCTGCGCAAATAACAATAATTTTTAATCAAATTAAAGAGACACATAGGTTAAAAGCCATTATTAAGGAGTTACTAGCACTTTATAGTAACTCAAAAGTACAAAACTTAACTCTACTTCCCAATGAACGTGCTAAAGTAACTCAAAATGTTTATATACCATGCATCCAGCATAATAACACTTTTATATACGACTCTAAAACTAAGGCAGACCTTTTCAGTGGTACTTTTGCGAATGATGTAGGAACCACAAGTGGCTCTGCTTCAAGAGTTACGTGCATAAAGGATAAATTAAGGCTGGAATCACTACAGAGACGATTTACACTTCGTATTCTTGGAGCTGATTGTACCTTAACTTATAATTCTAGATGTAAAAAACTAGAGCTAGACCCTTTATGAAAGAGGAGACTCAAACCAAATCTTATTTTTTTCTTTAAACTACTTAATAAATTATCCTTTACATCCAATCATGTAATTCAATATGCAGAGACTCCTCATTATGAAACCCGTAATTCCTTGGCACTTGTGAAACAAACTTATTCTAAATCATCTCTTTATATGAATTACTTTGCCTGTAAATTTTCTAGACTCTGGAATAACCTAACAGAACATATCCGTACGATAAAATCACTCCCATTATTTGTACGTTGCATCGATGCATATTGCTCCTCCGAAAATGCATTGAATGCTCTAGCACCCGCAAGTGTATCTCATTCCACAAGTGTTATTATAGGAACTTTAAATGTTTAGGCATTTTTATTAGTGCATTCTCTGGATAAAACCACCTACTTGCTGTCACTTTATGTTAATACCGTCCCCAGCTAGTTTAACTAATTTGAATATCATCAACAGTATATCACTGTGTCACATGACATACGCATTTTGATAGATCTGATTGACATATTTCGGTAATTACTGCTTTGTTGTTCCGTGCTCTCTGTTTTCGTTTTAATTTCTCTAGTTGTAGATATTTATCATTAAATCGATCTGGCACACGAAATGACCCTAATTACACCGTTCATATATCAACAGGCTGTCCAGTTAAGAAATATTACATGTTCCCGGCTGATACATTGGATCGCTGTAATACCTAAACAAATACTGAACTAGTAAACTTAAAACTCATATCACATGTTTGTTCTGTACATATTATGATATTATTTATATCAAATTGATCAAGCCTGTAAACTGGCGTGAATTCTGTAATTATCAATTTTTTCAGAATATAAATTATTATTATTATTTGCAATTAAGCGTCGTTCAGCAACTGGTTAATTGACTTCATGAATTCACAATGGTCACCGAAGTTTAATGTTTTCTCGAACATTAATTTCGGATAATTGCTTGATCGAACTCTAAGTAAGGGAGGACCAAAGTGACGATACACAAATAGTACGGAATGAATAGCTAACTCAAAGACAATAAATTGGTCAAGTGGTAAGTGTGACATTAGGACAGTGTTTCGGGAATCAATATTGACGATCCAAATAACTGTATGGCATATCAAGTATGTTGCATCTAAATGCGCTTAATCGAAGTGGTTTCTTATTGAAAGCGTAACATAAAGACTGAAACGACCAAACTTTCAGAATTTGGTCCAACCGCACAGCTAACAAATCAAGTTTGTTTGATTTTCTCTAACCACATTCTTCTGCATGGAGTACGAGGCGTATTTCAGTGACTCATATCAAATTATATCGAGCACAAACTCAGTGCAACTGGTTAATTGACTTCATGAATTCACAATGGTCACCGAAGTTTAATGTTGTCTCGAACATTTATTTCGGATAATTGCTTGATCGAACTCTAAGTAAGGGAGGACCAAAGTGACGATACACAAATAGTACGGAAGTATCTGTCTCACTCCTCTTCGACTCACCATCTAAGTAAAAGCTTCTTATGTCCATAACAAATGACTAATAATTAGAAACTCATTGAAGCCGAACTTCAATGGAAAACTCCGTTTCCATCGATTGTTCAAATACAAATATTTCAGGCAGATAAGTTATTTAGAAGCTGACATAACCGCAGTTGTGGTTGCAGTTAGCGGTTTGGTAAGGTCCACTACCTACGAACTATAAATCAACTGGCATTTCAATTATATTCCTTATTGAACTTCATACAGAATCATGTATTTCATGAGCTGTTTTTTTCCACTTCTCGAAACATGTCCGGAAGTAGAGAAAGAAATAATGAATAATGTTTCCGAAATTACATGAGTGTACATGAAAGATGGAAGGGTAACAAAACACGTGGGAGTTATAGGTAATTTATCATGAAACCGTAATAGGATGACAAATGTACTTGTGAAGATAGAAAGGCTCACACGAAAACAGCAGGTAGATCAAACTATGTTGTTCCGAACGACATATCACACACCTTCTTCATTTTACTATGAAGTTCCATCTCGTTTACTAAATATCGCAGAACCTATGAGGATCCGAATTCATATTCGTGGTTTCCGTGTTCAAAAGACATTTGTGATAAACTTGTCCTTTTTTATCGGGTGTGATATTAGAAACGACTTCACTAGGTTTTTCACATCCTGTATTTCTTTGTCGGTAATCATCTTTTTTGCATTTACTTATTCTGAGTGGCGACAATAGTCCATATCGACTATGCGAATTGGTGAATGAAGACATATTGTCCTTTATGATTCAAAGTTTTGATAAGTTTTAAAACACTACTGAAATCCCGGAAGCACTGTGCCGCTGTTTTATCTCACTACTAAACCCATCTGCAGTACATGTTTCATCTATTGCAATGTGTGTTGACTCAAATAGAAAACATGTGTGGTTTTAACACTCGAAATCACATCTGATGATGTGATGTCTCTATGCTTTTACAAACACTAAACTACCCAGGCAAGGTTCAATTATTTTGTAACACGTGTTTGTTGTGCGAATGAATAGCTAACTCAAAGACAATAAATTGGTCAAGTGGTAAGTGTGACATTAGGACAGTGTTTCGGGAATCAATATTGACGATCCAAATAACTGTATGGCATATCAAGTATGTTGCATCTAAATGCGCTTAATCGAAGTGGTTTCTTATTGAAAGCGTAACATAAAGACTGAAACGACCAAACTTTCAGAATTTGGTCCAACCGCACAGCTAACAAATCAAGTTTGTTTGATTTTCTCTAACCACATTCTTCTGCATGGAGTACGAGGCGTATTTCAGTGACTCATATCAAATTATATCGAGCACAAACTCAGTGCAACTGGTTAATTGACTTCATGAATTCACAATGGTCACCGAAGTTTAATGTTGTCTCGAACATTTATTTCGGATAATTGCTTGATCGAACTCTAAGTAAGGGAGGACCAAAGTGACGATACACAAATAGTACGGAAGTATCTGTCTCACTCCTCTTCGACTCACCATCTAAGTAAAAGCTTCTTATGTCCATAACAAATGACTAATAATTAGAAACTCATTGAAGCCGAACTTCAATGGAAAACTCCGTTTCCATCGATTGTTCAAATACAAATATTTCAGGCAGATAAGTTATTTAGAAGCTGACATAACCGCAGTTGTGGTTGCAGTTAGCGGTTTGGTAAGGTCCACTACCTACGAACTATAAATCAACTGGCATTTCAATTATATTCCTTATTGAACTTCATACAGAATCATGTATTTCATGAGCTGTTTTTTTCCACTTCTCGAAACATGTCCGGAAGTAGAGAAAGAAATAATGAATAATGTTTCCGAAATTACATGAGTGTACATGAAAGATGGAAGGGTAACAAAACACGTGGGAGTTATAGGTAATTTATCATGAAACCGTAATAGGATGACAAATGTACTTGTGAAGATAGAAAGGCTCACACGAAAACAGCAGGTAGATCAAACTATGTTGTTCCGAACGACATATCACACACCTTCTTCATTTTACTATGAAGTTCCATCTCGTTTACTAAATATCGCAGAACCTATGAGGATCCGAATTCATATTCGTGGTTTCCGTGTTCAAAAGACATTTGTGATAAACTTGTCCTTTTTTATCGGGTGTGATATTAGAAACGACTTCACTAGGTTTTTCACATCCTGTATTTCTTTGTCGGTAATCATCTTTTTTGCATTTACTTATTCTGAGTGGCGACAATAGTCCATATCGACTATGCGAATTGGTGAATGAAGACATATTGTCCTTTATGATTCAAAGTTTTGATAAGTTTTAAAACACTACTGAAATCCCGGAAGCACTGTGCCGCTGTTTTATCTCACTACTAAACCCATCTGCAGTACATGTTTCATCTATTGCAATGTGTGTTGACTCAAATAGAAAACATGTGTGGTTTTAACACTCGAAATCACATCTGATGATGTGATGTCTCTATGCTTTTACAAACACTAAACTACCCAGGCAAGGTTCAATTATTTTGTAACACGTGTTTGTTGTGCGAATGAATAGCTAACTCAAAGACAATAAATTGGTCAAGTGGTAAGTGTGACATTAGGACAGTGTTTCGGGAATCAATATTGACGATCCAAATAACTGTATGGCATATCAAGTATGTTGCATCTAAATGCGCTTAATCGAAGTGGTTTCTTATTGAAAGCGTAACATAAAGACTGAAACGACCAAACTTTCAGAATTTGGTCCAACCGCACAGCTAACAAATCAAGTTTGTTTGATTTTCTCTAACCACATTCTTCTGCATGGAGTACGAGGCGTATTTCAGTGACTCATATCAAATTATATCGAGCACAAACTCAGTGCTCATTCAAAACGGTTCTCTTCAACAAGGCAAACAAATCGAAATAAAAAGTGCAAAATACCTCAAACGGTACAGCTTGTGCCATGCAGTCAAAGCTTTTTCTCGCCCAAACCAACGTGCTTAACAGCTCAACGAATGGTTAATAGATAGGCGTTCCGTACCAGAGAATCAGTAATAGTATTCCCAACAAGATGTGACAAAATATCTATCTGCTAGAATTCCAGTAACCAATCCCAGCAAACAGTCGAAACAAACAATCACCAAATGAGTCACGTTGTAATTTTCAATGTAGTCAAATATAACCCTGTTGTTAATGGCGCGGCAGCATTCAATACTAAAATTAAGTAGTAAAGTCAGGTCTTCGGTCAGAGACCGGTGATAAAAGTCCAGACAAAGAAGACTGAATAACATCAAACATGATCACCAGGGACCTGAGTGAAAGGCGAAACACAAGATGGATAAAAAGAACGATATTGTATTCTGTATAATATATGATATTCTTGTGTTCGATTGACATGAACTTTGCTCAGTATGTTATTTGTTATAACTCTAAGTATTTTTTCACACATGTAATTCCATTCTTATTATTAATCAAAATGAGTGCTCTAAAAATAGGACTAATCCTAAAATTGTAGGTTCGTTATCATGTAACTGCCTAATCTATAAGATCTCACGTGCAAATCACATCATCTTCTACACCAACTCACTGCATCGTAACAATTACCAACACATGAAGGAGAAGAATTTCAGACTAGAGATGGAACAATATATTTCATATGAAGAAAAGATACAAGATAACATTCAGCTGTGACCACGGATGCAAGGCCGAGCCATGCCATCCGATCAACTCGGACAAATTCAATTCATTATTCCCGCCTTTCTTCATTGTTCGGTATTTCCCAGCGTTAAATGTTGAATGCCTATTTTTATATTGTTTCGTGTTATGGCCCAATGCCATTACAGGTGTACAATGAATATGTGAATAAGTGTATTTTCGGTTAGGGTCGTCGTTTTCGTGGTTTTGGGGTTAATCAATCCTCACTTATACCAGTCTTTTTCTTCGAACTTTCGTGTCGTGGGAATCGTGGAGGTCCCTCGTTCCGAATATAAGTGATAAGTGTTTCTGACACAACGTCCAGCGACGACAATATATAATAAGTAATCATTCAAACGACGAAATATTACAGTTCCTTCTCCTTCTTAATACTTAAGTGGGAGTAATTCGTGACTAAATACACACTTCGATGTCTTGTGTCCAATATGTATTCCATATCTCATGGGAATAATTGCACTTTTTTGATTTTAAATTCATTTGCTTGTGGTACCTTTCGCTTGACGTTAATGTTTCTGTCACAAAACTGTCATCTGGTTTTATAATTAGGTTGTACAAATCAACAACACTTGTACAAGTAGATTTTTGTATGAAACACAGTGAATGTCATCGTAAGTTGTCCAACAATATTATAGAAATTAGTGACAGAAACGGATTCCATCTACTTCACAAATGTTCACAGTAATGTGTGTGAGAACGCAGCCCTCAGTCCTTCACGATTACTGTCAGACTTCACCCCAAATAATTGAGGATTGTTGATCGTGTGGTGGACAACCCAAGAACATAGAGAATCTTACTGAAATTCACTGGTCAGATCAAACCAATAAATCGGTTTAGACTCAAACAACGGGGTTGAAGGGTCTCTATAGAAACGTGTTTGGTAGTTTATATTAAAGTAAGAGGTCACAAAATCGATGACCAATCTGACAACGAGAAAGGCAACTTGTATAGGTAAATGGTGTTTCCAGACTGTTTAAGGGACCTGGCAGGTCATTTAATCATGACTAGAAACGAAAATAAACCCTGGTGTTGTTTAAAATAAGCGACACCTATCAAACAATCTTAACTAAAAGACCAACTTCAACGGAGTTGATCTTCCACTCCAATCATGAGGGTGAAAATGTATAAGGCACACAAGTTGTCACACTGATCATTCCTATTTAAGCTCTACAATTGCTTGTTTGAAGTTAGAATTGTAATAGTATTAAAGGGACTGTGCCTCAAGTTCACTACTGACAACTACCTTACAACAACGAAAATTTATCCACATTTTATCCTGATATGTTTTCCAATCTGTTATGCAATAACCTTGATAATTCTGAAATTGATCTTTCTGGTTATCTTTTACCTACTTACTAACTTATTCCTCTTACACTTCATGGAGTAGTTTATGTCGTTCAAGAGCATTCTCCATATAACTACGTCACGGGCAATCCTTTCCAGTCGTTTCCCTTTGGTATTTATTCTTCTGATGTCTGCTTCCTATTTATCATCCTTTGACCTTCCTCTTTTACGTTCTCTTTCAGGATTTAAATAGCTCTGTAAGTCTTCGTCATTGGATGCTGACCACATCAGTTGTAATGGAATCACCTAGCTGAAGGCGCCTGGTCATGCATTCGCATCAGACCACGAGTGGGAACGCCATCCTCAACATCTCCTGCAATCGCTTACCAGATTAGATCAGACGATCCTCGATATATTGATAGCCTATCAAATATATCTTCGAACCTCCTCGCTTGTGATTATTGATTTCACTTGGTGGGTGTTACTGGTTAAAGCGTCGTCAAACTTCGAAAACTTGTGGTATCTTCATTGTTGAGCCCCGCGTGATCTGGTACACCAAATTGTAAACTGTGAGTCTGTTCCTTTTTGGGATTTTATATATCATTGCCTTATTTTAAGTTTTTATACATTGTGATATTTTCTACCGTGTTTTTGGATATGTATTTCTCACTCGCTCATTCTCGTACTTGATATTACACCATGATGGAATATATAGCCAAGGTACTTAAGTTAAAACTATGTCCCCGCCTTTGTTTCAACTGATGCCTTTCTGGCCAGACAACATCGAAGCCGGGTTTTGTTATGCAGAAGCTGACTTCTGCGAGCACAGCGTGAACGACACACGTGCACAATTCCTTGCAGTAGTCAAGGCACTACCGCGCGAATTCGACAGGGACGTAAGACCTAGTATGTTTACTAGTGATGTTTCGGAACCCCACAAAACACTTAAACCATCCATTCTTAAACGCGGAGATCTAACCGATCGGCAAAGGTTAGATTCACTCCTAAATAACCTCGACCTGCAACACGGTTCTGCGACAGACATGTCTCAAAGAATGAAAGAGATCATCGGCCAAATAACAGTTTATCAACAACGAAAACCCGAATCAAGAAAAAACTAATATGAAAACTGTTGCGTTTAGACAAATGCACGAAATTGTAGATAACCATCACAGTGATTAAGGTAAAGCAATTATAATGATAAATACAATGATCAGTACAATAAACGTTATAAGTATAAGTAAATATATCAGAATTATTACACGACAACTCGCGTTACAACACAAGGGTGAAGATTGCTGGGAATACAACTGCTTACTGAATGTAAATAAGTAGTGTAAAACAATATACAAAAGACTGGAAGAAAAGTGGGTAAGAACAATGTAAAACAAAATTTACATGCGTCATAAATCTTCCTTCAACTCGGGAAACAGAGTTCAAATGGCTTAGATTATTTAGTCTGTTTGGGGTGTTTAGCAAGGTTTTTATACGGAATGGGGCTGACGAAACCGTGTTCGACGCTCCTCCATTACACGGGCTTGAGACCGACAGTATCATTTAAAAAGCAATCATCAGCGTATTTCGCTTTTAGGAAAACTAGTATCGATCAGTACGCTCCTTTAATAACGGTTGAAATTAGAGTATCAACAGTCTCATCAACACAAATAAATAATATATTTGTAATATCGCAATGAGTAGAAAAATTAAGTTTTTTGACGTTTCGTGACTCAGCGTTAGCCACTTCTTCAGAGGATAAATAACCAAATCAAAATAAATCCAAGTTTAAATAGTACAATGGAACAACAAGCATATTATGTGATTTGGTTATTTATCCTCAAGTCACGAGACGTCGAAAGTTCTCATTTTTCAACTCAACCTACAGTCTCATCATCATTGTGAGGAGCGTCAGAGCTACTGCTATCCGCCTAAAGTTTACATTATTACCAATTTACATGCTCTTCACTATTGGACTTCCCTTGATATCCTCTAATTTTTTAGCCAAAAAGTAATTCAAAACGATCCATTCAAATGAAAATAAATACATGGGTTTAAATGTCAGTGATGAATACTTATTGTAATATTAAAGGAGTTAAGTAAGGTGAGCTAATAGAGACATTTAATTCCATCAAATATTCCATTTTTGCATAGATTATTCTAGTTAGTTATTCAAGAAACTGTCACGTAGGATGACACTACAGTAAGATGGAATATTTGTTCGTTAGTGATACATTTATCCAAATGGTGTTTTACTGAAAATTAATCGATAGGTTTTTCATTACGAATGGAAATACTTCTCATGGACGACTAAATCATACTTAATTGGCTTCACAAGGAAATAAAAATATACTGACATTAAAAAGATAAACTAGTAAAAGTGTGCAACTGAATAATGAGTGAATCAAAGATGAAAAAATATTCAAAGTCAGGATGACTGTCTCACCTTATTACGCAACTCTATAAGAGTGAGTATAATTGATCCATTCGAAAAGTCAAACAAGATCGTTTGATCAGCCGACGGTGGATTACTCTTCCAATCGATTTGAGTAATATTCCATCAAATATAGAAAGCCGTTGTTGATAACTGATTCGCTACCCACTCCTATGAAGTTCTTTTGTTATTTATCAGATTTGTACAGATATGTGTCGTACATCACTTCTCTTCATATTTCAACATTACGAAATTTAACTCATATGATGAATTAGTTTTAGAAATACTTCCCTTCATGTAAACAAGGCTAGACGTGGATTCGTATAACCGGTTGGTTGCAGTCGAGTATTCCTTTGATACAAAAATTCTGCTCTATTCTAAAATGAATGTGAGTATTGAGATCGAAGCAAATACGTATAGTTATTAAAATTATTCTAGAAGCCACGGTATTATCGCTCCTTCATTATATAAGATAATTTCCATTCACATTATGCAAATACATCAACATAGATTATTTTATTACATGAAAAGTAGCTTAACTAGTTTCGAACTTCCAGTATCCAATAAAAGTACACATACTAATACACAATGTGAATGAAGCCTAATACATTTATTGATATAGTTATAAAATAAACTTTTAATAACATTGTTGCACGATAAGTAACATGTATCTGTCCTCGTAAATGGTAATCGAGTTAACTAGTGTTAGTTTCAAACAGAAAAAATCTCCAACATAATGAGTTTTTGAATACTGATATTTAGTATAGTCGATGATCGGCACAAACAACCACAGAAAATCAGTGGATAACTGACTGGCTTTTGAAGTGGATAGAACTGTGTTCAAGTTCAGGAGTGAACATTAACTCTGAGAAGGAACCGGAAAAGCGATATATCTGTTGGGCTGCAGTGGTCAAATAAAACTTCCGAATCTCAATATAACAAATGATAGTCCATCAACATTTAGTAATTGTTTAATTGATCACGTCTTTTGTTTTAACAACAAGACTGCTTTGAGATAATAATTTAGGTATCGGAAAATTTATTAAACCTACACAATATTGGAACAACACATATAAGCGAATATTACTTTCAATTAGATCGTCATCGGGCTTTACTCTAATCACAATGGGAATCTTTAATATTCTACACAATATTGATTGTGATCATAAAATGTAGTGAATCTGAGAGTAATTGAAATGTGGTTTTGTTTTTCTCAAAGAAAAATTGAATTTGCAAAAAGATAACATAGTTGTTTATGATTGAATACTTACTAAAAGAGGTTACAAATTCATTAAAACTGTTTGTTTAATTATCTATGTCAGCCGTAAAATCTATATAAGTCGCTATGTGTACAGATTAATACCAAGACGTTAATAGAAAGAATTTGCTTCTGTTCTGATTATTTTTAAGAAAATGTCATTACTGCTTATCATTATGTATTTGTTTCTCTTGAAGGAGAGAATTGTGGAATGTTTGGCAGTACAAAACTATACCGTAATTTTGTATTCGATTCAATAATAGTTATTGCAATACTTTAAAGAATATACTTAAACCTAATATGCGTCGAAGAAGTGAATTCATGGTTGGTGAAAAATTCCGTGTTCGAGTGGTTCTGAGTGAAGATTTAAAAAATCATTCACAGTATTTTTTATTCAAGGTTAGTCAACCATGAGAATGTTATTTGCGAATACCTACACGTTTTGTATTTATACGATAGCCTAGACGTTTGTAATTGTGCATTACATGCTTTAGCTCCAAAGGTAATTTATCATTTACAGCTCCATGTTACTTATTCAGTATAAGTTTTATCTACGTAATGCAGCAATCATGAGATGTGCGATTAAAATTGTGAATACATTTCGGTCTAATATTTAACGCATAGTTTCACTTTTTATGCTTATCAAAATTTATACTTACATTCAAGAACATTAGACTGTTTAAAACGTTGGTTAGTACAACTGACATAAAGGATTCTGGCATATGTTTTTAAATACGATATGTGTATTGTTACATAATCAAAAAATACATACCAACTAACTACTACATTCGTGTTCTCACAGATGGAAGATATAGGTAAAGAAGTCGTAGTTGATTAAACACTTAATCGACAAAGTATTTTACCTGAACACTTATTTCATCAGAAAATAACAGTTCGTGCAACAGTAAATCGTCGACAGATTCGAGAGTGGAAGTCTGCGACTAAGACAGGTCTTATAACCTGTTAATCACATAGTAGAAGGTGTTTTACTGCTTTAGTATCGGGTATGTATTAGTAAGTTGAATTGAGTTTCATTTACGGTTTTTTGTGAATGTTTTTCGTTTAACTTAGCTTTGGTGCTCTTGTGAGATTTCAATCAATTTCTTCTTATTAGTAGAGAGTTTTGTGGAGGTTTTTGAACGGTAATAACATTATTGCACGTCCATGAAGGTTCTTACCATGACGAAGCAGCTACCTAGTGCAGTTGCGGAAACCGGTGTTGGATAAGTTCAATTTATCTCGGCATGAAGCGCGTTTACTTCGTGAAGTAAAAGTCATGTCGGTTAAATCAGGAAACGTGACGGCCCGCTTGAATATCTAAGCTACTTGTTTCTGCCATCCGGATATTTCACCAAGTTATCTGTTTTCTTGTTTGTTGTAACTTATCATTATGCCTATTAGTCTCATAAGATATTCAGGTGCGTTTGTGAAAAGTTTGTGACATTTAGCTGTACATGTTACAAAAGAGCTCAATCAGAGACATCATGGTTACTGGCAATATGCGTCGAAAAGGATATACATTTATCAGATGTCTATTCTTGAACCGCTAACATTTAACTGGCGACCATTGAATATTTATAGCAAGGAACTGATCAAGAAATAAAAAAGGGAAACTTGTTGAAATACTTTGTGCTGAGAATTCTATATTGTACCAAAAATATAATATTGAATAAAGCCACTAATAATAATAATTATTTCTATTAAAGTAGTTATTTATGACTTCGATGCATAACAATCACGTAAGTTTGCAAGCTTTAGACTAGTAAACGTCGTTTACCCGTTGTTGTAGCACTGCCCCAACAGCTTTCTGCGATGCATCTGTGCATAGAATTAGATTTGTCGTGGGGTCAGTGTTGAGGTGCTGTAACATAGTGGCGTTGGATATAAGAGATTTAGCTTTCTCGAATGCAGTTTTAGCATCGGTCGATAAGTTGAATATGTCGTTTTTAGTTTTTCTCGTCACTTGGTTGTCGGCTTTTAACAAGTCAGTCAGAGGTTGTAAGGTTTCAGCGCAATGTGGTAGGAATCGTCGGTAGAAATTACACATTCCAAGGAAACGGCGTAATGCCTTTAGTGAGGTAGAATCAGGGTAGTTGATGATGGCGTCTACTTTCTCCTCTAGTGGTCTTATGCCTCGTGAGTCTATGTAATGTCCCAGAAACTCCAAGGCAGGAGCGCCAAAGATGCACTTGGAAGGATTAATGACGACTCCATACTGTTGGAAGCGATCGAAGAGGGTTTGTAGGTGCTGAACGTGTTCTTCGATCGACGCGCTAGCTATAAGAACATCATCGATGTAAACAAAAACAAAGTCGAGGCCTCTGGTTACCTCATCCATAAACCGTTGGAACGTTTGGGCTGCGTTTTTTAACCCAAATGGCATTCTCAAAAATTCAAACAAGCCAAAAGGTTTGATAATGGCTGTTTTTTCAATATCTTCAGGTGCCACCGGGATTTGGTGATATGCCCTGACTAGGTCAAGTTTTGAAAAAAAATGTTTTCTATATAAGTTAAGCGAAAAATCATGAAGATGAGGAATAGGGTATCTGTCAGGTGTCGTTTGGTTATTTAAACGTCGATAATCGCCACATGGGCGCCAGTCCTGATCTTTCTTTGGTACCATGTGTAGTGGCGAAGCCCATGGGCTGTTTGATTGACGGATGATACCCAGTTGCATCATGTGTTCAAACTCTCTTTTGGCAATCTGAAGCTTATGTGGGGGCAGTCGCCTTGGTTTGGCGCAGACGGGAGGACCAGTAGTAGTAATGTGATGAAGTATGTGATGTAAACTGCCTTCCTTTCGATCGTCAACCTTGGTGATGCTATCATATTTAGTTAAGAGGTCGGCGAAAAGTTGATTATCAGGCTTAATTAAACGTACTCCATGAATTTCGTAAATGTTCGCAGTAATGCCGTTTACGTGTAAACGTGTCTGATTGTCGATTAGTCGTTTGGCGCGCACGTCTACTAGCAGATTATAGGCAGTAAGGAAATCTGCTCCCAGGATTGGCTGTTTTACCTGTGCTACTACAAAGACCCACGTGAAACGTCATCTGAGACCGAGGTCGATTATTAGTGACTGTTCCCCGTAAGTCTGAATGATTGTTTCATTCGCTGCTTGGAGTGTATTCTTGCTGTGGGTGATATGTTGCCGTCGGGAGAGGTATAGAGGGATAATGCTTATTTCGGCTCCTGTATCGACTAAGAAGTCTGAGCCCGAAATTCTGTCCCTGATGTGAAACAGACGGCTAGTAGCATGGCCAGAAGCAGTCGCCGCCATTACTGTCTGGCAGGCCAGTTTCCCTGTAATTCGTGACTGCTTGTAGGGAAAGTGCACGGCTTGGTACAACGTCGTGCTTTCTCACCATACTTCTGATGGTACCAACAAACGCCAGTTGGTCTTTTTGGAGATCTAGAGCGATGTCGCGATCCTGACCTTTTTCTAGGAATTATCGAAGTTGGTTTCGTGGTTATCATAGCTATCGAAGCACGTAGTGATTCAATCTGATTTGTGAGTTGTGCTATTTGCTGTTGTTGGAGGCTGATGACATTACACATATTATCTATACCAGTAGTTTGTACAGAATTAACAACTTAGTTATCTGGGTAGATTTCAGTTATTTTATCAGCCATGTCGGCTAACTCAGTCAGGTTGGCTGAATTAATAGTTACCATAAGAATCTGTCTGACATTGTGAGGTAGCCGTTGAAGCCAAAGTTGTTTGAGTATATTCTCGTCTAATTTATAAGGACCAGACAACTCTTTCACGTATCGTAGTAATTGGGATGGCTTTTTATCTCCCAACTCACAGGAGGTTAATAACTGTTGTAGCCTTGTTTCGTCTGATGCAGAAGTTCTCTGTATCAATGCGGCTTTAAGTTTATCATATGGGTCGTTTTCAGGCACTTGAGCAATAAGATCTCCCACTTGTGCAGCTATGTCTAATGGGAGTGAGCTTACAACATATGCGTATTTCGTAGTTTGTGCGCGTATGTTTTTGGCTGTAAATAAAGCTTCAATCTGACAAAACCACATCCTAGGGTTGCTAATGCCAAACGCAGGAAGATTAAAATCTGAGATAGCATTAATGGAAGTTAGGGTTTTATCTTCAGACTGTGATGAGGAGAAAGGATTAGCTGGGAGAGAGTCCATTGTAAGTGATTTAGTACAAATAAAGCCGTATGGGATATAAACAGAATGGATAAGCCGAAAATAATAATAAAAATTATAATAGCATAACAAATAGCATAAACACACGCTCACTAATTAACTCTGGAAAACGTTGGGGTCACCACTTATTTGTGGTGGACCACCCAATATATTATTTCCAAAATATTAACAAGGTTATCAGATATCAATGAGTTCATATTGAAATATATCAGTTAAATGCGATAAATACAATAAAAATATAAGAACGTTACTTAATGCAGCTACTTGTGCGTGTTCGATTTGATCTGGTGGTCTTTTACCACAATTTTGGTTCGTTTAATATTCCATTTATCATGATAATCCGAAGGTCAGTATGTGTATGTGGCTGCAGTCTATAAAGTAGATAACATACGTATTAATTATTATGAATAATATCCACTAAGCAGATGAGAATAACAAGGGTATGTATAAAGTGTATTTGATAATGTATAGCGGCGAGAGCCGTGCTAGTGTACAATGAACGGAAAGTGAAAACAGCGCGTGTGTATATATAGCTCCTATAATAATTAATGTCACACACATAAACAAAAAGTACAACAATCTCATAGTGAATGTACAAGCTGTGAAATTTAACCAAAATAAATACAGATAGTATCAAAAACTGTTTACAAAATAAGTTTGTCATGCCATCTCCACAAGTCCAAAATAAACTACCAGGCTGCTAATACTTTTGTTCACGCAGAACTGAGATGTATAGTTGCCACGTCACGAAATTTCACTCCTTGCCAACATTTAAGATATGACTGTTACATTTTGAAGATTATTCAACCCACTTATAACAATCATATACATGCTGGTATTTACTGGGTGTTATGAAATTTGATATAAAATTTGTATATCGTTGAGTCCTAGTTTTTAACTCATATATAGCTTTAGAATTCATCCTTTAAGCAATATGGGTCGACTGTCAAAAAAACGAGCACGGAAAAGCCCTAACTCTTCAGATATTAACAACTCTGTTATTACCTATTCTTCTTGCTCCGCTACTCCTTTTGTATCTGATAATGTTGGGACTGGCCTTACACCACACGTGCTGCTGGATGACTCTGTTTCTAATTTAGTAATGAGTTCCACCTCAAGATCAAAAAGGATCGATGATATGAAGAGTAAATTAAACACTTTGTTTAAGCAACTAAGCGACATGCGTTCTAAAGTCGAGTCACTTTCTAGCTCTTTATCAAAGCATGATGATCTTAAGCAAGAACTAAAGACACTATCACCCTTAAAACTGCTTTTGTCAAAAGACATCGTTCCTGCGAAACTTGATGATATTATAAAAGCAGAATCTGTTATCGATTTTATCGCTAGTGAAGTTACCAAGCGAATAGTCTCTCGTAATAACGTGATTGTCTATAATATACCTGACAAAGTCCCCATTAAAACTGTAAGGGATTCGATATTAAAAGCATCTAACCTTCAAGACAGTCCATGCTAATGCATCCGACTTACTAAGAAGCACCAGAAATACTCGTGCCCGGTCTTGTTCAGGTTTGATTCTCATATATTAGCTGAACAGTTAAAAGAATCTGAGCGGCTGATATGCGCGCTTACGAAGTTTAGAAACGCTCGCATAGTCTCAGATAAGACCACCAATCAAAGACTTACGCAAAAGCGTACCGTAAACGAAAATATAGATGTTGAGATCATAAAAAATCACAACTCATCAGCTGCTGGATCCACTGATACTGATACCCTATCTCATGTTCTCCAGTACTCTGATCTTCCATCGAAGAGTGCTAACTTACCTATTATGACTGTAGTGACATCTGATAAGCAATGTAAATCTACTGATTACACTAATCCGATAGTATCCAATTTAGCATTAGAAGCCCATAAGCAAATACCCAGTCCTAATGCGACAGCTCTTAAAAACACTGTCAAGATTAAAAAGTCTATGCCACGTAAGAAGAATGTTTGTACAGAACCTTCTGGTTCTAGACCCAATAATAAAAGTATTACGATGGCCCTACTCAATACAAATAAGACTAAACTTCCCGACACCATGCTTTACCCAACGCATCGTAGGGGAGGATATAAGGGCAGACCTGGTTCAAATGTCTCACAAGACGGCCACTTCAATCATTATGTAAGTAGGCCTAATACTGGACAGACCACAGTAAACCAACGAGCCTCATGAGTACCCTCAAACGCTTTAAATGATAAACCTGTAAGACGTAACCTATCTCAAGAATTTCCCATTGGGCAAGATGGATTACTGGGTTACTCACCATCAACCCAACCTCAACTATCAGGTGCTTGTCTCAACTGTCCGACTAGTCAAGTTCAACAAAGTAATCCGCTTTATCAAAATAATGATTTTTCTGACCTTCAGAAATTCCTGGTCCCTCTAGCACTACAATTTGCTCAAGTGATCGCCCATGTGATTAGTCAAACATAATAAACCACAGTCTATGCAAATCCAAAATACACGACATCAATAGGGAAGCTCTCGGTTTTTTTACACTCCATACGCCCTTTCTAAATCTATTAATTATCAATGCACGTTCACTTCTGAACAAAATTTCAGCCTTGAGAACATTAGCCTTTCTATCCAAGCCTTCTTTCATACTTATCACTGAAACATGGTGCTATCATGCAGTGTCTGATTCAGAATTAAATATCCAAAACCATAGACTCTATTGCTGTGACAGAGAAACTAAGCGAGGAGGTGGTTGTATTATATATGCTTTGGATACCCTAACAATTAATAGAGTTGAAGATAGTGTCCTGAATAGTTTACCAGAATCAGTCTTGATATCTGTCAACATCCTGAATCATAGTCTACTCCTTGGATGTATATACAGAGCTCCTGAGAGCACAAATAATGGGAATAATCTTATTATCAATGCATTCATACATGCATCTGCTCTAAACTTTAATGCTAAGGTTATCACTGGGGATTTCAATTATCCTGGGATTAACTGGAGTACCGGTAGCTGTCAGTCATGTAATGAGGAGTTCTCGGCAACCATTAACATGCACTGTTGGTCACAGTGGGTTCGTACCCCAACTAGAGGTGATATTATACTCGATCTAATATTTAGTAAAGATATTATCCCACTGTCTGTAAAAGTATACGATGAATTTGAAAGCAGTGACCATAGGACAGTAGTATGCGCTCTCCCTATATATCCCTCTTCTAACCGACCCATTCAAAAAACCTGTCAATATAGAGACTTTAAGCATGCCGACTGGGACCTCCTGCATTCACTGATTAAACTTTCAGACTGGGATAACTTTTTTTCATGTACCAATCTTATAGATGCTCTCGACGAATTCTATTTGATCGTTAACTCTTGTTTAGATTCTTGTGTACCGCTTAAAACGTACAGGTTTATTGAACCTTAAGAATTATATATACCAGCTAAATATCGTAATAAACTAAGACGCCTACAGAATCGCTATTTCAAGTCAAACGACTTCACGGCAGCTGCGCAAATAACAATAATTTTTAATCAAATTAAAGAGACACATAGGTTAAAAGCCATTATTAAGGAGTTACTAGCACTTTATAGTAACTCAAAAGTACAAAACTTAACTCTACTTCCCAATGAACGTGCTAAAGTAACTCAAAATGTTTATATACCATGCATCCAGCATAATAACACTTTTATATACGACTCTAAAACTAAGGCAGACCTTTTCAGTGGTACTTTTGCGAATGATGTAGGAACCACAAGTGGCTCTGCTTCAAGAGTTACGTGCGTGACCAGCAACTCCATAAAATCTGTCCCCTTCACATGTAAGAAAATTTATATGGCTATAAATGCCCTTAAGCTTTCGCGCGGTCATGGAGCAGACGGGATTCCATCATTTCTCTACAAATACGGTGGTGCAGATATTCCACGTCTTCTTCTAAAGCTGTTTACTCTCTCTATGGAAACTGGTTCTTACCCTTACTGTTGGAAAACCGCGTACATCATACCACGTTATAAATCTGGAGATAAGACTGACATGAACAATTATGGGCCAATAAATATTACTCCAGTAATCGCTAGGATTATGGAGAAAATTGTAAGTGATGAACTTTCCAACTATTTACTCGCTGGAAACTTTATCAATGATACTCAACATGGATTTCTCAAAAATCGATCTTGCATGACATGTCATTTCGACTTCTTTAATTTAGTCTACTCTCTACGTAGCCATGGATATCTAGTCTTAGTGCTATATCTGGACATTTCTAAGGCATTTGACATGGTTAACCGCCAACTTCTTATAGGCAAACTTGCATCTTATGGGGTTCAAAATCCTTTGCTAGATTGGATTGATTCATTTCTCAGCAATCGACATCAAATAGTTAAAATTAACTCTTAATTGTCTAACGCTGTCCCCGTTAGAAGTGGTGTAATTCAAGGTAGTGTCTTAGGACCTTTGCTCTTTTTAGTGTTTATCAATGACATTTGCGAAAATTTTTGTGTAGGTAAGCCCCTTCTATATGCAGATGATCTTGAACTAGTATATTCATTTTCTCCACATGAGCTGGAAAATATGCAAACTTGCATTAACTTGGAGCTTAACAAGGTAGCACAGTGGTGCTTAAAATGGCAACTGGAACTTAATACGGCTGAATGTGGATGGATATGCTTCGGCGATACATCACTTAACCTAGACCTTACCATAAATGGAGAAATGTTAACTAGGTTACATACAGTAGTAGACTTAGGACTTAGATACTCCCAAGACTTATCGCTTACAGAACAGATATCGAAACAGACCTCCAAGTCACAACGACTAGTAGGTTACATAATTCGAAACCTTCATAACAATGAATCACGAATTTTAATGTACAAAGTTTGTGTTCGACCTCTTCTAGAATATTGCACGTTTATTCTTAGCAGTGCGCGCATAAAGGATAAATTAAGGCTGGAATCAGTACAGAGACGATTTACACTTCGTATTCTTGGAGCTGATTGTTCCTTAACTTATAATTCTAGATGTAAAAAACTAGAGCTAGACCCTTTATGAAAGAGGAGACTCAAACTAAATCTTATTTTTTTCTTTAAACTACTTAATAAATTATCCTTTACATCCAATCATGTAATTCAATATGCAGAGACTCCTCATTATGAAACCCGTAATTCCTTGGCACTTGTGAAACAAACTTATTCTAAATCATCTCTTTATATGAATTACTTTGCCTGTAAATTTTCTAGACTCTGGAATAACCTACCAGAACATATCCGTACGATAAAATCACTCCCATTATTTGTACGTTGCATCGATGCATATTGCTCCTCCGAAAATGCATTGAATGCTCTAGCACCCGCAAGTGTATCTCATTCCACAAGTGTTATTATAGGAACTTTAAATGTTTAGGCATTTTTATTAGTGCATTCTCTGGATAAAACCACCTACTTGCTGTCACTTTATGTTAATACCGTCCCCAGCTAGTTTAACTAATTTGAATATCATCAACAGTATATCACTGTGTCACATGACATACGCATTTTGATAGATCTGATTGACATATTTCGGTAATTACTGCTTTGTTGTTCCGTGCTCTCTGTTTTCGTTTTAATTTCTCTAGTTGTAGATATTTATCATTAAATCGATCTGGCACACGAAATGACCCTAATTACACCGTTCATATATCAACAGGCTGTCCAGTTAAGAAATATTACATGTTCCCGGCTGATACATTGGATCGCTGTAATACCTAAACAAATACTGAACTAGTAAACTTAAAACTCATATCACATGTTTGTTCTGTACATATTATGATATTATTTATATCAAATTGATCAAGCCTGTAAACTGGCGTGAATTCTGTAATTATCATTTTTTTCAGAATATAATTTTTTATTATTATTATTATTATTGAAAAATAGTCGATGATTCGAAATGACAGATGTAACGCGATGAAAATAATTTTTGACTTTGCATCTGTAAAGCCTTGCGTTAACAATAAATTGAAGTTATATTCTCTACAAATCTATTCACACTATATATATCACGCTGTGTAATGAAATAATTAAAGTAATAACATAACAGTGCAATTGGAATCAAAGAGATTTTATCAGAAAGAAAATCCTTTGTACATAAATACACGTTTCAATAGAAAGTGAGGTCTTATGTAGAAATGAAAAATATCTGTTTTGGTTTTCATTGGGATTGTGTAAAGCAATCAATGAAAACTCATCAGTTTTATTGTTGTTGTCCCTGTAATGATTAAAGCACAAAAGGTTCCCAGATCATTAGTAATTCGATTTTTTTCAGTTTGCAAATTATTACTTTGGATTTATTAATTACTAGTCCTAGGTAAATTCTATCAAATAAAATGAATACTTAGTATTAGGATATTTACCAAGCACGTTATCCGTGCATTCTAGCAACTGGATACTTTGTGCAGAACATGAAATTCTAGCAACCGAATTTCATAGCTGCTTCAAAAAAACTTTGTGGAAATCGAATAAGGGATTAATTTCAGTTTAACGTTGTACATCGCACTTGACTTGACATCATATTTTAATTTACATGGAGATAACTAGATCAAATACGCTCAAAGACTTTGGTCAGTAATATATATATATATACATATATATACATATATATATATATATATATATATATATATATATATATCGTCCGACTGTACAATTGTCTACTTCTGATTTCACTAATAAATAGATTTGTTCAGTGAGTGGAGAAAAACTATTGGACGTTCTAGAGGTAACATGACGTTTTTACGACGTATTTGGAATCTTGGCATATAAATATTTCAAATGGATGTATTTTATCACGAAGATGGAACATTTTGAGAAGACCTAAACATTGCTAATATATATCTATATACTTTTGTGACATCACAATGAGTGTGAAATTGTATTTCAGACGTCTTGTGACTTAATGTCAGTTACTTCTTCAGAGTAAATAAATCTGGTTATTCTTTTGAGAACATTTCGCTTGTCATTGATGGTGTTTCATCGACATCATGTTCCATTTACACATAAGATGAAATAGATTGGTAGAAAACGCTTATGTTTATTATTTATTGAAAAAACAATTCACACAGAAAACTATTAACGTTTCAAAACATTTCTGTCCATATCATAAACAAACACTGCGGTTTAATTGGAAACATTATCATTCTCCTGGAACAGAACAATAGAGAATAGGGTAAATATTCAAGGAAATACGTTTACCAACTCAAGTGCTTAAACAAGGAACTTGAATGCGTTTCTGAAAAACTACTAATAAGATGATATTACTGAATGATATGTGAAACGATGTGGTGTAAGATATTTAGCGATAGAATACTCACAACGCTAGTCGAACAGTAAACTTTGCATTGGTGTAAAAACCCGGAGAAGATGTGAATTATATGTACATGGGAAAAATATCATCTGACGTCGAATATGTTCGTCATTTTGTATGTGACAATTAATTTTATCAATGCTTGTTCTTCCAATTTACAACTATGAGTTATCATGTTTGGTTAGTGTCATAATACTGCGTTCATTGAGAAATAATATTTTTACTTACTTTTCTTGCGCCTGTAACTACCAATGGAGCATAGGCCGTCGACCAGCGTTCTCCGACCCAATCTGACTCAGGCCTTCCTTTCTAGTTCTATGCAATTGTTGTCCACTCTTCTCATGTCTATCTCCGTTTCCCAGCGGAATGTGTTCTTTGATCTTCCCCTTCTGCTTTGGCCCTGGTATTCCAAGTGGAGACCTGTCTTGTGACATGGCTGAGTGCTCTCCTCAATGCGTGTCCTATCCACTTCCAGCGCCTTTTCTTGATTTATTCGTACGAGAATAGGCAATCATGCCTGACACCGGTTTAAAATTCGAAGCAGTCTGTGAGCTGTCCCTTGTACACAACTTTGCGATTTGATCCGTCATAAGAATTCCGTATGATACTGATCATCATCTCAGGCACGCCGTTGTGTCGAAGAAACCTCCGTAGTATTGTCCTGTCCTTGCAATCAAATGCTTCTCGTGGTCAATGAAGTTTATGTAGAGTGATGAATTGCATTCAACTGACCGTTACAAAATGGTCTGGAATGTTGCGCTTTGGTCGATACACGATCGGAATCTTTCATTCTGTCCAACAACACCCTGTTGAAGACTTTTCCTGGTGACGCCTCTGTAGTTCTCACACTTGCTAAGATGACCCTTCGTTGGTGCCTTGATAAGGTGTCCTTCTTTCCAGCCTGTTGATACTTGTTATTCATACGAAATATTGTCGAAGAGCATGTGGAGTATCTTTGCGGTTACTGCTACGTCTGCTTCAGTGCCTCTGCTGGAGTGTAATCTTGTCCCGCTGCTTAACAGCTCTTGATTTGTCTGATTGCCATTCTGATCTCATCGATTGTTGGTGGAGCAACGTTGATTGGGAGACCCATGAATGCTGCTTCGATGTTGTGTGGGTCCAGTGTGGCTGGTCGATTCAAGAGTTGTTTCAAGTACTCTACGCACGTGTTTCTCTGTTCTTTAACGTTGGTGATTACTTTGCCTTCCTTGCTTTGCACTGGTCGTTTCGATTTACGGTTATTTCCAGCGAGCTCCATTTTTGCATCATACAATTGTCTCATGTTTCCTTCTTTTGAGAAATCAGTAGCGCATATTTTCAAAATATCGTAGTGAACGATCCTGACGAGAATGTATGGGAATATGGAATAATAAATTTTGACTAAGCACTCTTTCTAGTAGTAATTGATAACTATGATTTTGTGTTTTCAGTTCAGTTGAACCATCATCAGATACTTAATATGGATCACAAATATCTTAGAAGCAGCGAATATAGGAATACTGTCCGACGTTTTCTGACCTCTTGTGTCAATGTTGACTCTTCAGAAACTTTTGTAATGTATGCTTGAAAACTTACAGCTGCAATTGGTTGACTCTTTATTCATCGCTTGAATAACCATGTTTATTTGTTCATCTTTGGGTAGCGCTAGGGAAAATGGAGTTAGAAATTTTTCAAGCATACTTTCTAACAATGGAATCCTTTGGAATTCAGCTAGTTCCATCAAATCAACCAATAAACCTATGAACAGAAACAAAATGTTTTGTTTACAAGCCAACTCATATCAATTAGGAAGTAGACTCCATTTTATAAAACCAATCGTTTATATGTTTGCTATGAAACTGACAGTTTTACGGTTAATTTATATAAATTTTTATAATATGTAAATGTGATTACGTAGTTCTTTGGCAAATGTCGAATAAGTTTCATAATGTTGTTTTTCAAGTGACCTATCATCTAGAGTGGGAAAAACAAATATAAACTTCTAATGGTTTAAAATAAACCGAAATATGTTATGTGCATATATATATACATTATATTACGATCATAGCTCAGTACATCAAGCATTAGGTTACAACCAATTACTGGAGAGTTTGTAATCAAACACTTATGTGATATTAAGCAACATGCGGTTGTTCTGTTGCCGGAATTTACCACCTCATCAACTAAATTCGTCTAGTCTGCAAATGTAAATCAATATATGCTATTCTGAACTGATAAAAATTATTACATTACATACTGATAAACAACCCTCTACGATTTCTCCACGATTCTGAAAATCTTTCGCTGATTTTCAATGAGACATCATGAGTATTATTATAATTGAATTGATATTCGGTCTGGAAACGTCTTTTCCATGGTTCTTAAACAATGTGAAACGCACAAGCGATTACTTAAGTCTGAATTGTGAACAATCAACCCAATATTTGTGTCGAGTATCCCTGATATCACTTGTGATATGTGTCGTCTAATCAACTTCAGTTTGACGATGGTGATTTATTTTGAATAAAAACGTGCTGAGTTTATCACCTCTATTATTCATGTGTTTGTTTGCTGCTTGTACTGCCTTCGATTCCAAATCCTTGACTTTTTCTGAAGAAAACAATGAAAATGAATGGTTACTATTAGCAAAACACATGAAGTACTTCATTCAATCCGACGACTGGAAATGAAACTCACTTTCAACTCATAAGTTTATTTATGAAAACTATTTTGCTGCTGGTAAACTTACCAAGATTTGATTTGATAATTTCGAATAAATTGAGAATAAGTGTAGATTGTTATAAATAAACTATATATTTGTAATATCCCAATGAGTAGAAAAATTAGACTTTCTGACGTTTCAATACTTAGTGTAAGTCACTTCTTCGGAGAATAAATAATCAAGTTAGTTAGCACAATGTCTTGTGAACATTTGTGTTTCACGTAGTTATTACACTTCAATCATGTCAAGGTAACATGAAATGACAACAACATAAGTTCATCTGAATTCCCTCTTGGATGTGAGATTGAAGAGGTCTGTGAATCTTTCGAACTAATCAGTTGGTTGATAATCCTTGTAATGATATACATTCCACTTAAATGACTTAGCAACATGTGCCACATAACACCATTTTTCATTGGGTCTCATATATGCAGAATATCCTCCACTCTGTTGCATCATAGTCAGCAGTATATCGCCACTTACGTTTCAACTTCACAAATGTAATATCTTAACGAAAATTGAATGAATGGTAGCTGCTAGGAATTATTTGTGCAATGTTACCACATATATCCCTATTGGATAACAATTAAATAACCGGATCATGTGTATATTTACATTTCTATCGCTATACGCTTCTATTTGATCCATTGACTACTATGAAACGATTTACTATTCTCAAGTTATCTACAATTTGTTAGATACAGTTTCTCACACTCACAGACACTTTTGGCTTGATTTTGTATAATGGTGATTTTCTATTTTTGTGGCATGGTGCTGTCTGACGAAACTGTATATGTAATGCGTTTATTTGAAATACATGATTCATACGGTGGAACCCGAGATAATGTCCTGAACCAGGCGACGAGAAACAATACGGACTCGGAATTGACTCTAGGCCGCTCGTTCTGGTAAACGTGTCATTAGTTTGGTCTAGGGTAATGTCGTACAAGTCAATTCAGTCACGTGATAGTTGACTGGCTGTAGGACATAACAATGAGGACTAATGAACCGGACTTTCTCAAATCACACAATGTAAGTTGGACATGCAACAACAGAAAAATCATTATGATGAATGTTGGGCTTACTGAGCTGAGCTTCAACCTTATTTTCAGCATCCGCCAACTTTACCTTCAGTTTCTCTGGAAGTGTTTAAAGAAAAATCATGCATTATTTATAAGCATTTTGGATTATTCTTATTCATTTTGACAGAGTATCATGGAATATTAAGTTGGCGAATTTGGTGTGACTACATTAAAGTTATCGGGACTCAGTAGGTAAGTGGATAACGCGATGGCGTTTGAATCGAACGGTACTAGAATCGAGTGCCAGAGTGAACATCAACTCTAAAGTGTTGGTTCATCCGGCTGACGAGTCCCAGATATGTCGAAACGTGTGTCCTGCATTCCACCGCCAACCACTATCCATCTTTACTCATAATGCTTGTGAATTAAGGAAATATCGATGCAATAAGCACAATATGCTCATATGTCAATAAGAGACTGATCAATCGCAGTGATAAGCATCAATGGGAAGATTCAAGTAAACAGTTCCGAGTGAATTTAAACTTGACGACACTGCACGAGTAAGTGGCCATCAGGACACAAAATCTAAGTGGTTAATGCCACCAACGGTCTTTGCTTACACGAAAGCTTTTGAAAAGAGGTGAGTTGTAGATGAGCATTAGTCATTCGGTCTGTCGACACAATTAAATGTAAGATAATGTAGGTGCTGTCAAAAGAAAAAACAAAATCTTATTTAAAGGTGGAATATGTTAGACTCACGTTCATTTCTATCTATACTTGTGTGCGTTTGGGCTATGTAAGCACCTGAAAGTAGAATAATAATGATAATCATTATGAATCTGTCAAGTTACAAAACAGTCAGTTTACATGTTTACAGTATTTCATTCTCACACGTCACTCGGACTCTATGATAGTGTATCATTTTGCGTACATTCTTTCACTAATTCATTTAACAAGATTTGTTCTTGTTCTATTCACCTGTATTGTCGTTTGGGAATACTTGTATCATTAGTTTCCATTTGAATCATCAATTATCGATTGATGTGTTGAAACAATGTTATTGGATGTTATCTCACAAACACTTTGAAAATATTCGCTCTAAACGTCAGTCTGTTATGTTGTCGATAACGAAGGATGATTTCAGCTACTGTGGTTCCTTCAACTTTTGAGATATCATAGAATTCCTAGTCGATAGATCAATCGAAGTTACCGGTGGATTTAGTCTATTGTTTTTGTTAGGTTTACTGGAAAAGGGCGAAATGTGTAACATTACTTTCAGCGTCATCAAGAAGTTCTCTCGCTTTCCACTTCTCAGAAATACGTGATCGCAATCGTCCACCCCCTGCAAAAGCAGCAATTTATGCAATGATCATTCAATTAAAACTAGTTAGTTGTAATGTTTAAAACTTATAGTGGCTATAAATGCCGTACACTATGTCACTGTTGATGAATCAATTTATAATGAACAATTCATGACCTGTATTTTCACTTAATATGAGCAGACATCCTGGTGGGATGTTTAGCAAGATTGGTCATTCGTGCAAATGACGATGAAGATAAGGCAATCATAACACTAGAAATAGTCGTTACAAGTTTTCCGTTACAACAATCACATTAAAATGTAGACGGTTCACAACAGTGTTCTCAGTACATGTTGTTTCGTGCTCTCTGCTTCCATTTTACTTTGTCTAGTTGCACATGATTATAATTAATTCGTTATGGCACTTTGTTCCCGCAGGATACTGGATCCCATGTGTACCATTGGTTTGGGATCCAGTTAAAGCGCCGGACATTCGCTTTTCGTTCTCTCATTTTCGTAAACAACACCCCCTTCACGAGAAGGCAGTGAGTAAGACTTCACTGGCAGAGGTTATATACGCGTGGCCGTGTGAGAGTATTTCGAGAGGGAGAGCGGACTCTCCACACTCTCGGCCGTACCAGAACGTTTGGAAGCTGATTTGGTTGTATTACATATAAATACGTGGCTTTTGCAGACACTCTTGGTTCATTGGAGGGCTTAAATTTCCACAATCACAATGCTGTATGTAGCAAACTTGTCGAGTAGAGCCACAGGAAATTCATGAGAAACTGTTTCAAATTTGTTCGTAGTAAATAAAATAATAATAAAAATATTAATTACAGTCTCTTCGTGGATCAGCAGTTTCATCTTCTTTTCTGGCCACTTTATAATCATCTGTTTTGGAAAAAAAGCATCGTTTGGAAACGTTTATGGTAGCTATGTGAGAATCCTTTCGTCCACTGTGATCTGTGACTTGAATATTAATGAGGTAAAATAAAGAGTGACCGCACTGAGGGTATATTTAAGACTGCATGACGGTTTCGTGTAAATTATAAATTTCAGACTCATATGCATTTCCATGTTTAAGAGGTAGTCTTCAATCAATTAAATGTATTCTCACATTTTCGCTTTGCTGATAACGAGAAACAGCTTCTCTAATATATTTTATCCATGAACGTAAAAGGTCATGTTCACTTACCAAGCCGAAGACGCATTACACATATTGATATAAACACCGAGTTCTGAAATCAACTGTTAGACAGCTCTCACCTCCGGACGGCGATAATCTGGTTGAGTCGATCCAACGATTATCACATGTACAAGTGCACAGATGACCAAATATTGTTGACTTTATTCACACTCAAACATCAGTGGTTTCACGATGCCAAAGTACACAATTTCGTCTACATGTGCACACATGAGTGTGAAAGATATCTATTTGGACATCATACAATTGGACAACTCTCATCTAGAGTATTCAAAATGTTCGTGTACTGGTTCTATGTATGTTAAGCGAATTTGTACATATATAACAACATTTTCAGATAATGAACGACGTATATTCATCTGTCAAATTATTCGGACTATACATTGGAATATTTTACAGACAAGCTGCTGATCTCTCATTCCCGAAAACTGTCTGGGTCAATGCAAATTTACGTACTTTGATAATGTTGTAACCGAGTGCTATCAGTCGCTTCACCTTCTGTAAGAAAAATAGAATAATGAATGCATGGTTAAAAACGGACGCAGATGATTGACGCTGAAGTTTGAGAAATTCACTGGTTTTGTGTGGTAGCATTGCAAGAGGTGTTTTAATGTCTAGGATGGATATGGTGTGGCGTCGTCTATCATTCACTACGTAATGACTATCTAACAAGGGATTGTGCTGATTAGAAACATTCCTGCCAAGCGTTACTATTGTTGACAAATTGGGGTCAAATACACATGATTTCACAATAAGTGACTTCGTGTCTCGATTGATAGATTCAGCGAGTAAAAATTCAAACCGATCGTGAATGAGCATGCAACTCCCCAGTAATCACATGTTTTAACACATCGTAAAATTTTCCACACTGTCAAGTAAAACAAAACACGTTATCCAGTCACATAGGGATCACTGTTATCAAAATGAGGGTGATATGACTTCCCACACCACACACTGATCATTTGTTACTGTAAAGACACGTGCATTTATATGTCTGTTGACTGTGGGTCATTAATTAATTCAGCTAACGAAATTTACATATCTCTCACACGTTAACAAAATTGTCAGGTTTACGGATCCCGTGTTTTCACAATAACGTGCGTTTTGCATAGACGAATAAGTATCACACTACGACTTACTTGATAGATAATGTACAGCCCACTTTGTGAAGTATAATTTTTCTAGCCTCAGGCATTCTAGAAGAAGTGGGAAATGTCTCAGAAGTAAGTTTACAGACTTCTCAATTGGGAATAATACGTTAGATGTACTAAACGGAAAACACATCAAAAACATTTTTTACGAACGACAATAATTATGGTACAAAAATTGGCAACGTGAAGTTTGAATTGCTTTCAAGAGTTTGAATCACACCAACTTGACTGTTTTCCACCATCATTTAAACCAATGAAATTCAACTGCGAATGTGTTTGAATGGAGAAGGAAATAAATCTGATTTTGTTTATTCGTCAGATGATAAGGCTGAAAAGCTTTTAAGCCTACGTCAAATACATGAAATGCGAACGCATACTAATCTTGTCAGATGGCTCATTGTAGAATGCAGATGTTTCAAAGCGTTTACTATGCAATTATACAAGCCAGCATAATTACTAAACAAATTGTTTACCTTCGTGATATATGTGTGGTTTTCTTGTTGAACTCGCGCGTGTATATGGTTCAAGGGACAAAACTAAAATCAAAGTCATATAAGTTATTGCTTTTATGAGTAATTTGAGAATTGTACGTAGACACCAGCACTTTTTAAGTTGAATATCACAAATTCTACTTGATCAACAAGAATCTTTTGCGATGTCGATTTGACTGAGTTGATTGTGGTGGACACGTGTTACAACAAAATGCGATGAATTTTATGAAAGTGGGTTGCGATTAGGTAGAAAAGACCCAAAACACAATTATTAGTATTGGAGATATTGTCAGGTAGTCTGGACATGAGTTTCACATGCATGGCTAATTCGGTAATGTTTCTGCAACGTTAGTTAATCTAATCAAAATTATACCTATTTAGGTATGAAGTTGAACGGAACGAAATATACCGTATGGTTATATGTTAGTGGAGTCTGTTTTTCAGTTGATCCACAATCACAAGTATTGTGAATTCCATGAAGAAACAATTCATGAGAAATATAGATATGATTGCTGTTGAAAAATATGTTTGAATTAAAACGAATTTAAGGTCATTCGAAATAACCTACACTTTTGTATTGAGGATTCATAATATGCATCCTTGTAATATTTAATTTTCATTTTTAAATTTCTGGGAACTGTAATCAATAAATTATAATTCATGAAGGCTTTCAAGTATGTTGTAAGAAGATAGTGTGCGAGAAATGACAAACCAGCAGTTAATTCAAATGGTATTTAGTAGAAAGACGGAAGTGTGAAAAATACCACCATCTGATTACTGATAATCTAAAGAGAATGGCTTCCTCAACAGCTGATTTTCAACATTGCAATAAGTTTATTGATAATTTGACAACATCAAAAACAAAGATGAAATGAGTGTGAGGATCTATCGAATGATGTGAGACAAATTCAAACCTACATAGTGGACTATCAAAGATTCATTATTCACAATTGTAAAATTTCAAACGAATAATTTCGTGTAGAACATCAAATCTGAACTCACAGTCATTAGTGCCTGTCGTATGGATAATTACATCCATGATAAAGAATAGGAAATTAAATTCTGAAGTTAAATTGCAACGTAAAAAGTACAACACAAACTACAATCTAAAACATTTGAAATTATAAAGTAATCAGGCGAAGGGAATTCAGGCATGTGTTAAGAAACACAAGAAAGAAATAAAAGTGTTAGTCAAAAATTATCATTCGTGGAAAAGAGAGAAATAAAAAACATCCAAAAGAATCAAAAAGACGAGAAGTAGAAAAAACAAAACAGAAAAAAGGAATCAATGCATAAAAATCAAGTAAAATAATAATGATTCATTCAGAGAGAGAAGAAAAGTGAAACATGAAGAAAATGTGGAAAAAATCTAAGAAAAATAGAGATAAAAATAATGAAGAAAATCGGTGAGACAAAACTGCTAAAATCAATAAAACAATGAAAAACATAAAGCATAAGTCAGAAACAAATAACAATAAAAATCCAAATAAAGAAAGGAAAAAGTGAGTGCAAATGCATCAAACTTAAATAGACATAATGCTGAAAATTCCATTAAAAAGAAATAAAATAAAAGATACACAGGAAAGACAAGATGTGTAAAAAGTCAAATTAAAAGAATCAATAAAAAATACCAAAAAAACTTCACCTTACATGAAACTATATCAAAGCAAAGGAAGAAACGGTTGAACGAGCCAGCACATCACATTGCCAGAATGGTCATACATCTATGTATATCTATATCTATATCTAAATCTATATCTACATCTATATATATGTATATAAATATATATGCGACTGAACACTTTTCAATTTCATGACTGACATAGTGTGTTCTGTTGACTGTTGAATAATGTGACTCACCTGTTGGTTTTTCTGACTCAACGGTTTCTGAAATGTGACAGCGTAAATATTAATGGTGGAAACTGTGAGATGTCAATATGTGAAGAGTGTTGATTATGAACAAGTGTAGATTTGTTTGCAAGGTGATCATGTCACAATTTGAACTGACGTCCGACGATACATCGGTGCGTTGCGGAAACATTCTCAACGTGATACATTGTACAGTCATGTGTCGTTGTGGTTTGTTTGCTCATGGTAATGCGTTGGTTTCGGTGGAGTTTGTTTGTTGGTCGTCTACGTTTGAGCAGGTTGAATGATGCTTGGTGTTGATTTGGTCGACTGTTCAATGTTGCCGTTTTGCACCGTTTCGTCTTTGAGACGTGTTCGAATGTGCTTCGGTTTGTCGGTGTGCACATTGGAATATTGTTTGTCGAAATGTTTGTCCGTCAGTCTGTGCACAAGTCTCTCTTGAGACACACTCTCTGTCTCTCTCTGTCTCGCCTTGCCTCTCTCTCTCTCTCTCTCGCCCAAACTCTCCCTCCCTCTCTCTCTGTTTATCGCTCTCTTTCTCGGATTACATTCGCTAATACAACTTGTAAAGTGAGTGTGTCATTCTGCAAAGTCGCTCGGTTATTGTGTGCTCACTTTGCTAACAGTTTACACTAAATGCATCAACACAAACTCTCATCAATCTTCTACTTCCATCCCCTTATCTTAGTTTATCAACATGGTCAACGCTTCTCCACATTCATCACAGTTCACACATTCAAGCATCATCTGTTCAAACGGATATGATGCAGTATTTTCTATCACGTGTGTTGATAAATTCTGTGTCTAGCTTGTTTATCACAGAATGTGAGTGTCTCAAACCAATGGAAGTACTAGTTGAACGAGCCAGCACATCACATTGCCAGAATGGTCATACATCTATGTATATCTATATCTATATCTAAATCTATATCTACATCTATATATATGTATATAAATATATATGCGACTGAACACTTTTCAATTTCATGACTGACATAGTGTGTTCTGTTGACTGTTGAATAATGTAACTCACCTGTTGGTTGATCGAATGCAACGGTTTCTGAAATGTGACAGCGTAAATATTAATGGTGGAAACTGTGAGATGTCAATATGTGAAGAGTGTTGATTATGAACAAGTGTAGATTTGTTTGCAAGGTGATCATGTCACAATTTGAACTGACGTCCGACGATACATCGGTGCGTTGCGGAAACATTCTCAACGTGATACATTGTACAGTCATGTGTCGTTGTGGTTTGTTTGCTCATGGTAATGCGTTGGTTTCGGTGGAGTTTTTGGTTTGTTGGTCGTCTACGTTTGAGCAGGTTGAATGATGCTTGGTGTTGATTTGGTCGACTGTTCAATGTTGCCGTTTTGCACCGTTTCGTCTTTGAGACGTGTTCGAATGTGCTTCGGTTTGTCGGTGTGCACATTGGAATATTGTTTGTCGAAATGTTTGTCCGTCAGTCTGTGCACAAGTCTCTCTTGAGACACACTCTCTGTCTCTCTCTGTCTCGCCTTGCCTCTCTCTCTCTCTCTCTCTCGCCCAAACTCTCCCTCCCTCTCTCTCTGTTTATCGCTCTCTTTCTCGGATTACATTCGCTAATACAACTTGTAAAGTGAGTGTGTCATTCTGCAAAGTCGCTCGGTTATTGTGTGCTCACTTTGCTAACAGTTTACACTAAATGCATCAACACAAACTCTCATCAATCTTCTACTTCCATCCCCTTATCTTAGTTTATCAACATGGTCAACGCTTCTCCACATTCATCACAGTTCACACATTCAAGCATCATCTGTTCAAACGGATATGATGCAGTATTTTCTATCACGTGTGTTGATAAATTCTGTGTCTAGCTTGTTTATCACAGAATGTGAGTGTCTCAAACCAATGGAAGTACTAGTTGAACGAGCCAGCACATCACATTGCCAGAATGGTCATACATCTATGTATATCTATATCTATATCTAAATCTATATCTACATCTATATATATGTATATAAATATATATGCGACTGAACACTTTTCAATTTCATGACTGACATAGTGTGTTCTGTTGACTGTTGAATAATGTAACTCACCTGTTGGTTGATCGAATGCAACGGTTTCTGAAATGTGACAGCGTAAATATTAATGGTGGAAACTGTGAGATGTCAATATGTGAAGAGTGTTGATTATGAACAAGTGTAGATTTGTTTGCAAGGTGATCATGTCACAATTTGAACTGACGTCCGACGATACATCGGTGCGTTGCGGAAACATTCTCAACGTGATACATTGTACAGTCATGTGTCGTTGTGGTTTGTTTGCTCATGGTAATGCGTTGGTTTCGGTGGAGTTTGTTTGTTGGTCGTCTACGTTTGAGCAGGTTGAATGATGCTTGGTGTTGATTTGGTCGACTGTTCAATGTTGCCGTTTTGCACCGTTTCGTCTTTGAGACGTGTTCGAATGTGCTTCGGTTTGTCGGTGTGCACATTGCAATATTGTTTGTCGAAATGTTTGTCCGTCAGTCTGTGCACAAGTCTCTCTTGAGACACACTCTCTGTCTCTCTCTGTCTCGCCTTGCCTCTCTCTCTCTCTCTCTCTCGCCCAAACTCTCCCTCCCTCTCTCTCTGTTTATCGCTCTCTTTCTCGGATTACATTCGCTAATACAACTTGTAAAGTGAGTGTGTCATTCTGCAAAGTCGCTCGGTTATTGTGTGCTCACTTTGCTAACAGTTTACACTAAATGCATCAACACAAACTCTCATCAATCTTCTACTTCCATCCCCTTATCTTAGTTTATCAACATGGTCAACGCTTCTCCACATTCATCACAGTTCACACATTCAAGCATCATCTGTTCAAACGGATATGATGCAGTATTTTCTATCACGTGTGTTGATAAATTCTGTGTCTAGCTTGTTTATCACAGAATGTGAGTGTCTCAAACCAATGGAAGTACTAGTTGAACGAGCCAGCACATCACATTGCCAGAATGGTCATACATCTATGTATATCTATATCTATATCTAAATCTATATCTACATCTATATATATGTATATAAATATATATGCGACTGAACACTTTTCAATTTCATGACTGACATAGTGCGTTCTGTTGACTGTTGAATAATGTGACTCACCTGTTGGTTGATCGAATGCAACGGTTTCTGAAATGTGACAGCGTAAATATTAATGGTGGAAACTGTGAGATGTCAATATGTGAAGAGTGTTGATTATGAACAAGTGTAGATTTGTTTGCAAGGTGATCATGTCACAATTTGAACTGACGTCCGACGATACATCGGTGCGTTGCGGAAACATTCTCAACGTGATACATTGTACAGTCATGTGTCGTTGTGGTTTGTTTGCTCATGGTAATGCGTTGGTTTCGGTGGAGTTTGTTTGTTGGTCGTCTACGTTTGAGCAGGTTGAATGATGCTTGGTGTTGATTTGGTCGACTGTTCAATGTTGCCGTTTTGCACCGTTTCGTCTTTGAGACGTGTTCGAATGTGCTTCGGTTTGTCGGTGTGCACATTGGAATATTGTTTGTCGAAATGTTTGTCCGTCAGTCTGTGCACAAGTCTCTCTTGAGACACACTCTCTGTCTCTCTCTGTCTCGCCATTGCTCTCTCTCTCTCTCTCTCGCCAAACTCTCCTCCTCTCTCTGTTTATCGCTCTCTTTCTCGGATTACATTCGCTAATACAACTTGTAAAGTGAGTGTGTCATTCTGCAAAGTCGCTCGGTTATTGTGTGCTCACTTTGCTAACAGTTTACACTAAATGCATCAACACAAACTCTCATCAATCTTCTACTTCCATCCCCTTATCTTAGTTTATCAACATGGTCAACGCTTCTCCACATTCATCACAGTTCACACATTCAAGCATCATCTGTTCAAACGGATATGATGCAGTATTTTCTATCACGTGTGTTGATAAATTCTGTGTCTAGCTTGTTTATCACAGAATGTGAGTGTCTCAAACCAATGGAAGTACTAGTTGAACGAGCCAGCACATCACATTGCCAGAATGGTCATACATCTATGTATATCTATATCTATATCTAAATCTATATCTACATCTATATATATGTATATAAATATATATGCGACTGAACACTTTTCAATTTCATGACTGACATAGTGTGTTCTGTTGACTGTTGAATAATGTAACTCACCTGTTGGTTGATCGAATGCAACGGTTTCTGAAATGTGACAGCGTAAATATTAATGGTGGAAACTGTGAGATGTCAATATGTGAAGAGTGTTGATTATGAACAAGTGTAGATTTGTTTGCAAGGTGATCATGTCACAATTTGAACTGACGTCCGACGATACATCGGTGCGTTGCGGAAACATTCTCAACGTGATACATTGTACAGTCATGTGTCGTTGTGGTTTGTTTGCTCATGGTAATGCGTTGGTTTCGGTGGAGTTTGTTTGTTGGTCGTCTACGTTTGAGCAGGTTGAATGATGCTTGGTGTTGATTTGGTCGACTGTTCAATGTTGCCGTTTTGCACCGTTTCGTCTTTGAGACGTGTTCGAATGTGCTTCGGTTTGTCGGTGTGCACATTGGAATATTGTTTGTCGAAATGTTTGTCCGTCAGTCTGTGCACAAGTCTCTCTTGAGACACACTCTCTGTCTCTCTCTGTCTCGCCTTGCCTCTCTCTCTCTCTCTCTCGCCCAAACTCTCCCTCCCTCTCTCTCTGTTTATCGCTCTCTTTCTCGGATTACATTCGCTAATACAACTTGTAAAGTGAGTGTGTCATTCTGCAAAGTCGCTCGGTTATTGTGTGCTCACTTTGCTAACAGTTTACACTAAATGCATCAACACAAACTCTCATCAATCTTCTACTTCCATCCCCTTATCTTAGTTTATCAACATGGTCAACGCTTCTCCACATTCATCACAGTTCACACATTCAAGCATCATCTGTTCAAACGGATATGATGCAGTATTTTCTATCACGTGTGTTGATAAATTCTGTGTCTAGCTTGTTTATCACAGAATGTGAGTGTCTCAAACCAATGGAAGTACTAGTTGAACGAGCCAGCACATCACATTGCCAGAATGGTCATACATCTATGTATATCTATATCTATATCTAAATCTATATCTACATCTATATATATGTATATAAATATATATGCGACTGAACACTTTTCAATTTCATGACTGACATAGTGTGTTCTGTTGACTGTTGAATAATGTAACTCACCTGTTGGTTGATCGAATGCAACGGTTTCTGAAATGTGACAGCGTAAATATTAATGGTGGAAACTGTGAGATGTCAATATGTGAAGAGTGTTGATTATGAACAAGTGTAGATTTGTTTGCAAGGTGATCATGTCACAATTTGAACTGACGTCCGACGATACATCGGTGCGTTGCGGAAACATTCTCAACGTGATACATTGTACAGTCATGTGTCGTTGTGGTTTGTTTGCTCATGGTAATGTGTTGGTTTCGGTGGAGTTTGTTTGTTGGTCGTCTACGTTTGAGCAGGTTGAATGATGCTTGGTGTTGATTTGGTCGACTGTTCAATGTTGCCGTTTTGCACCGTTTCGTCTTTGAGACGTGTTCGAATGTGCTTCGGTTTGTCGGTGTGCACATTGGAATATTGTTTGTCGAAATGTTTGTCCGTCAGTCTGTGCACAAGTCTCTCTTGAGACACACTCTCTGTCTCTCTCTGTCTCGCCATGTCTCTCTCGCTCTCTCTCACTCTCTCTCTGTTTATCGCTCTCTTTCTCGGATTACATTCGCTAATACAACTTGTAAAGTGAGTGTGTCATTCTGCAAAGTCGCTCGGTTATTGTGTGCTCACTTTGCTAACAGTTTACACTAAATGCATCAACACAAACTCTCATCAATCTTCTACTTCCATCCCCTTATCTTAGTTTATCAACATGGTCAACGCTTCTCCACATTCATCACAGTTCACACATTCAAGCATCATCTGTTCAAACGGATATGATGCAGTATTTTCTATCACGTGTGTTGATAAATTCTGTGTCTAGCTTGTTTATCACAGAATGTGAGTGTCTCAAACCAATGGAAGTACTAGTTGAACGAGCCAGCACATCACATTGCCAGAATGGTCATACATCTATGTATATCTATATCTATATCTAAATCTATATCTACATCTATATATATGTATATAAATATATATGCGACTGAACACTTTTCAATTTCATGACTGACATAGTGTGTTCTGTTGACTGTTGAATAATGTAACTCACCTGTTGGTTGATCGAATGCAACGGTTTCTGAAATGTGACAGCGTAAATATTAATGGTGGAAACTGTGAGATGTCAATATGTGAAGAGTGTTGATTATGAACAAGTGTAGATTTGTTTGCAAGGTGATCATGTCACAATTTGAACTGACGTCCGACGATACATCGGTGCGTTGCGGAAACATTCTCAACGTGATACATTGTACAGTCATGTGTCGTTGTGGTTTGTTTGCTCATGGTAATGTGTTGGTTTCGGTGGAGTTTGTTTGTTGGTCGTCTACGTTTGAGCAGGTTGAATGATGCTTGGTGTTGATTTGGTCGACTGTTCAATGTTGCCGTTTTGCACCGTTTCGTCTTTGAGACGTGTTCGAATGTGCTTCGGTTTGTCGGTGTGCACATTGCAATATTGTTTGTCGAAATGTTTGTCCGTCAGTCTGTGCACAAGTCTCTCTTGAGACACACTCTCTGTCTCTCTCTGTCTCGCCTTGCCTCTCTCTCTCTCTCTCTCTCTCGCCCAAACTCTCCCTCCCTCTCTCTCTGTTTATCGCTCTCTTTCTCGGATTACATTCGCTAATACAACTTGTAAAGTGAGTGTGTCATTCTGCAAAGTCGCTCGGTTATTGTGTGCTCACTTTGCTAACAGTTTACACTAAATGCATCAACACAAACTCTCATCAATCTTCTACTTCCATCCCCTTATCTTAGTTTATCAACATGGTCAACGCTTCTCCACATTCATCACAGTTCACACATTCAAGCATCATCTGTTCAAACGGATATGATGCAGTATTTTCTATCACGTGTGTTGATAAATTCTGTGTCTAGCTTGTTTATCACAGAATGTGAGTGTCTCAAACCAATGGAAGTACTAGTTGAACGAGCCAGCACATCACATTGCCAGAATGGTCATACATCTATGTATATCTATATCTATATCTAAATCTATATCTACATCTATATATATGTATATAAATATATATGCGACTGAACACTTTTCAATTTCATGACTGACATAGTGTGTTCTGTTGACTGTTGAATAATGTAACTCACCTGTTGGTTGATCGAATGCAACGGTTTCTGAAATGTGACAGCGTAAATATTAATGGTGGAAACTGTGAGATGTCAATATGTGAAGAGTGTTGATTATGAACAAGTGTAGATTTGTTTGCAAGGTGATCATGTCACAATTTGAACTGACGTCCGACGATACATCGGTGCGTTGCGGAAACATTCTCAACGTGATACATTGTACAGTCATGTGTCGTTGTGGTTTGTTTGCTCATGGTAATGCGTTGGTTTCGGTGGAGTTTGTTTGTTGGTCGTCTACGTTTGAGCAGGTTGAATGATGCTTGGTGTTGATTTGGTCGACTGTTCAATGTTGCCGTTTTGCACCGTTTCGTCTTTGAGACGTGTTCGAATGTGCTTCGGTTTGTCGGTGTGCACATTGGAATATTGTTTGTCGAAATGTTTGTCCGTCAGTCTGTGCACAAGTCTCTCTTGAGACACACTCTCTGTCTCTCTCTGTCTCGCCATGTCTCTCTCTCTGTCTCGCCGTGTCTCTCTAGCTCTCTCTCACTCTCTCTCTGTTTATCGCTCTCTTTCTCGGATTACATTCGCTAATACAACTTGTAAAGTGAGTGTGTCATTCTGCAAAGTCGCTCGGTTATTGTGTGCTCACTTTGCTAACAGTTTACACTAAATGCATCAACACAAACTCTCATCAATCTTCTACTTCCATCCCCTTATCTTAGTTTATCAACATGGTCAACGCTTCTCCACATTCATCACAGTTCACACATTCAAGCATCATCTGTTCAAACGGATATGATGCAGTATTTTCTATCACGTGTGTTGATAAATTCTGTGTCTAGCTTGTTTATCACAGAATGTGAGTGTCTCAAACCAATGGAAGTACTAGTTGAACGAGCCAGCACATCACATTGCCAGAATGGTCATACATCTATGTATATCTATATCTATATCTAAATCTATATCTACATCTATATATATGTATATAAATATATATGCGACTGAACACTTTTCAATTTCATGACTGACATAGTGCGTTCTGTTGACTGTTGAATAATGTAACTCACCTGTTGGTTGATCGAATGCAACGGTTTCTGAAATGTGACAGCGTAAATATTAATGGTGGAAACTGTGAGATGTCAATATGTGAAGAGTGTTGATTATGAACAAGTGTAGATTTGTTTGCAAGGTGATCATGTCACAATTTGAACTGACGTCCGACGATACATCGGTGCGTTGCGGAAACATTCTCAACGTGATACATTGTACAGTCATGTGTCGTTGTGGTTTGTTTGCTCATGGTAATGTGTTGGTTTCGGTGGAGTTTGTTTGTTGGTCGTCTACGTTTGAGCAGGTTGAATGATGCTTGGTGTTGATTTGGTCGACTGTTCAATGTTGCCGTTTTGCACCGTTTCGTCTTTGAGACGTGTTCGAATGTGCTTCGGTTTGTCGGTGTGCACATTGCAATATTGTTTGTCGAAATGTTTGTCCGTCAGTCTGTGCACAAGTCTCTCTTGAGACACACTCTCTGTCTCTCTCTGTCTCGCCATGTCTCTCGCTCTCTCTCACTCTCTCTCTGTTTATCGCTCTCTTTCTCGGATTACATTCGCTAATACAACTTGTAAAGTGAGTGTGTCATTCTGCAAAGTCGCTCGGTTATTGTGTGCTCACTTTGCTAACAGTTTACACTAAATGCATCAACACAAACTCTCATCAATCTTCTACTTCCATCCCCTTATCTTAGTTTATCAACATGGTCAACGCTTCTCCACATTCATCACAGTTCACACATTCAAGCATCATCTGTTCAAACGGATATGATGCAGTATTTTCTATCACGTGTGTTGATAAATTCTGTGTCTAGCTTGTTTATCACAGAATGTGAGTGTCTCAAACCAATGGAAGTACTAGTTGAACGAGCCAGCACATCACATTGCCAGAATGGTCATACATCTATGTATATCTATATCTATATCTAAATCTATATCTACATCTATATATATGTATATAAATATATATGCGACTGAACACTTTTCAATTTCATGACTGACATAGTGTGTTCTGTTGACTGTTGAATAATGTAACTCACCTGTTGGTTGATCGAATGCAACGGTTTCTGAAATGTGACAGCGTAAATATTAATGGTGGAAACTGTGAGATGTCAATATGTGAAGAGTGTTGATTATGAACAAGTGTAGATTTGTTTGCAAGGTGATCATGTCACAATTTGAACTGACGTCCGACGATACATCGGTGCGTTGCGGAAACATTCTCAGCATGATACTCACTACAGTTTTATGTTCTGACATGTTCCAAATTATATATTTCTTGGGCTTTCTGTATGTTTTTTGTTTATATTTTTGCTATGTCTTTTTTAATTTTCTGGTTGTTTTTCTATTTTTTATACTACGCTTTCTCTTTCTTGGTTAATGGATTTTTGTTTTATATAATCGCTTTCGCTGTCGTTTTTTCTCATTTCTTATTTTTTTGTTTGTATTTTATTTCATATTTTATTTGGTATTTCGCTTTCATATATCTGATTAACTTATATCTTTCGTTCATCGTCCTTTGGTCAATATTTCATTTTTCGTAAAGTGTTTTTAATTGTGCATGTACTATTCTCTTCGGGACATTCAAGTATTGATTATTTTGATAGATTAATGCAACATATAGTTTAATTTTTGTGTTTAATTGTGGGATCGCCATTTTTTGAATTCCGTTTCGTTTTCTATAGGTAGAAAACGATGGAATATTTGTCTGCATGAACGTTCTGTAAAATGTCCTATTACACCGCTGATCGGTTATCACTTTATTAGTTGACTGAGTGAAATAATGTCAATATGCTTCAAATATGCATTTGCAAATATCTATCTATTGTGCTACAGTGCTAGTACCAACTGCTCGATCATTGACCGGATGAAAATCGTACTCATATACAAAACAACCAATGGACCATAAAATCATTGCTTATTATACAGATTTTAATTTCAACACGAAACAGTTAATACTCAAATAATTTCAACATTATTTGACAATCGACTCACCGCCAATATTCAGCACTGAATACAACAATGCAAAGAAAATTATTTTCACGATCATTGTTCTAGGTTATGTTTGCTGCAAACAATTTGAGCTGCCTTTTTATAATTTTTAACGCTGCACAATCTCAATGTCATTTTCGGTAACCTTAGCATAACCTTATAAGGACAACACACTCACTACTATCATGTGTTCTAGTACTTCAAATCTTCCACGTTTGCTTCAACTCAGTTGTTTCTGAAATTACAAAACTAACTCTAATTCAACAGATTTTCGACAATATTTATTTCTGAAGTTACCCTTTTGCAATACACCTCCGTAATTTATAAGGCAATAAACATCAACATGGAATCATTCTGACTTTTGTGTTAGTGTACCGATTATGTCTGAGCGAAATCTCATCCGGAACATCCCTAAACAATCTCGAGGGAAGTAACCCGCAGAAGAAATATAATTGTGCGAAGTGTACCGGAAAACACGGACCCTGGTCAAGCAAACTGTGATATTAGGGAATGGAAATTCATCAGGCAGTCCTCGAGGCTCAAAAATATACTGGCTCAACATGTGACGAGACTAGCCAAAAAGGAAGGCGATTCCAGACCCCGGCTAATGAGGACAACTTTTCCAACCTCCTATTTGGCGGCTGCAACTCTGGGAGCATTTCCTGCCAACAGACGTCGGTCGCCAAATGGAATCCATATGCACCCGTACAGGCCACATGATGCCAGGACCAAGCACAAAGGCAAGTTGGAGCTGACCATTCCACTTGTGGACTGTCTTTATGATAAAAAAAACGTGTACAGGACAGAGCCTACCAACTCGGCAAACCTTATATGGGTATGACACTTGTTTATTCACGTAAGGCTCATACAGACAAACAGGAAGAAGCTCACGCGTTTCAAATTGAAAGCACAAACTTCTTATACATGAACTTAGCAATGCTAATAAGGTTCATCTGATATGATAATTTGAAACCTGGATATCTTCTCATTTTACGGACAAGGAGTTAGCAATACCTGGGATGTCTTTGTTTTGCAACGACAGAAAAACAGGAGTTGAGTGTGAAGCATTCGTATACATACGATCTTGCTTGGAAGTACACCAAGTTCGCACTGATCAGTCTGCATCGTGTTCTGGTCAGCTGCGCTAGTCGTGTACCATGTACTTGAGCACGACATGTCACTACCTTGCGTCTCGAGTATAGATATAAACAAGAGCAGCCACAAACCGTCTGAGTCGACGTCATATAGCAGTCCACCCAAAAGCGTCACATGTTTTGAGCAGTTTTTAGGTAGTATGGCTGAACACGAACACACAGCAACTCCACAATCGGCCATCCTAAGTAGCGGCCCAAGGAGTTCACGTAAGCCTGTCTACAATAGCCAGCCCAATGATGTAGATCTCGACTACTCGCCCGGACATATACTCCATTCAACAACCCAGAATGCACAAAGTGACCGACCGACAGGCACTTGCAACACGTCTGTATGCAACCATATCGAACCTTACAATTTTGATATAAACTCTAGTCATTTAACCAGTGGTAGTCCTGAGAGCCGTCAAATGGAATTTAGACTAACTCAAACCATTCAAGACATTGCCGTACAAATATGTAATCAGTGTTTCAGAGCATCCGGTTCCCGAAACTGTAAAACCAACACTGAAGAAGTAGGTTACTATATATCTACCTAAGTGTTGATGGGACCACTGTTTATGCGGAATGTCGTTGTGAATAATATACCTGGTAGTGAGAACGCAAAATCTGTCAAAAATTCTCTACCACAAGGATGTGGATTGTTGAAATCTTGTTGTGTAACAAAAATATTACGTAAAGAACAGACTAAAGCTTCTTGTCCCATTCTCTTTCAGTTAGGTAGTACAACACAAGCCAATCACTTCCTTGATAGTGTGTCATTACTGAGGCGTATTCTGACATTTAAAGGATTAGAACCATCATTGATAGGAGTGCCCTCTAGTGCCGAATCTTCAATGAATTGCAAACCAATCAACTCAGCCGAAGTAGCAGCGACAGTCACAACGTTCGTCACAACACAAACCTTGAAACATCAATTCCTACTCCTTCGAAGAACGGAGTCACGTCACGTGCTGCTACTAGTCCTAAGGACGCGACTGCACACAAAGCAGCTACAACCATTCATATTAAGCCAAAGCTCTCAACGACCTCGAAATAACAATTCACCTATGCCTCAATCGTGCCGCAGCATCGCTCTGGCGTCTCCGATAAACACCCCAATAAGCCTAAAAATAATTTTCTCAGAAATCGCTCAGCCCTTCGCAGAAATTAAGAAGTACTTCAAGAAACCCAAGGACATTCAGAATATTATAAAAACCCTATGTTTTCTTTATTAAAATGAACCTTGGAGTAATGTACTTTCCGCATACTTTGCGAATCAGTATCACGGAAGCCCTGATGCAGAAATTGTGCCTGTCCCAGCAAAACCCTGCTTCTGGTGAATCACAAGTACCTCATACTGATTCAGTTAATAATGCCATCCATGATTTTAATTTTGATGGTGCAGCAGGTGTAACTTTTGATTCCTGGTTTAAAAAGTATGAAGATTTATTCTATGTTGATCACTTCAAAAGTCAGAACACTTATAAGAATACTTGGGACTATGGAATGTGAGTGCTATAGTAATTTCATTCTCCCGAAGAATCCACGAGACTTTAGTTTTGATGAAACAATTAAAACCCTCTCTCAAATCCTTGGAGAATAATCATCTGTATTTAATATCCGTTATTAATGACTTACGTTGTTTACTGGTATCAATAATCAGACTTGTGGCTTTTTCACAAGAGATTTTTGTGCGAAACTGTAGTGGAGGTACATAATTTTTAAACCTCAATCAATATTGCATAGATACAAGGTGCGAACGGAAATTCTGATTTGCATAGATGTTATCCTCCTTAAAATTCTGAATAGTGTGAGTGTGTGAAACCAGTGTACTTCACGGCCTCATCACATCACATTTCACTTGATGCAATAAAGATTGTTTGAAATTTCATAAGCGATTCTTGATAGTAGATCGTGATTATTGTTAGGAAACCTGATGGAATCTAGTTCAGCCATCCAAAAGCAACAAACCTCAGAGTTTCAAAGTAACAACTACAGAACGTTGTTTCATTCAACTGCTTCTTTTTGATATTAGTACGTAGTATTTGATCGAAATCACTTTGCCAGCTTCCAAATTATATTTTGGAAGGTTAACTATTTTGCTGTCAGTAGTACTGGATAGCAGCAGTTTGGGTGACTCTCCCGGTCTCACGCACTGTACAATCATTCCATATAACAGCAGTCTCAGCAGCAGTAGGTCTCAATATACACAAAGGGAAAAGCGAGATTTTCCGGCAAAACACAACGTGCATTAATCGGATCACTACATGGCGGAGAGGCTTCGGAAGTTTTGAAAACATTTACACATCTGGGCAGCATCATTGATGAGCACAGCGGGTCTGATTCAGATGTGAAGGTGGTGGGTCACAAAACGTTTTTCAGTCCGCATTGTTTACTGAAAACAAGAATATTGCAATGCTTAAAAGTTATTTTTGATGGATGCTTGTACGTACACATTCATTTTTGTGGCCTGTTACTAACTCCTTATGATTCTGAAGTGCAAAACTACTCAAAAGTCATTTTCTTCAATACTGAAGGTTGTTGATGGTGTTATGATTTCTACGATTACTTCTGATATGTTATCTGTTTGCTTGCCATGCACACTTCGAAAAAATGATTTAAATGGAACATTATCGGTGATGCTGCACATAAACTAGCTGTATTGCCTTACATTTGCAATTAAGTGTCGTTCAGCAACTGGTTAATTGACTTCATGAATTCACAATGGTCACCGAAGTTTAATGTTGTCTCGAACATTTATTTCGGATAATTGCTTGATCGAACTCTAAGTAAGGGAGGACCAAAGTGACGATACACAAATAGTACGGAAGTATCTGTCTCACTCCTCTTCGACTCACCATCTAAGTAAAAGCTTCTTATGTCCATAACAAATGACTAATAATTAGAAACTCATTGAAGCCGAACTTCAATGGAAAACTCCGTTTCCATCGATTGTTCAAATACAAATATTTCAGGCAGATAAGTTATTTAGAAGCTGACATAACCGCAGTTGTGGTTGCAGTTAGCGGTTTGGTAAGGTCCACTACCTACGAACTATAAATCAACTGGCATTTCAATTATATTCCTTATTGAACTTCATACAGAATCATGTATTTCATGAGCCGTTTTTTCCACTTCTCGAAACATGTCCGGAAGTAGAGAAAGAAATAATGAATATTGTTTCCGAAATTACATGAGTGTACATGAAAGATGGAAGGGTAACAAAACACGTGGGAGTTATAGGTAATTTATCATGAAACCGTAATAGGATGACAAATGTACTTGTGAAGATAGAAAGGCTCACACGAAAACAGCAGGTAGATCAAACTATGTTGTTCCGAACGACATATCACACACCTTCTTCATTTTACTATGAAGTCCCATCTCGTTTACTAAATATCGCAGAACATATGAGGATCCGAATTCATATTCGTGGTTTCCGTGTTCAAAAGACATTTGCGATAAACTTGTCCTTTTTTATCGGGTGTAATACTAGAAACGACTTCACTAGGTTTTTTACATCTTGTATTTCTTTGTCAGTAATCATCTCTTTTTGCATTTACTTATTCTGAGTGGCGACAATAGTCTATATCGACTATGCGAATTGGTGAATGAAGATATCTTGTCCTTTATGGTTCAAAGTTTTGATAAGTTTTAAAACACTACTAAAATCCCGGAAGCACTGTGCCGCCGTTTTGTCTTACTACTAAACTCTTCTGCAGTGCATGTTACATCTACCGGAATGTGTGTTGACACAAATAGAAAACATGTGTTGTTCTAACACTCAAAATCGCACTTGATGTCTTTATCCTTTTGCATATCAAGTATGTTGCATCTAAATGCGCTTAATCGAAGTGATTTCTTATTGAAAGCGTAACAAAAAGACTGAAACGACCAGACTTTCAGAATTCGGTCCAACCGCACAGCTAACAAATCAAGTTTGTTTGATTTTCTCTAACCACATTCTTCTGCATGGAGTACGAGACGTTTTTCAGTGACTCGTATCAAATTATATCCAGCACAAACTCAGTGCTCATTCAAAACGGTTCTCTTCAACAAGGCAAACAAATCGAAATAAAAAGTGCAAAATACCTCAAACGGTACAGCTTGTGCCATGCAGTCAAAGCTTTTTCTCGCCCAAACCAACGTGCTTAACAGCTCAACGAATGGTTAATAGATAGGCGTTCCGTACCAGAGAATCAGTAATAGTATTCCCAACAAGATGGGACAAAATATCTATCTGCTAGAATTCCAGTAACCAATCCCAGCAAACAGTCGAAACAAACAATCACCAAATGAGTCACGTTGTAATTTTCAATGTAGTCAAATATAACCCTGTTGTTAATGGCGCGTCAGCATTCAATACTAAAATTAAGTAGTAAAGTCAGGTCTTCGGTCAGAGACCGGTGATAAAAGTCCAGACAAAGAAGACTGAAGAACATCAAACACGATCACCAGGGATCTGAGTGAAAGGCAAAACACAAGATGGATAAAAAGAACAGGGAAGTCGCAGTACCAAACGCCAGGGTTCAGATTAAAACAAACAACACAAATAAGGATCGAAATTCACAACATTGCACAAGCTAGTGACTATCTAGACTCAGTAGCTGGGTAAACAAAACGATGGCGTTTGAAGCGAACGGGACTTGGCTTAAATACTGGAGTGAGCAACAAATGTGGGACGCAGATAGATCCAGCTGAAGAGTCTCAAATATTACAAAACGTGCCTTCTGAATGTCAATGCCAGCCAGCATCCACCTCTGATCAAAATACCTGTGCAGTTTGATAAAACAATTGGGAGTGATTTTCAGAAAATTCACATTGTTACAAAGACATTATAAATATTTTATTTCAACCATACACAATCACATCGAATCCTCACGGTCGTCTGTCAGTCTTCCTTTTCGTATGGAGGAGAATACAATGGAAATATGCTGTTTGAATTATAAGTACATTGGGCACATTATTATTTAAGTGTGAGTTTAAAAAAATCGTTGGTGAGAAAAGAAGCAATTTATAAGCACTTTAAGGTCACTAGTTCATGAGTACTTAATACAGAAATGCTTTTAAATTTTATGAATTATTTTTCACGTACCGATAAATTCTCACCAGCATGCTGCTTCAAAATACAAAATTCAGTAGACTAAGACTCCCACCACACGGTCATTGAAGTTCATTTCAGCGTGTAAATGAATGTTTCTTGATTGATGTTCATATCCCGTTTTCAGTCAGAGAAACAAATGTGAATATCGACCCTGGTGTTGATTACTGTCACGCACTCGATAGGATCGTGAGTGGACACTGCTGAGACGTCGCATACTAGATTAAATGACAACTTTCTGTCTCCTGCTTTTCACTGATTGGCTTAGCTAGGGCGTTTGTTACCACACTTTTTTATCCTGTGTAAACTCAGTGAAATTCACATTGCAGACGGAGTAGGATATTTTCTTTTGCGTGTGTCGCGTAACCTGTAATGTTTCTGTTTTATCCTAGCGAAGAATAAATTACAAGTAACTTCTGAGAACTATCAGTGGAACGATATTATCTATATATCATTATTGCATAACTATTCAGAAACTAAATTATGTATGTTTATATTTGTCTTATTATGGGCTTCATTTTGACCTGTTGACTATTATGATACGATTTACTGCTCCTATGATTTACTCAGTTCATTAGTTACAATCCCACACGTTTACAGCCACTTTTTAGCTTGATTTAGTATGAATGTTATTTCTTATTTTATGGTGTGACGCGGTCGGTTTCTCTGGTATATAGACCAAGTATGTTTGAGATAAATATTTCGCATAGTGGGAGCTGTTATTGGTGTTCTGGACTCAGTTGGACGGGCTAGGCGAACAAAGGAATATTAAGGACGCTAGGCTGCTCATTTGGTTTGAATAATTTTTTTTCTGGTTTGCGTTTTTTAGCGAGTTAGTTTTCTACGGGATAGGGTCGCTAAACCCATGCCCAACCCACCTCCTTTATCCGGACTTGGGACCGGCAGTAGCCCCTCCAGGCGATCTCAGCAACTGTGACAACTACGGGGACATCACCCTTCTCTCAATACCAGGAAAAGTCTTTAACAGCTTATTGTTAAACTGGATGAAGCTTCTTCGACTATACAGCGTGCCTCATAAGATAGTCAATATCATACGGAATTCCTACGATGGATTAAACTGCAAAATCGTTCATGGAGGACAGTTGACAAAGTCGTTCGAAGTAAAGACCGGTGTCAGGCAAGGTTGCTTACTCTCACCCTTTCTCTTTCTCCTGGTGATCGACTGGATCATGAAGACGTCAACATCTGAAGGGAAGCACGGGATACAGTGGACATCTAGGATGCAATTAGATGATCTAGACTTCGCAGATGATCTGGCTCTTCTATCGCATACGCAACAACAAATGCAGGAGAAGACAACCAGTGTAGCTGCAGCCTCAACAGTAATAGGTCTCAATATACACAAAGGGAAAAGCAAGATTCTCCGGTACGACACAGAATGCACGAATCCAATCACACATGACGGAGAAGCTTTGGAAGATGTAAAAACCTTTACATATTTGGGCAGTATCATCGATGAACAAGATGGATCTGATGCAGATGTGAAGGCACGGATTGGCAAAGCAAGAGCAGCATATTTGCAACTGAAGAAAATCTGGAACTCAAAACAACTGTCTGTCAACCAACACCAAGGTCAGAATTTTCAATACAAATGTCAAGACAGTTCTACTATATGGGGCCGAAACCTGGAAAACTACGAAATCCATCATCCAGAAGATACAGGTGTTTATTAACATTTGTCTACGCAAAATACTTCAAATCCGCTGGTCGGATACTATTAGCAACAACCTACTGTGGGAGAGAACAAATCAGATCCCAGTGGAGGAAGAAATCAGGAAGAAGTGCTGGAAGTGGATAGGACACACATTGAGGAAAGCACCCAACTGCGTAACAAGACAAGCCCTCACATGGAATCCTAAAGGTCGAAGGAGAAGACCAAAGAACACATTACGCCGAGAAATGGCGATAGACATGAGGAAAATGAACAAGAATTGGATGGAACTAGAAAAGAAGGCCCAGGACAGAGTGGGTTGGAGAATGCTGGTCGGCGGCCTACGCTCCATTAAGAGTAACAGGCGTAGGTAGTATTAAGTAGTAGTAGGCTGCTCATGCCGGTCTAATGTCATTGGTTTAGCACAGTACTAAGATTGAATAAGTCGTATTTCAGCTGGTGGACAAATCACGTGATAATTAGCCGGCCTTAAAGTCACAACAAATGAGTTCATCCCAGCCGAATAAACTAAATATTTACTTAGAATCCATAATTCTATATCAATTAGATGTAGACGGTTTACCAAAATTAAGTTTCGCCTAACTTCTTAAATATTACAAATAGCTATGAGCTTCAGATGATGAAACTATAAATAGATAATTGTGGTGCAGATTAGTTCACATTTCTACGCTGAAATTTCAGACATTTGAGTAGTGCTTGGTTGATTGTTTTTCTGTTCGCTCACTAAGCGTTTGATGTCTCGCGCGCGAGACTGATAGTTCCTGGGTTTGAATCTCGCTGGGGGCGGGATCGTGGATGCGCATTGCTGAGGAGTCCCATACTAGGAGGAAATGGAACTCCAGTGCTTCCGAGTTTTATATGATGGTCTAGCTTTGATTGACTCATGATGTCAACTATTGAATTTACTAAGATCTCGACAAAACCCCTTTTGATTTAGTTTATCTATTGGTAGTTAGATGTGTAGTTTGTCAAACAAGGTCAATAGTAATAACCCCTTTGAGTTCTTCATTCATGACTACCGCCTTCATGCTACCACATTTTCTTTATCTTGTGTAGACTCAGCGAATTTCACATTCCGCGCGGGAAAGGATATGTTCTTTCGCGTATGTTGCATATACTGTAATGTTTCTACTTTGAAAAGAAATTTAGGAGGTGGAGTTATAAGTTATGGTAAGTGTTCGAGATTGGGAACCACCATCAGACTAATTGTACTTCCTAATAGGGAGAAACAATGATGTTTCTTCTCCCTCTGAATATTGAACTGGGAGTAATCCGTGACTAAATACACACTTTGATGTCTTGTGTCCAACATATATTCCATATATAATCGAAATAGTTGTACTTTTTCGATTTTACATTCATTTGCTTGTAGTATCTTTCGTTTGACGTTAATGTTTCTGTTACAAAAACTGTCATCTGGTTTTATAATTAGGTTGTACAAATCAACAACGCTTGTACCACTCAAGTTTCTACCGATTCACAAACCTCGTAAAGGCTAGTTCAGTTTATCTCATTGGTTTCTATCATTGCCCTATTGGCAGATCTTTGGAATTAGTTGTCAGCAAACTTGACAAAAGAGACAGTCATAAAACGGATAGATAAAAAGAGCACGCAACAAAAACAAGAATAGGGATTTCAGACTGGCCCACCATCGATGGAGCATGAATTGACACTAGTGATGGCATGTTGAAACTCGGCACCATCATTGCGTCGTCGGTAATAGACTCCAGACGTAAACTCGGGTCTTCCATCCCAGGGCCCTTGAATGCAACAGTAGTACCTAAGAACCCTTCGGATGATTGTTCTTCGTGTAAGACTTAAGAATGCTAATAACGTAGAGGATTTCCTGCTAGCTAGTCGTTTGCTGAAATCCGATGGGAACGTAAGAATACTGCCCGACATACCGTAGTCTGAGCGAAATCTCATCCGGAACATCCCTAAACAATCTCGAGGGAAGTAACCCGCAGAAGAAATATAATTGTGCGAAGTGTACCGGAAAACACGGACCCTGGTCAAGCAAACTGTGATATTAGGGAATGGAAATTCATCAGGCAGTCCTCGAGGCTCAAAAATATACTGGCTCAACATGTGACGAGACTAGCCGAAAAGGAAGGCGATTCCAGACCCCGGCTAATGAGGACAACTTTTCCAACCTCCTATTTGGCGGCTGCAACTCTGGGAGCATTTCCTGCCAACAGACGTCGGTCGCCAAATGGAATCCATATGCACCCGTACAGGCCACATGATGCCAGGACCAAGCACAAAGGCAAGTTGGAGCTGACCATTCCACTTGTGGACTGTCTTTATGATAAAAAAAACGTGTACAGGACAGAGCCTACCAACTCGGCAAACCTTATATGGGTATGACACTTGTTTATTCACGTAAGGCTCATACAGACAAACAGGAAGAAGCTCACGCGTTTCAAATTGAAAGCACAAACTGCTTATACATGAACTTAGCAATGCTAATAAGGTTCATCTGATATGATAATTTGAAACCTGGATATCTTCTCATTTTACGGACAAGGAGTTAGCAATACCTGGGATGTCTTTGTTTTGCAACGACAGAAAAACAGGAGTTGAGTGTGAAGCATTCGTATATATACGATCTTGCTTGGAAGTACACCAAGTTCGCACTGATCAGTCTGCATCGTGTTCTGGTCAGCTGCGCTAGTCGTGTACCATGTACTTGAGCACGACATGTCACTACCTTGCGTCTCGAGTATAGATATAAACAAGAGCAGCCACAAACCGTCTGAGTCGACGTCATATAGCAGTCCACCCAAAAGCGTCACATGTTTTGAGCAGTTTTTAGGTAGTATGGCTGAACACGAACACACAGCAACTCCACAATCGGCCATCCTAAGTAGCGGCCCAAGGAGTTCACGTAAGCCTGTCTACAATAGCCAGCCCAATGATGTAGATCTCGACTACTCGCCCGGACATATACTCCATTCAACAACCCAGAATGCACAAAGTGACCGACCGACAGGCACTTGCAACACGTCTGTATGCAACCATATCGAACCTTACAATTTTGATATAAACTCTAGTCATTTAACCAGTGGTAGTCCTGAGAGCCGTCAAATGGAATTTAGACTAACTCAAACCATTCAAGACATTGCCGTACAAATATGTAATCAGTGTTTCAGAGCATCCGGTTCCCGAAACTGTAAAACCAACACTGAAGAAGTAGGTTACTATATATCTACCTAAGTGTTGATGGGACCACTGTTTATGCGGAATGTCGTTGTGAATAATATACCTGGTAGTGAGAACGCAAAATCTGTCAAAAATTCTCTACCACAAGGATGTGGATTGTTGAAATCTTGTTGTGTAACAAAAATATTACGTAAAGAACAGACTAAAGCTTCTTGTCCCATTCTCTTTCAGTTAGGTAGTACAACACAAGCCAATCACTTCCTTGATAGTGTGTCATTACTGAGGCGTATTCTGACATTTAAAGGATTAGAACCATCATTGATAGGAGTGCCCTCTAGTGCCGAATCTTCAATGAATTGCAAACCAATCAACTCAGCCGAAGTAGCAGCGACAGTCACAACGTTCGTCACAACACAAACCTTGAAACATCAATTCCTACTCCTTCGAAGAACGGAGTCACGTCACGTGCTGCTACTAGTCCTAAGGACGCGACTGCACACAAAGCAGCTACAACCATTCATATTAAGCCAAAGCTCTCAACGACCTCGAAATAACAATTCACCTATGCCTCAATCGTGCCGCAGCATCGCTCTGGCGTCTCCGATAAACACCCCAATAAGCCTAAAAATAATTTTCTCAGAAATCGCTCAGCCCTTCGCAGAAATTAAGAAGTACTTCAAGAAACCCAAGGACATTCAGAATATTATAAAAACCCTATGTTTTCTTTATTAAAATGAACCTTGGAGTAATGTACTTTCCGCATACTTTGCGAATCAGTATCACGGAAGCCCTGATGCAGAAATTGTGCCTGTCCCAGCAAAACCCTGCTTCTGGTGAATCACAAGTACCTCATACTGATTCAGTTAATAATGCCATCCATGATTTTAATTTTGATGGTGCAGCAGGTGTAACTTTTGATTCCTGGTTTAAAAAGTATGAAGATTTATTCTATGTTGATCACTTCAAAAGTCAGAACACTTATAAGAATACTTGGGACTATGGAATGTGAGTGCTATAGTAATTTCATTCTCCCGAAGAATCCACGAGACTTTAGTTTTGATGAAACAATTAAAACCCTCTCTCAAATCCTTGGAGAATAATCATCTGTATTTAATATCCGTTATTAATGCTTGAAGATAACAAAAGAACCAGGAGATGACTGGGTGAAGCATGCAGGAATTGTGAACCGAGAATGTGAGAGGTTCAAATTATCTTCCATGACCGAAGTCAAATTTAAATGTCTAGTTTTTGTCTGTGGCCTGCATTCACCCGAGGATGCTGACATCCGAACAAGGATCCTAAGAAAGTTCGAACATTGTCCTAACATGACCCTGCAAGAAGTAGCGGCCGAATGTCAAAGGTTCTTGAATTCAAAGCATGATACTTCGATGGTAAAGAATGGTAACCGGTTCCTTCATGTCCATGCAGTCGAGAGAAAAATATCACAAGGTTCCAGCACTCAGAATGATCACAGTCACAACCAAAAACCATCATCCCCATGCTGGTTTTGTGGCGGTTGGCACTTCAAAGTTTTTATCCGTTTAAAAATCATGGATGTACCATGTGTTCCAGTAAAGGGCACAAAGAAAATCATTGCAAAACCCAAAAACGCCGTCAACAGAAAAAGTATTCTAAAAGATTCAAGCCACAATCAGCTAAAGTAACAGTAGCTCTTCACCAAGCCGGCTCCCGTCACCGTAGAAAGTATGTTTCTCTCAAGAATAATGGGTATGGATGCCCGCTTACAGTTAGACACAGCCTCCGATATAACGCTTATAAGCAGGGGAATGTGAGCGAAGATTGGGAGACCAAGAATATATCCAACTCTTCAATCAGCATATATTGCATCTGGGGGAATTCTAAACATTACTGGTGAAATTCATTGTGAAGTCACGGTCAAAGAGTTTACGGAGAAGGGTGTGATATTTCTGACAGACCGTCCATCACTCGACTTATTGGGGCTTGATTGGATAGAAAAGTTGAAGTTAACAGACCGCCCCATAGACTCGATCTGCAACAACGTCAGTACGTCGAAAGTTGAGAAGGACACATTCAAAAGAGCACTACTGAAAGGGGAAGGAGAGGGGACAAGTCACCCTAACCCTATTGTCCCAGAAGGAAAATCCCCTGCTGAAGCGATGTTCGGGAGAAGCATCCGAACTATATTCGACGTAACGTTACCACCTAAACAAATGGATGGACGCAAACAAAATCAGAATATCCGTAGTTTTAATGTCAGTGATATAGTGCTCGTCAAATAATACATTGAGAAAAATCGCTGGGAACCGGGAGTCATTGAGAAGAGAATGGGTAATGTTTTATACAAAGTGCGTGGGACTTTCGGAATGTGAATTAAACACATTAGTCAAATACGCAGAGAGAGCAGGACTCTAGACACCGTAGATACTCAAGTGAGGCTTCCACTAGATATAATTACAGATACTCCAATGACAGGAACCCCAACAGACAGGCATAAACGCTGGATACCAAGAAATTCCGAAAGCAGCAGAAAACCAGTTATGAAGCTGCGAGTAGACCCGAAGAAGAGGTCTTATTTTTTGAACGGGAGGGAGGTGTTGGGATGATCCAAAAAAATTCTCGCAAACGACACACGAGGATCAGAAAACAGTAGGAAGCATTTCATCCAATCAGCGTTCACTTGTAGTTTAGCCAGAAAACATCAAGGATGCAAAACCTCACATGCACAGGTTCTGAATGGTTGATTGTTATACCGCTACTATGTTTAGTAGAATTACAGAATCTTCGAGAAATCCAAGGACATTCAGAATATTATAAAAACCCTATATTTTCTTTATTAAAATGAACCTTGGAGTAAAGTACTTTTCGCATACTTTGCGCCTTAGATCTTGTGTTCAGTTCGCTGTATAGTTCTAGGTTGGGGGTTCAAGAAACAGCTTAGAAACCTAGTATAGCGTTTAAAATCACAAGACTTACCACTTTCAGCGCGAATCATGCAAGCTCTAAGAACCCGGACAAAACAGTACATAACACAAACACCTCTCTTGACAAAAATATCGGGCAATAACTTATTATTTGCTTAAAAAATACAAACGCCTCAACTACCTATAATAAATTGTAAATTGGGTATATAAAGACCCAACATTATTTCGTGAGTGAGGATGAATACGGGAAATCTATAAACCGGACATCAGCTCCGGATCTTCAAAAAGGGAGGTGTCGAGATATCCAGAAAAATATCTCAAAAATTACCCTGTTACGTCTAATGCTATCCTTGGACTTGAAATGGTATCATTTTCCTATTGGTCAATATTTATTTCATGTGTCATTTTCCTGTTGGTCAAATCTTGTACAAATGTTAATTTCTATTTTATGGTACGTTGTAGTCTGTTTGATTGGTATGTAAACAGAATATGTTTGAAATATAATGATTCAAATCGCAGAGGCTGAGACTTGTGTTCTGGACACAACTGGCTGGGCTAGACAGGGAAGCAGTACCAATCAGAACTCTAGGCTGTTCTTGCGTGTTTTACGCGTCTTCGGTCTGATCGAAAATTTTCTGCCCTCTAATCCGCGCGTCTCACTATATATCAACTCCACATCTTTCTGCTAGACATACGCTCACCGTACTTGACTCATGTGCTCAACTCGTGAATAATAAGACGTCTCACGTGTTCAGTAGGAACAGGTAGCTCAGATGTTTGAGCAGACTTTCCAAGTATATGAATATATCCATTTGTTCAAATGTGAATAATTTCTTCATCAAAATATAAGTATTCGTGCGACAACTAATCGTCAACAGATTCAAGAGTAGAAGTCTGACTAAGTCGTTTAGTGGAAAATATTGTATAGCAGTTGTATTGGGTGTGTATTAGTCACATGAATGGAGTTTTTATTCACGATTTTATGTGAATAGTCTTTCGTCGAATTTAGCTTTGATGTCTCAGTGAGACTTCAATCAGTTACTTTTTATTAGTAAAGAGGTTCGTGGAAGTTATCAAAACGTTAATAAACTCACCACACTCCCACAAATGTTCGTTATATGGCGAAGAAGCTGCATAGTCTCTTGTGGTTTTCAGTAGAGATGAACCTGTTTCGACTGTTACTGTTATGTCTGCCAGACATGATTGAATGGATAGTACAGTTTTAGAAACCAGTGTTGGATGAACTCTATTTACGTCAGCATGGAGCTCGTTTACTTTGCGCAATCTGAAGCCACGTATGTGTAATTTCTTTAGCTAGATTGTGGCCGTTTCTCTAACAACTAAAAACCTCCTAACATCGATTGGCACATGTGATTTCAGTATGTCGTTATGCATCTCATTGGACTTGATATTTTATTTGAATTTATGTGAAGATCAAACATGCCCATCAACTTTGATTAGTATATATATATATATATATATATATATATATATATATTTGTTTCGATCATACAATTGTCTACGTCTGATTTCACTAATAAATAGATTTGTTTAGTGAGTGGACAAAAACTATTGGACGTTCTAGAGGTAACATGACGTTTTTACGACGTATTTGGAATCTTGGCATATAAATATTTCAAATGGATGTATTTTATCACGAAGATGGAACATTTTGAGAAGACCTAAACATTGCTAATATATATCTATATACTTTTGTGACATCACAATGAGTGTGAAATTGTATTTCAGACGTCTTGTGACTTAATGTCAGTTACTTCTTCAGAGTAAATAAATCTGGTTATTCTTTTGAGAACATTTCGCTTGTCATTGATGGTGTTTCATCGACATCATGTTCCATTTACACATAAGATGAAATAGACTGGTAGAAAACGCTTATGTTTATTATTTATTGAAAAAACAATTCACACAGAAAACTATTAACGTTTCAAAACATTTCTGTCCATATCATAAACAAACACTGCGGTTTAATTGGAAACATTATCATTCTCCTGGAACAGAACAATAGAGAATAGGGTAAATATTCAAGGAAATACGTTTACCAACTCAAGTGCTTAAACAAGGAACTTGAATGCGTTTCTGAAAAACTACTAATAAGATGATATTACTGAATGATATGTGAAACGATGTGGTGTAAGATATTTAGCGATAGAATATTCACAACGCTAGTCGAACAGTAAACTTTGCATTGGTGTAAAAAGCCGGAGAAGATGTGGATTATATGTACATGGGAAAAATATCATCTGACGTCGAATATGTTCGTCATTTTGTATGTGACAATGAATTTTATCAATGCTTGTTCTTCCAATTTACAACTATGAGTTATCATGTTTGGTTAGTGTCATAATACTGCGTTCATTGAGAAATAATATTTTTACTTACTTTTCTTGCGCCTGTAACTACCAATGGAGCATAGGCCGTCGACCAGCGTTCTCCGACCCAATCTGACTCAGGCCTTCCTTTCTAGTTCTATGCAATTGTTGTCCACTCTTCTCATGTCTATCTCCGTTTCCCAGCGGAATGTGTTCTTTGATCTTCCCCTTCTGCTTTGGCCCTGGTATTCCAAGTGGAGACCTGTCTTGTGACATGGCTGAGTGCTCTCCTCAATGCGTGTCCTATCCACTTCCAGCGCCTTTTCTTGATTTATTCGTACGAGAATAGGCAATCATGCCTGACACCGGTTTAAAATTCGAAGCAGTCTGTGAGCTGTCCCTTGTACACAACTTTGCGATTTGATCCGTCATAAGAATTCCGTATGATACTGATCATCATCTCAGGCACGCCGTTGTGTCGAAGAAACCTCCGTAGTATTGTCCTGTCCTCGCAATCAAATGCTTCTCGTGGTCAATGAAGTTTATGTAGAGTGATGAATTGCATTCAACTGACCGTTACAAAATGGTCTGGAATGTTGCGCTTTGGTCGATACACGATCGGAATCTTTCATTCTGTCCAACAACACCCTGTTGAAGACTTTTCCTGGTGACGCCTCTGTAGTTCTCACACTTGCTAAGATGACCCTTCGTTGGTGCCTTGATAAGGTGTCCTTCTTTCCAGCCTGTTGATACTTGTTCTTCATACGAAATATTGTCGAAGAGCATGTGGAGTGTCTTTGCGGTTACTGCTACGTCTGCTTCAGTGCCTCTGCTGGAGTGTAATCTTGTCCCGCTGCTTAACAGCTCTTGATTTGTCTGATTGCCATTCTGATCTCATCGATTGTTGGTGGACCAACTTTGATTGGGAGGCCCATGAATGCTGCTTCGATGTTGTGTGGGTCCAGTGTGGCTGGTCGATTCAAGAGTTGTTTCAAGTACTCTACGCACGTGTTTCTCTGTTCTTTAACGTTGGTGATTACTTTGCCTTCCTTGCTTTGCACTGGTCGTTCCGATTTACGGTTATTTCCAGCGAGCTCCATTTTTGCATCATACAATTGTCTCATGTTTCCTTCTTTTGAGAAATCAGTAGCGCATATTTTCAAAATATCGTAGTGAACGATCCTGACGAGAATGTATGGGAATATGGAATAATAAATTTTGACTAAGCACTCTTTCTAGTAGTAATTGATAACTATGATTTTGTGTTTTCAGTTCAGTTGAACCATCATCAGATACTTAATATGGATCACAAATATCTTAGAAGCAGCGAATATAGGAATACTGTCCGACGTTTTCTGACCTTGTGTGTCAATGTTGACTCTTCAGAAACTTTTGTAATGTATGCTTGAAAACTTACAGCTGCAATTGGTTGACTCTTTATTCATCGCTTGAATAACCATGTTTATTTGTTCATCTTTGGGTAGCGCTAGGGAAAATGGAGTTAGAAATTTTTCAAGCATACTTTCTAACAATGGAATCCTTTGGAATTCAGCTAGTTCCATCAAATCAACCAATACACCTATGAACAGAAACAAAATGTTTTGTTTACAAGCCAACTCATATCAATTAGGAAGTAGACTCCATTTTATAAAACCAACCGTTTATATGTTTGCTATGAAACTAAAAGTTTTACGGTTAATTTATATAAATTTTTATAATATGTAAATGTGATTACGTAGTTCTTTGGCAAATGTCGAATAAGTTTCATAATGTTGTTTTTCAAGTGACTATGATAATTAGAAGTATTTGAGTTATAGTATGAACTAAAAATCCCAGAAATAACGCAATTGAATTAAGAAGTACCACACAAGCACCAACGAATGTACTGTATTTAGAATTCGAAATCAAACATTCAACAAGTACAAAGGGATCATTGGTTCATTCCAACAGCACATCCGCCTCAGCTTAACTTTCAGTCTAAGTATCTGTAATCAATTGTACGTCTTCTCCTCAAGTTCATACTGTGTCTGTCCGACAATGTATTGGATAAAGACTCGGTATTATCTAGAATGCACTCATTATTATTAGAATTAACAACTGAAATCGGAACAAACTCACCTGGTTCCTGGAATTGTATCTGATCAACATGTTGATTGTGTGTACTTAAGTCATTGATATCTAGAAGTCGCACCATAGATTTCCCGACATTCTTCAGAACAATCTCCGTAGATGGTCGAAGATCATTGCCACGATAATATGTAACTTCTGCAGACTCCAAACATCTCATATTCGACCGAAGAATTCTTCGTTTTAATAGTTTTGATGGAGTCTCTTCCGTCACCGAATGTCTGACATTTCTATATTGCAGTAGAAAGTTATCTACCCCCCTCTACAGCTCATTAAATGTTGAGGCGGCAATAGAATCAATAGCAGTTTTCAATGTCCTGACAACATTTTCTGCCTGACCATTGGAACAAGGATGTCTGGGAGCAGTAAACAGATGTTTGCACCCTATACTATTTAACCAGGTAGTGACTACATCTGCAACAAAATGAAAGCCGTTATCAGTCACTAACACCATGGGAACCCCTTCTCGACTAAACACCTTTCTTAATGCTTGAATTGTGAAGTCAGAATTTGGTGAAGTTGTGAAAAAACTTCAGGCGACTTTGAAAAAGAATCAGTAACTACAAGCGAATAGTATTTGCCAAGAAACGGACCACAATAGTCTGCATGAATTCTCTGCTAGGCCTCAGACGATACTGGACTTGGAGTCCACTTTGAATGCTGACTTTTCAGCTTATGACACTTTTCACAATTGTTTGCTGTACGACAAATATCTGCATTTATTTCTGGCCACCAACATGTGAGCCTCGCCAATGACTTCATTTTTTCAACACCTAAATGTCCACTATGAAGATCTTCAAGGACATATTTACGCAATCAAAGAGAAATAACAACACGATCATTTAAACACAAAATACCATCAGGAGTAGTGGATAGCTCATCCCGCTTTGAAAAATAGATAGGAATTCTACGTTTCAGATTAGCATTCCAACCTTTCCGTATAGCATTAATTATACATCCAAAGTATCTACGAGTTTCTCTAATGAGATCTGGACGTTTCACTGGTAAAGGTTGCACTAACAAACAGTCTGAAGTATTTACAGGTTTATCTTGTAATGACTGTCGAGAAATGTAGTCAACATGTTGAATTTGTTTGGCAATCCTGTGCTAAACCTTATAGTCATAGGCACTCAAAGCAATACTCCATCGTTGAACCATAGCAGCTGAGGAACGTGCTAAGGATTTTTCAGGATGATAAATAAACTTTAAAGCCTCATGATCAGTAACAATATTGGATTTCTTTCCGAATAAATATTTATGAAGTCTTTTAACAGCCCAATACACAGCTAATGCTTCTTACTGAGTCTGTGAATAACCTTGTTCAGTAACAGTAAGTTTGCGTAAAATACAGATAACTGGTCTACCTTCCTGTTCCAAAACTGCGCCAATACTCACAGGTGATGCATCAGTGATAAGCACAGACTGTACACTAGGGGAGTAAGTTCGAAGAACAGCATCACTTTGAAGAAACTTTAGCAGACTTTGTAAGCATGACTCTTGTTCCTCACCCCACTTGAATAAATTGGATGTCAAAATAATAAATAAACAATTAGCACGACAAGAAAAATTAGGAATAAAACGGGAATAGTATTGAAGAGCACCCACTATTGAACGAAGGTCCGTAAGATTTTTTGGAGACGGTGCATTTGTCAGTGGAACCAGTCGTTTCATATCTGGTCTAAAACCATTACCATCAACTAGGTATCCAAGACATTCAAAACTAGATACACAAAATGAACACTTTATTGGATTCACTGTAATATTCTTCTCAATTAAACGACGCAATAAGGCATTAAGTCTCTGGTTATGAACTACCTTATCAGAACCATGGACAATGAGATCATCTTGATAAACTTCAACACCCTCAAGATCACTAACTACATTGTTCATAGCTTCCTGAAATATAGCTGGAGAACAACTTAGACCAAATGGAAGGAAATTATATTTGAACAGACCAAAAGGAGTGTTAATCGTCATCAAAATAGATGAGGATTGATCTAAAGGGATTTGAGGATAAGCATCTTTTAGGTCAACTTTCGAGAACACTTTAGAACCATGAAGTCGATTTAGAATATCCTCAGCCTCTACCGTCGTGCACGTTTGCTTCAACAAACGGGAATTCAGTGTTAATCTATAATCACCACATATTCTAGGGGTTTTGCTATCCGACTTCAGTGGTGTAACAATAGAAGTACCCCATGCTGAGGACTGGATCGGTTCAATTATGCCTTTTGCACACAAATGGTTTAATGTTTTATGTACTGCCTCTCGAAGACCATAAGGAATTATTCGTCTTTTAAGGAAGACTGGTTCACCCTGTACTTGAAGTTTTATAGGCTGAATTTTCATACCTCCACTGCACTTAGCACACAGATATCAAATCTTTAAGTAAAGCATCAGAATTTTCTTTAGAAACTAGGAAAGACAACTCCACTTTAAGCCTTTTCAAATTCCTTAAAAACCCAGTATAGAATGTCCTGTTTCGCTAACTAAAAATTCACAAGGTATGTATAAAGAATTATCATCCCTTTATTAGCAACTCACAACATCCTCGTATAGGCAGTCTGTGTCCAGTAATCCCCAATATTGATACCTCAGTGGGTCGTACCACAACGTTAGGATCTAAAGTTTTTAAGTTCTTGAATGAAATAATGAACTCTATACTGCCTGTGTCAACAATAAAGTCATGACATGAACCAAGCGATGTATATAATCGCTTTTGAATATGAGCATTACCTTTCGAAATGGTAGACAAAGATAAATGATCATTAGGAACAGCTGAATTATTGGAATCTAAATTACAGGATTTATTACTACTTGAGGCGAAATGATTAGTAGCTTTGCATACTGTTTGAATGTGTCCTATCTTACCACATCTAAAACATTTAGCATTACGAAATGCGCATGAATTACGAGAATGAAGTTTTCCAGATGATAAACATTTGCCAAACTTGGTCTCACCTTTGGGATTTCCTTTGTAATTCCTTGTTTAGATATCTTTCATATTTACACGAGAATAGGAACCACTGTTAAACGAACGCAATTTTGATTGATCCTGAGATTGTATTCCATCATGACGACTAAGCAAATTATTAGAAATATTCATCGACTGGATATCAAGTTCATTCACTGCCTCGTAATTAATACACGCAGTTCTAGCATCTTGAAAGGAACAGTTGGGCATTCTTAACAGCTCTCTTTCCAAACTCGGCAAGTTAATTCCTGCAATTAATCGATCTCTCAGTTGCACATGAAGTTGATCATTAAAATTACATTTGGCAGCTTGTTTCTGCAATTCAAGGATAAATTCCCTAAACTTTTGGTCATCTCGACGAATCATCTCATGAAATTTCGCCCTTTTACGGCATTCAAAGCTAGTGCACTTTAAATGATTTAACAATAGCTCCGTAATAGTTGCATAAGGAAGTGAGATAGGTTTTTCTTGATATGCCAAAGTTTTCAATAAGCTGTATGCTTCTTTTCCGATGAATGTCAGGAAATGTGCCACAATTTTATCACCTTTAACATCCTTCTTGGTCATGCTCCAAATTTCAAACCTTTCCAAATAATCCTCAAAAGCTTCAGAAGTTGAATGAATAACTAACTGTTCCATTGCAGGCTCCATCGTGACGCCAATATGATAATTCGAAGTATTTGAGTTATAGTATGAACTAAGATTCCCAGGGATAACGCAATTGAATTAAGAAGTACCACACAAGCACTAACGAATGTACTGTATTTATAATTCGAAATCAAAAATTCAACAAGTACAAAGGAGTCATTAATTCATTCAAACACCATAGTGACCTATCATCTAGAGTGGGAAAAACAAATATAAACTTCTAATGGTTTAAAATAAACCGAAATGTGTTATGTGCATATATATATATATATATATATATATATACATAATATTACGATCATAGCTCAGTACATCAAGCATTAGGTTACTACCAATTACTGGAGAGTTTGTAATCAAACACTTATGTGATATTAAGCAACATGCGGTTGTTCTGTTGCCGGAATTTACCACCTCATCAACTAAATTCGTCTAGTCTGCAAATGTAAATCAATATATGCCATTCTGAACTGATAAAAATTATTACATTACATACTGACAAACGACCCTTTACGATTTCTCCACGATTCTGAAAATCTGTCGCTGATTTTCAATGAGACATCATGAGTATTATTATAATTGAATTGATATTCGGTCTGGAAACGTCTTTTCCATGGTTCTTAAACAATGTGAAACGGACAAGCGATTACTTAAGTCTGAATTGTGAACAATCAACCCAATATTTGTGTCGAGTATCCCTGATATCACTTGTGATATGTGTCGTCTAATCAACTTCAGTTTGACGGTGGTAATTTATTTTGAATAAAAACGTGCTGAGTTTATCACCTCTATTATTCATGTGTTTGTTTGCTGCTTGTACTGCCTTCGATTCCAAATCCTTGACTTTTTCTGAAGAAAACAATGAAAATGAATGGTTACTATTAGCAAAACACATGAAGTACTTCATTCAATCCGACGACTGGAAATGAAACTCACTTTCAACTCATAAGTTTATTTATGAAAACTATTTTGCTGCTGGTAAACTTACCAAGATTTGATTTGATAATTTCGAATAAATTGAGAATAAGTGTAGATTGTTATAAATAAACTATATATTTGTAATATCCCAATGAGTAGAAAAATTAGATTTTCTGACGTTTCAATACTTAGTGTAAGTCACTTCTTCGGAGAATAAATAACCAAGTTAGTTAGCACAATGTCTTGTGTACATTTGTGTTTCACGTAGTTATTACACTTCAATCATGTCAAGGTAGCATGAAATGACAACAACATAAGTTTAGCTGAATTCCTTCGTGGATGTGAGATTGAAGAGGTCTGTGAATCTTTCGAACTAATCAGTTGGTTGATAATCCTTGTAATGATATACATTCCACTTAAATGACTGAGCAACATATGCCACATAACACCATTTTTCATTGGGTCTCATATATGCAGAATATCCTCCACTCTGTTGCATCATAGTCAGCAGTATATTGCCACTTACGTTTCAACTTCACAAATGTAATATCTTAACGAAAATTGAATGAATGATAGCTGCTAGGAATTATTTGTGCAATGTTACCACATATATCCCTATTGGATAACAATTAAATAACCGGATCATGTGTATATTTACATTTCTATCGCTATACGCTTCTATTTGATCCATTGACTACTATGAAATGATTTACTATTCTCAAGTTATCTACAATTTGTTAGATACGGTCTCTCACACTCACAGACACTTTTGGCTTGATTTTGTATAATGGTGATTTTCTATTTTTTGTGATATGGTGCTGTCTGACGAAACTGTATATGAAATGCGTTTATTTGAAATACATGATTCCTACGGTGGAACCCGAGATAATGTCCTGGACCAGGCGACGAGAAACAATACGGACTCGGAGTTGACTCTAGGCCGCTCGTTCTGGTAAACGTGTCATTAGTTTGGTCTAGGGTAATGTCGTACAAGTCAATTCAGTCACGTGATAGTTGACTGGCTGTAGGACATAACAATGAGGACTAATGAACCGGACTTTCTCAAATCACACAATGTAAGTTGGACATGCAACAACAGAAAAATCATTATGATGAATGTTGGGCTTACTGAGCTGAGCTTCAACCTTATTTTCAGCATCCGCCAACTTTACCTTCAGTTTCTCTGGAAGTGTTTAAAGAAAAATCATGCATTATTTATAAGCATTTTGGATTATTCTTATTCATTTTGACAGAGTATCATGGAATATTTAGTTGGCGAATTTGGTGTGACTACATTAAAGTTATCGGGACTCAGTAGGTAAGTGGATAACGCGATGGCGTTTGAATCGAACGGTACTAGAATCAAGTGCCAGAGTGAACATCAACTCTAAAGTGTTGGTTCATCCGGCTGACGAGTCCCAGATATGTCGAAACGTGTGTCCTGCATTCCACCGCCAACCACTATCCATCTTTACTCATAATGCTTGTGAATTAAGGAAATATCGATGCAATAAGCACAATATGCTCATATGTCAATAAGAGACTGATCAATCGCAGTGATAAGCATCAATGGGAAGATTCAAGTAAACAGTTCTGAGTGAATTTAAACTTGACAACACTGCACGAGTAAATGGCCATCGGGACACAAAACCTAAGTGGTAAATGCCACCAACGATCTTTGCTTACACGAAAGCGTTTGAAAAGAGGTGAGTTGTAGATGAGCATTAGTCATTCGGTCTGTCGACACAATAAAATGTAAGATAATGTAGGTGCTGTCAAAAGAAAAAACAAAATCTTATTTAAAGGTGGAATATGTTAGACTCACGTTCATTTCTATCTATACTTGTGTGCGTTTGGGCTATGTAAGCACCTGAAAGTAGAATAATAATGATAATCATTATGAATCTGTCAAGTTACAAAACAGTCAGTTTACATGTTTACAGTATTTCATTCTCACACGTCACTCGGACTCTAAGACAGTGTATCATTTTGCGTACATTCTTTCACTAATTCATTTAACAAGATTTGTTCTTGTTCTATTCATCTGTATTGTCGTTTGGAAATACTTGTATCATTAGTTTCCATTTGAATCATCAATTATCGATTGATGTGTTGAAACAATGTTATTGGATGTTATCTCACAAACACTTTGAAAATATTCGCTCTAAACGTCAGTCTGTTATGTTGTCGATAACGAAGGATGATTTCAGCTACTGTGGTTCCTTCAACTTTTGAGATGTCATAGAATTCCTAGTCGATAGATCAATAGAAGTTAACAGTGGATGATGAATCATTCAATAATGAACAATTCATGACCTGTATTTTCACTTAATATGAGCAGACATCCTGGTGGGATGTTTAGTAAGATTGGTCATTCGCGCAAACGACGATGAAGATAAGGCAATTATAACACTAGAAACAGTCGTTACAAGTTTTCCGTTACAACAATCACATTAAAATGTAGACGGTTCACAACAGTGTTCTCAGTACATGTTGTTTCGTGCTCTCTGCTTCCATTTTACTTTGTTTAGTTGCACATGATTATAATTTATTCGTTATGGCACATGTTTTTTCCGTAAATCTAATGTGAATGTTTATATCAAGCTGATCTTGCTTGTAAACTGGCGTGAATTCTGCAATTACTATTTCCAGAATATACACATTATGGTTATCACGCAAATGTTAATTCCGTGTGCAAACACATGAGAAATAATTTTAATCACTTCGAACTTAGTAATTGTTTTTCATCTGTATTGGTTGTTTTATTTATTTTTATTTTAACACGTAGATATCGGTGCAAGAAGGCAGCAAATACATATGCGCCACACAAATCTCAATTGATATGTGTGAGGGCTAAGATACTGTCCGGGTGCCCAAACCGAAGTAGGTGGTTATTATAGGGGGCCACATTCCGAGCCTTCGACCTGAAGATCTGATCCACAAGGCAGTGGAGCATCGTGAAGAGATGCAGTCCCATGGTAGCCGGTGACCAACGATTGGTTCATACGCCATTTGTTCCCGCAGGATACTGGATCCCATGTGTACCATTGGTTTGGGATCCAGTTAAAGCGCCGGACATTCGCTTTTCGTTCTCTCATTTTCGTAAACAACACCCCCTTTACGAGAAGGCAGTGAGTAAGACTTCACTGGCAGAGGTTATATACGCGTGGCCGTGTGAGAGTATTTCGAGAGGGAGAGCGGACTCTCCACACTCTCGGCCGTACCAGAACGTTTGGAAGCTGATTTGGTTGTATTACATATAAATACGTGGCTTTTGCAGACACTCTTGGTTCATTGGAGGGCTTAAATTTCCACAATCACAATGCTGTATGTAGCAAACTTGTCGAGTAGAGCCACAGGAAATTCATGAGAAACTGTTTCAAATTTGTTCGTAGTAAATAAAATAATAATAAAAATATTAATTACAGTCTCTTCGTGGATCAGCAGTTTCATCTTCTTTTCTGGCCACTTTATAATCATCTGTTTTGGAAAAAAAGCATCGTTTGGAAACGTTTATGGTAGCTATGTGAGAATCCTTTCGTCCACTGTGATCTGTGACTTGAATATTAATGAGGTAAAATAAAGAGTGACCGCACTGAGGGTATATTTAAGACTGCATGACGGTTTCGTGTAAATTATAAATTTCAGACTCATATGCATTTCCATGTTTAAGAGGTAGTCTTCAATCAATTAAATGTATTCTAACATTTTCGCTTTGCTGATAACGAGAAACAGCTTCTCTAATATATTTTATCCATGAACGTAAAAGGTCATGTTCACTTACCAAGCCGAAGACGCATTACACATATTGATATAAACACCGAGTTCTGAAATCAACTGTTAGACAGCTCTCACCTCCGGACGGCGATAATCTGGTTGAGTCGATCCAACGATTATCACATGTACAAGTGCACAGATGACCAAATATTGTTGACTTTATTCACACTCAAACATCAGTGGTTTCACGATGCCAAAGTACACAATTTCGTCTACATGTGCACACATGAGTGTGAAAGATATCTATTTGGACATCATACAATTGGACAACTCTCATCTAGAGTATTCAAAATGTTCGTGTACTGGTTCTATGTATGTTAAGCGAATTTGTACATATATAACAACATTTTCAGATAATGAACGACGTATATTCATCTGTCAAATTATTCGGACTATACATTGGAATATTTTGCAGACAAGCTGCTGATCTCTCATTCCCGAAAACTGTCTGGGTCAATGCAAATTTACGTACTTTGATAATGTTGTAACCGAGTGCTATCAGTCGCTTCACCTTCTGTAAGAAAAATAGAATAATGAATGCATGGTTAAAAACGGACGCAGATGATTGACGCTGAAGTTTGAGAAATTCACTGGTTTTGTGTGGTAGCATTGCAAGAGGTGTTTTAATGTCTAGGATGGATATGGTGTGGCGTCGTCTATCATTCACTACGTAATGACTATCTAACAAGGGATTGTGCTGATTAGAAACATTCCTGCCAAGCGTTACTATTGTTGACAAATTGGGGTCAAATACACATGATTTCACAATAAGTGACTTCGTGTCTCGATTGATAGATTCAGCGAGTAAAAATTCAAACCGATCGTGAATGAGCATGCAACTCCCCAGTAATCACATGTTTTAACACATCGTAAAATTTTCCACACTGTCAAGTAAAACAAAACACGTTATCCAGTCACATAGGGATCACTGTTATCAAAATGAGGGTGATATGACTTCCCACACCACACACTGATCATTTGTTACTGTAAAGACACGTGCATTTATATGTCTGTTGACTGTGGGTCATTAATTAATTCAGCTAACGAAATTTACATATCTCTCACACGTTAACAAAATTGTCAGGTTTACGGATCCCGTGTTTTCACAATAACGTGCGTTTTGCATAGACGAATAAGTATCACACTACGACTTACTTGATAGATAATGTACAGCCCACTTTGTGAAGTATAATTTTTCTAGCCTCAGGCATTCTAGAAGAAGTGGGAAATGTCTCAGAAGTAAGTTTACAGACTTCTCAATTGGGAATAATACGTTAGATGTACTAAAGGGAAAACACATTAAAAACATATTTTACGAATGACAATAATTATGGTACAAAAATTGGAGACGTGAATTTTGAATCACATCAACTTGACTATTTTCCACCATCATTTAGACCAATGAAATTCAACCGCAAATGTGTTTGAATGGAGAAGGAAATAAATCTGATTTTGTTTATTCGTCAGATGATAATGCTGAAAAGCCTTTAAGCTTACGTCAAATACATGAAATGCGAACGCATACTAATCTTGTCAGATAGCTCATTGTAGAATGCAGATGTTTCAAAGCGTTTACTATGCAATTATACAAGTCTGCATAATTGTTAAACAAATTGTTTACCTTTGTGATATATGTGTGGTTATCTTGTTGAACTCACGATTGTAAATGGTTCAAAGGACAAAACTAAAATCAAAGTCATATAAATCATTGCTTTTATGAGTAGTTCGAGAATTGTACGTTGACACCAGCACTTTTTAAGTTGAATATCTCAAATTCGACTTGATCAACAAGAAACTTTTGCGATGTTGATTTGACTGAGTTGATTGTAGTGGACATGTGTTAAAACAAACTGCTAAGAATTTTGTGAAAGTGGGCAGAAAAGACCTCAAACACAATTATTGATAATGAAGATATTGTAAGGTAGTCTGGACATGAGTTTCACATGCATGGCTATTTCGGTAATGTTTCTGCAACGTTACTTAATATAATCAAAATCATACCCAAAAAGTATGAAGTTGAACGGAACAAAATATACTGTATGGTAACATGTTAGTTGAGTATGTTTTTCAGTTGGTCCACAATCACAAGTATCGTGAATTCCATAAACACATAATTCGAAAAAAATATCAGTATGATTATTGTTAATAAACAAGTTTGAATTGAAACAAATTTAGGATTGTTCACACATTCAAGCACCATCTGTTCAAACGGATATGATGCAATATTTTCTATCAAGTGTGTGAATATATTCTGTGTCTAGCTTGTTTATCACAGAATGTGAGTGTCTAAAAGCAATGGAAGTACTAGTTGAAAGAACCAGCAAATCACATTGCCAGAAAGTGTATATATCTTGAGATGGTGGAGAAGAATTGTAGCTCAGGTGGATGATTTTGATGGAGTTTTGTTCTCTGAGCTGGATGGTTTGGTCGTGGAGCTTTCATCGTTCTTCTGAACGACATCATCAGCACAAACTTCTATCAGAGAACAAAACTCCATCAAAAAGTGTATATATCTATATCTATATATACGCGACTGAACACTTTTCAATTTCATGACTGACAAAGTGCGTTCTGTTGACTGTTGAATAATGTAACTCACCTGTTGGTTGATCGAATGCAACGGTTTCTGAAATGTGACAGCGTAAATATTAATGGTGGAAACTGTGAGATGTCAATATGTGAAGAGTGTTGATTATGAACAAGTGTAGATTTGTTTGCAAGGTGATCATGTCACAATTTGAACTGACGTCCGACGATACATCGGTGCGTTGCGGAAACATTCTCAACGTGATACATTGTACAGTCATGTGTCGTTGTGGTTTGTTTGCTCATGGTAATGTGTTGGTTTCGGTGGAGTTTTTGGTTTGTTGGTCATCTACGTTTGAGCAGGTTGAATGATGCTTGGTGTTGATTTGGTCGACTGTTCAATGTTGCCGTTTTGCACCGTTTCGTCTTTGAGACGTGTTCGAATGTGCTTCGGTTTGTCGATGTGCACATTGGAATATTGTTTGTCGAAATGTTTGTCCTTCAGTCTGTGCATGTTTCTCACTTCCCAGTTTACCACTCTCTTGCTCTCACGCTATCTCGCGCTTGCTCTTTCTATCTCTAAAGGTTTTGATAGGGTGAACCACATCTGTCTTATTAGCAAGCTCAAACAATTGGGTATCAAACCTCCTTTAATTGACTGGCTCAGTTCATATCTGACAAATCGACATTTTTAGGTCAGGGTAAACTTTAATTTCTCAAAGGCTATGGTATGTCCTAGTGGCGTCCCTCAGGGCTCAGTACTAGGACCGCTCCTCTTCCTGATTTATATAAATGATCTTCCTCAACAGCTAACGTCAGACATATTGCTCTTTGCCGATGATGTGAAACTTTCGAGAAAGATACGCAACCAGGGGGACATACAGGCACTTCAGGCGGATCTGACTCGACTTCAAAGTTGGGCAGACGATAACGGACTTACCTTTAAAGTAGTAGTAGTCCATCTGCGACACGTCGCAGATTACAGTTACGACTTAGGAAACTCCTATCTAGTAGTATCAATAGTCGAAAAATATTTAGTCCTGGTGCCCTACGACTTAAAGTCTTACGCCAACTGTGATAGAAATGCCTTTCGAGCAAACCTTGCACTGGTAACATTGAAGCGCATTTTTGGTCAGTTTGACGGGAGAACTTTCCACATAATCTTCAATAGTTTCATTCGTCCCCATTTAGAGTACGGAAACATAGTATTCCCTCCAACACTCCAAAAGGATAAGGACACTCTGGAGCGTATCCAACGGCGAGCCACGAAATCAGTTCGGGGACTCAAATTTAAACCTTACGATGAGCGCCTTCAATCACTCGACCTTTACCCATTAGAGTATAGGTGTCTTAAAGGTGACTAATCCCAACACTAACCTAAGGGGTAACACCAAGAAATTAGATATACAACATAGTAGAACGGACTGCAGACACAACTTTTACTCCTTAAGAGTTGTCAAATGCTGGAATTCGCTGCCAGCTGAGCTAGTCCGAGCAACTTCCCAGGAGTCCTTTAAGAGGCGACTTGATCTATTCTTAAGGACTAAGGATAGTATCTTACTATGATTTACCAATTTCTTTTTTCTCTTTTATCGTTAATATACCTAGGTTCTTGCCTGGAGGTATTGGTGATCCACTGCTACTAGACAAGGAAGCCTGTTAAGCGAAAGCTTCTTCTATTCCGTCCACAACCATTTGAACCATTTGAATCTTTCCCTATCTCTATCTGTGTCGCTAACTCTTGCTCACTCTCTCTCAAATTACATTCGCTAATACAACTTGTTAAGTGTGTGTCACTGAGGCCTGTTATGCGAGCGCTTCTTCTATTATGTCCCAAACCATGCGAACCATTTGAACATGGCAATTGCATTTCAAGGTCATCGCCTTGGCACGAATCCAACATCAATGTGGCTTTATGAAGTTTTAAGACTTTGAACGTCCAGTTTTACAGAGAGCAGTAGAAGATGTTGAAATGCATATATTCCAACTATGTTTGTTTTTAGGAAATATAGGTAATCGTTACTCTCAGTCAAAGCAATTTGTAATTACAGCGCTTTTAATAAATGTAGGAGACCAGATACATTTGATGACCTTCAATAGTCCAAGTTTATCTAAATATAATGAAGTTAATCTTCACATTTAATTAAATTATTTTTCTATTAGGTCAGTTCAAGAAACATCCTCATCTTGTGTAAATTATTCTCGACTAGTGTGATTACATCCCTTATAAAATGTTCGCAACCGCTCTATGATCATGGTTTTGATCAGTTCACCGGTAATAAATTTGGCCAGGTAATTTTCTTTTTTTGCTACACAGTGGTCGTTACGTATACATCGGTGGTTATTGTGATAAACCTTACATCAATAATAGTATGTGGTTTATACATGTATTCGTCACTCAAACTAAGTCGTTCTCCTCCCCTTTCTCTGGCTAATATTTCTAGAAAAAAGACAGCTTATTAACAAATTTTTGATGATTCTGTCGGTTAGTAATTAAAACCATCAACATTTTGCAAGTTAAAATTAACTCAGGATATATGTTAGTGCTGAAATCATGTTTCGGCTATTGGCACTGATATAATGGTTAGTTGAAGTATCTAGAAATGAAGTTCACCGTGACGTGGTTAGAAGTTTGGTCTGACTGGTTCCTGTTCCATACCTTTGAACACTTATATAAAACATTCAGATGCTTTGTTTATATTAACGAACATGATTGCGTATCTATGTATCTATAGAGTCAGTCAGCAACAACATAGAACTTCGTACGTACGTACATCAGTTCGAGTTGCCATACCACATTAGCACAGAGATGTAGTTGTCGATTCAAATCCTATAGTGGTAGAGGTAGTAAGAGTATAAGCAGTAATCGGAAACATTAGAGTTTGTAGATGTTATTCAAGGAGTATAATGCAGTGAAATAAACCTGGAAAGAGAAAAAGGGGACATGGAGAATTAAGAAGATTAGAATTTGAGAGAACACAAAGAGTGGATGCACCTGCGCTATTGCAAACGATTTTGAGCCATGTCATTCAGAGTCTCTAACCATCGGTTGCTATCATCTCGCAGTCCCCAACCCGGTTTTATTTATTTATTATTTATTTGAACACATAAATATTGGTACAACGGGGCACCAAATATATATGCGCCACATAAAACAATGATAATTTGAAGAGGAGAAAAAATATATATATATATAAATTAAAAAGAAGTAATGAACGTGGGGAATTATACAAAAAAGAGAAAGAGAACAATGATGGGGAAAACGGAAAGGTACAATCAGAAGAAATCTTTCAGTTAAGGAAGATACAACCACTTTTTATGAAGAAAGTAAAAGAAGGTTACAGCAGGATCGCCACTGGCTTCTATTCTGAGCCATATCTGATAACGTCTCTAGCCACTGTGTTACACCATCTCTCGGACCCCAGCCAGGGAGTCGTGAAGGACCAACAGAAGCTAGCCCTTTGCAGCTTTCTTTCATACCACGACACCATGTCATATACTGACCAGCTTTCTGCTTTTTCCAACCAGTCCCAGAGTCGGCAAATAATGCACGACGAGGAATTCTCTGTGAGACATTCGTAGAACATGTCCAAGCCAGCGAAGTCGGTGTTTCAAGATGGTGACACCAATTGGATTATCGTCTCTGTGACCGAACACACGATGCCGGACCTCTGCATTACTAACATGGTGTTGCCACTGGATGTCAGCAATCCTTCGGAGACAACGATGATCGAACACAGAGAGACGTCTAACATCCTCAACTCGGAGAGGCCAGGTTTCACAAGCATAGAGCAAAACGGCTCTCACCGTCGCGTTGTAGATCCGACCTGTTACAGCCAGACTAACATCACGAAGACGCCAAAGATGGCCCAGATTGGCATAAGCCGCTCTGGCTTTCAGTATACGTGCATTGATCTCATCACTCACGCCACCACCAGCACTTGTGCAACTAATCAGATACACGAACTTCTCGACTACTTCTATTTGCTCACCATCCAGAGTGAGTACAGGATTAGAATCCTGCCAGTCTTGCATAAGTATTTTGCACTTCGAAGGTGCAAAGTACGTACCATACCTACGGACACTGATTGCCAACTGATTAAGTGTGGATTGCATGGCTTGGGCATTATCGCACAGTAAGACAATATCATCCGCATACTCAAGGTCGAGAAGTCTTTCTCCAGGCAACAGATCCACACCACCATTACCTACATCCATCAGAGCTGTTTCCAGAATGTCATCGATGGCAAAGTTGAAGAGGAATGGTGAGATTGGGCAACCCTGCCTAACCCCACTGCCTGAATGGAATAGTGGAGAAAGGTGGTTGTATGCCCTCACTCTGCCTGAGGTGTTAATAAACTTCTCAGGCACACCCTTCTTCAATAGACAATCCCAGAGAACAATTCTGTCCAACGAATCGAAGGCAGCCCTGATATCAAGAAACACTACGATTGTTGGCCTTTGATAAGTATGGCGGTGTCCTAACACTTGGCGGAGGGTGAAGATATGATCAATACATCTTCGACCGGAACGAAACCCAGCCTGCTCCTCACGAGTCAATCCTTCTCGGGTTCTGAACAACCTACGAAGTATGACGGAAGCCAATAGCTTGGACGCAATCGGAAGTAGACTTATCCCCCGATTGTTGTTACAGGAACAACGTGAACCCTTTTTCAAGATAGGGACAACTACCGACTCATTCCATGACGTTGGTACACACTCTAGTTCCCAGACCTTTGTAAACAACGTCGTCAGTCCCTTAGTCGGAAAGTCACCACCATCTTTGAAAAGAGCCGGAGGTAAGTCGTCTGGGCCCGGTGATTTGTAGCGTTTCAAGAGTTGGAGTTCCTTGCGGACTTCCGCCTCATTTGGTGGATCAGTCGTCACCGGCCATGGAGGGCAGGACAGTCTGACCGATGTTGCCGGAGCAGCAGGCCAGTTGAACTGCCTTCCGAAAAATTCTGCCCATCGTCCAAGACGTCGATGAATGTTAGTGATTGGCATTCCGTCATTCTCGCAGATTGTTTCGCTCACACCAGACTTCTTGCTGCCAGTGTCTTGGACGAGTTGGAAGAGCTCCTGGTAGTTACCAGATGCAGCTGCTGCTTCCAGCTCATTAGCACGCTCCGACCACCAGGCTTCTCGGTCCTTACGCAAGCTTTGCCCGATTTCATTACGTAACATCCTTCGTCTGTGGTCAAACTCACGGTCACCCGGAGTAGACCGACGGGCTTCAATCAGTTGTAAGGAACCAGAAGAAACCCGGTGCTTGTAAGCGGGACGCTTCGCGAACCCACAACAGACTGTACCCACCATTTTCATGGCGTCATGCAATTGCAACCAATGCTCATCTATACCTATTCGGTGGAATGGTAGCTAGCCTAGAAGCTAGCTCGGTTCGGTACTTACTAGCAACAGAAGTTGCAGCCAGCTTGCTGACATCAATCCTTTGGTGGCGGTCACTTCGTTGTCCACTGAAAAGTAAGGTAAGATTGGCGCAGACCAGAGCATGATCATAGTCCAGATAGGTACTCCAAAAGGAGCGGCAGTCTTGTACACAACCACGCCAGCGGTAGCTGATCGCGATGTGATCAATCTGAGTCCAGGCTTGAGATGTAGAAGGGGGACGCCAGGTGGCACATCGGCGATGACTGTGCCGAAAGTTATTGCTAGCCAGAAACAGGTTGTGGTCTGTGCATAGCTGCATTAGACGTTCCCCGTTATCTGTCCTGCGACCAACAAGTCCCCATCGGCCACCTAAACGACTCTCTTCTGTGCCTAGACGCCCGACCTGAGCATTCAAGTCTCCGGCTAGTACTACAATATCTGTCGAGCGCACTTTCTGGAGAACACTTAACTGGTGGTAGAATTCATCCTTGATTGCATCCGGGCTGCAATCTGTCGGGGCATAGGCGGAGATGACGAAAAGACATCGTTTCTCACGCCTATTTCTTCTCACTTTGATGGAACTTTCTAACCTAACAGCACATAACCGACTGTTAATGGGGATCCAGTCGACTAGTGCTGCCTCAGCTCTAGCGCTTAGTGCTACACCAACGCCAGCAAGACCAGACGAAGATGCCACAGGGTCCCCGGATAAACGCACATAAAACAAGCTTTTTGAAGTGACAGATGGAGAGCGAACTTGTAGTACTTCACCAGAGTCTTGAATACGGGTCTCGGATAGACAACACACATCAATATTAAGACTTTCTAAAGACATAGCCATCCCTATCTGTTGTCCGACCTGCATAAGTGTGCGAACGTTGAAGGCAGGCAGTTTGAATAATGCACGTGGTTTCAGAAAAACTGCTTCAGTACTCGTATTCGGTGGTAACATACAATTTTGAACCAGGCAGTGACTCGAGAACGTTTAGATAAAGCTGAATTTTCACCATAGGCGAGCTGCTGTCTAGGTCGAAACGGATACATAAAGTAGGAATAAGAGAGGGTGAATAAATGAGGTGGTAAAATAATAATAATAATAATAATAATAATAATAATAATAATAATAAATAGTACGAGTCATTTCAATGTTAATCAGAGAGAAAGGAATATTTTTCATAAGCAAATAGTTCATCATGATTTTAGTGCGTGGGCTGAGATACTGCCCGAGTGCCCAAACCGAAGCAGGTGGTTGTCTTAGGGGGCCACACCCCGAGCCTTTGACCTGAACGTCTGACCCACAAGGCAGTGGAGCATCGTGAGGAGATGCAGTCCCGTGGAAGCCGGTGACCAAGAAATTGGTTCATACACCATTTGTTCCCTCAGGATACTGGAGTCCATGTGCACCATTGGTTTGGGATCCGGTTAAAGCGCCGGACATTCGCTTTTCGTCCTCTCATTTTCGTAAACAACACCCCCTTCACGAGAAGGCGGTGAGTAGGACTTCCCTGGCAGAGGCTGTATACGCGTGGCCGTGTGAGAGTGTTTCGAGAGGGAGGGCGAACCCTCCCCGCTCTCGGCCATACCAGGGCATTTGGGGGCTTGGTCAACTTGTCAGTGACTTCATGGATTTGTACCATGTTTTGGTCTGGCCGCCCCTACCTTTCTTCCAACCTATTACATCTATAGAGAAAAAATACACTTATTCATCTCGGCTTGGCTTCCAACTCTTAGGTCAGTTTGTATGACGTTCTTAAGTGGTAAAAAACGAGGATTCTAACAAAAAAGTATGGGGTTTTATTCGCCATTCATTTATATTCTGCAATCGGTGCTAGAAATTTGCGCCTAAAGAACAGTATATGTCAGTCAGTCAGTCAGCTGCAACGTAGGACCAGGCACGTATATGCATCGGTCCAAGTTCCCATACCGCATTAGCACAACAAGATGAACACCGGATTCATAGAAGTAGTTAATTCAGTGGTGGTAATATATAGAAGAAAGATTGTGTATAAGGACATAGTACAGGAAGAAAGAATTAGTTCCTAGAAAGAAAGATTTGAAGTGATTTTAATCTCTTAGTTTGAAGGAAGACAGAGAGTGTATACACCGACGCCATTGTGATCGATTCTGAGCCATGTCACCAAGAGTCTCCAACCATTGGTTACGATAGTCATGCGGACCCCAACCAGGCAGTCTGCATCTACCAACATGGCTCAGACCAGAAGTTAGTGACTTCAAGCACTGATGCCACGTTTTGGTTTGGACGCCCCTAACTTTCTTCCAATCATCCCTAACACCGGTTACCATTGCGCGTCGTGGTAATCGGTGTTCAGGCATACTCAACACGTGGTCCAACCATCTCAGTCGATGAAGATTCACAACCTCATCAACTGATTCGCCATCATTCCCTAATACTCTGCGTCTAACCTCACTATTACTTACCTGGTGATCCCAACAGATGTGAGCAATATTTCTAAGGCACCTGTGGTCAAATACTAGTAACTTACGAGTATCCTCTACTATTAAAAGCCATGTTTCGCAGCCGTATAGTAGAACGGAACGAACTGCCGCGCAGTATACCCGTCCTTTAATTGATAGACGGATATCTCGCCTTCACCATAGATGACGTAAGTTGGCAAAGGCCAAACGAGCTTTTCGAATCCTTGCTGAGATTTTGTCAGACACCAACCCATTAGGGCGTTCATACAACTCTTGAACTGCATGTTGGTGTTCTTAAATTTCAAAATATGTCTCCAACAAAACTCGAGGATCCCGTCCCATGGACATGTGATACATTTTCAGAAATCCGTGCTTAGGATCCAAATGAGGTTATCCAATTGACCCTAGATAACCATAGTTGTGAAGAAAAATAGTTCATCCCTTAGGTATCGGGATATGCGGTATAAACTGGTCATTGTCACTCACGTTCAAGGATATTTATGATTCCAACGGCAGAAATAACTTCTAATAATAAATCATAACTGACAGTTAGTTCTATGCTATCTGAACGACAACATGAAAATATAGAAGTATTAAGATAAAAGCCGTTATTAACGTTTTCCTTGACTTCAAGTCTGGTGAATACAATGAGCTACCGAAAGTTGTCTAACCTCATTCAGAAACTCAAACTCAAATGTTGCGTCCGAATCGATTCATTTAATACTTTTACCAAAGTCTACAGTGTTTGTATCGAAAAACCAAATATTAGCGACAAATAAGTGAGAAAGTTCTGAAAAATTTCAAGTCATAATTTTCAATTACATCTATGTACGTTGACAATACTAGGCACTGCAACTGGTCAATTTATTTTGCCATATGTAAATCTGTGCGGATTACCTTGTTATTGCTATATATTCAAAAGTTTTTCGTAGTGACTGTAGCTAGCAGCGAAGCGTTTGAAGTGAAAGATACTGTCTGGATCTCAATGCGAACCTCAGTTGTGGGATGCAGATGCATTAACCTGAGGAGTTTCAGGTCAGACGAAACTCACATCATAGACTTCAATGGTAACCGTGGTCCATCCGTAATATGATCTAAAATACATTCAATCATCGAATCTTACTATGGAGTAAGTTCATCCATTGTTAAAGTAGTAACGTTGGATCGTCTCGTTTACTATTGTATCCCCGTTCTTCTCCCTAGAAATGTGTCACATAAAGTAGTGAACTTTTGCAAGTTTGTAGTTTACTACTCAGTGTTTTGTCAGAAAGTTCAGCCTAGATAGCTGTCCGTTTACTTATAAAGCTTTAAAAAGCAGAGTTTTTGGATACTTAATACTCTTACCTCCAATATTGTTTCATTTTAGTTTTATGAAAACCTCTTTTGTGTTACGGGATACAGTCTACAAGTAGATGACCACAGGTTTACTAGCGAAACTTCAAAGAATGATGTCTATGGGTTGTTCTTTCTTTCCAAAAACAAATTAAAGTACGTACTTTGTTCACTTTTAAACGACCTGTGTAAATATCACTAATCCGTTTCTAGTAATGGTAATTAGCACTATAGATTTAACCCTCAAAACCTCATCGAAGTGTGTACTAGCTAAGAAGAGTTTATTCAATTAATTTATCAAAATCCTACATAATTGTGAAGGTTCTCTTCATGAGGAGCGCAACTGACAGTTCTTGCTTAGTTAGTATCTTACATGCTCTTTCAATAATTTCTGGAAAATGCATGCTTTGTACATTTGTGCTTTCTCATTTGTAAATTTTAACGCCTGACTATTATTTATCGAAAATGTCCCAAATTACTGAAGAAACCGCTTCCGAATAGCGTTAAACATCTGGGAGAGATTAACCGATTGATTTGTATATTTTGTTCCAGATTTTTATAACAAGGAGAATATTCTTCATAAAAGTAAATAGTTTTAGATGAAATATACCATAGATTTTGCTATAGAAACCTGAGTTTATATCTCTCCTACTTTTACTAATGAGGTAGCCTTTAAAATATGAATATGTGATTACCTTCCTTGTCCCTAAGCCAATGTTCTACTGTACATTTTCTTAAAGCAAATCACTCTTTTCTTTCCAAGAAGTATTTATTTGGACAAAATAATGACATTTAGTGACGACTAGTATTTAGTAGGTACTAGAACTGATTAAATCTAAGTTCTGTGAATTTGGTGTTCAAGTTGTTGTGTTATTGAGGTTTGGCTTTTGAACCGATGCATATATGTTCCTGGTCCTACGTTATAGCTGACGGACTGACTTTCAACTATAAATGGGTTAAACGGAAGTGAAATATTATTTAACTCCTTTTTTTGCAATTAATTTGTATACCTTGGATAAGCAAAAGTAGTACATCTTAAATTCGATGCTAGGTATATTTTCACATATATTCTAAGGATACTTATTCAGCACTTCATTATTGTAACTTGCCCCTACATCTGTCCCAAGTCTCTTGTCCTTTAGTGGTGCTTATTATCAGTCAGTCAGTCAGTTACAACGTAGGACCAGGCACATGTGCATCAGTCCAAGTTACCACACCTCATTAGCACAGCAAGATGAACACCGAATTCACAGAAGCAATCAACTAAATGGTGTAATATATAAAGGCAAGATTGCATATAAAAATATAGTACAGGAAGAAAGTTAGTTCGTAGAAAGAAAGATATGAAGTAATTTTAGTCTCATAGTTTAAGGGAAGACAGAGGGTGTATGCACCTACGCCACTGTGATCGATTCTGAGCCGTTGTTGCTATCTTGACGTAGTGGTCGGGCTTGCCTATCGTGATGAAACAATCGAGCTATACTGGCTGGAACAATCGTTCTTCAAGGTCCTATCATGCCAGACAGGACGGTTGAAGAGCGGTAAGACTAAAAGCAACAAACCCAAGGTCCGAAGGCGAAGTCGGACTGCTGACTGTACAGAGGTGTGACAGCAGTAAGGTGTTTCCTTCAGACAACCAGCATAACAGCGATGCTGCCTTCCCACAAGCAGGGGTGGGGTTAGAAAAGGTCGACCCTAAAAATGCACACCTCGCCTTATCCCACGGACATCCGTCTCCGGCGGTAAGGTCTCAACAAGTACGGAGCGAATACACAAATTGTCCACCAAAAGGTCGTATGTGACCGACCAAAGCAGTTGTCCCTTGGGCACTGCGGTCACGCTGTCAGGTCATTAAGACCACCTCTAATCCAATTTACTTTTCAGGTACCTCCAGAAGAACCCTTCCACGGTGTGGGCAACCGGGAAGTGATAACCGCCCTCACATCTCTAGCAGCACTCAAGACCACTATATTCATAACCATTTGCTTTATTATCAGTAGTACCAATTTTACCCTTTTTTGTAATCTGATGATAAAAAATAAATAGTTAATTATTTAAAAGGTATCTTGTATAAAAGGAACTCGGTCACATTTTAGTTTGATTAATACTAATTTCTTTTTGTCTCTACAGGGGTTATGTCAATATTTCATCTTCAGAAATATATCCATCAGGTTGCACAATTCTCATCGAATCCATAAATCAATTAGGACAAAACGGCAATAATTCGATTCATTCTACCACTATGTGCCATTTATTCAGTGCCACATATAACTCCACCAATTTTCCCTTAAATGTTACGATTTTCGTAAACGATACTGAAGCATCTTCAAATGTTCAAAGATGGAATCAAATTTTGCCAAGTAGAAATAATTCAACATTTCATTCTTTCAATTATTCTATTAATTCAACATCATCTACCAATGTTCAATTAGCTGATTCACATTATCGTAACAACAACATAGCTAGAAGAGTGAAACGCTGTAAGTCATCATTTACTGGTCCTAGTTTATTCTTAGAGAATTTTTATTTGACTTATTTCTAAACATAAAATACAACATATATCTGTGTAGTTGGCTTTGATTAAACTGAACCAGCCTAGCTTCTCTATTCCATGGTATTATGAAAACTGGTTATACTATGTACTCGAAAAAGCTTGCAATTCACCAACTTTTTATAACTTCCTTTAATTCTACATAAATTACGGTGAAATTAGGTAGAGTAATGATACTTTATAGTTGCCTAGACATAGTTGAAGCACTCCACAAATAAACCCACCGTTTGAAAGTCGACACATTCAATTAGTAACCTACCAATCCATTGAATGATGGTAAATGTGAAAGTGAGAAAATAAGAGAGTAACTACTTAATACTTGCATGAGTTCTTACTCTAACTGACTTAACACAGGATTTGATTGTATGAAAATTTATATAAATCAAAACAATAAATCGGTTTTATATAATTCGGAAAGTTGGTTTGTGGTTTTAGGCTAAGCATTACGTGTGCCCCCAAATGCCCTGGTACGGCCGAGAGTGGGGAGAGTCCGCTCTCCCTCTCGAAATGCTCTCACATGGCCATGCGTACATAGCCCCTGCCAGGGAAGTCCTACTCACTGCCTTCTCGTGGCGGGGGTGTTGTTTACAAAAATGAGAGGACGAAAAGCGAATGTCTGGCGCTTTAACCGGACCCCAAACCAATGGTGCACATGGGCTCCAGTATCCTGCGGGAACAAATGGCGTATGAACCAATCGTTGGTCACCGGCTACCATGGGACTGCATCTCCTCACGATGCTCCACTGCCTTGTGGGTCAGACGTTCAGGTCAAAGGCTCGGGGTGTGGCCCCCTAAGACAACCACCTGCTTCGGTTTGGGCACCCGGGCAGTATCACAGCCCTCACACAAATCAATTGAGATTTGTGTGGCGCATATGTATTTTGGTGCCTCCCTGTACCTATACTTATGTGTTAAAATAAATAAATAAATAAATAAATAAATAATAAGCATTACGTGTGTTTTGTCGACTTTGATTTAGACGTATCCACCTAGTTTATGTAAATAAATGTGATCTTGTAACGTTGTATTTGTCACTACTGGTATACTAACATCATATTGTGTCACCATACAACCTTCGTAAGTTCATTTTACTTTGAAAAATGTATAAAATAAAATAGCAAGTTTTTGGTATGCACAACAAATACTAAAGCTGGTGGTTTTACTGAATTTCATATTATCTGAAACTTTCGTTCATTTGTTTTAGGGACTGAACGGATTCAAGTCGTGCTCTACACAGTAAGATTCAAGCAGTCAGTTAAAAATACGGTAGCACTGATAGCCCTGACATTGTAGATTTAAATCATAGCATTGTATAGATGAAACTCTGGTCACCGAGAAATCCATAGATATTACACTTCAGTATCATAAGAACATCGGGTAAAGTTAATGTGATAAGATCTAGAATGTATGTCCATGATCGGCCAATTAATAACACATCACACTGTCTATTAAATGAAAACTGTGACCAATTAGAGATGTGTTGTTACCTAGATGGGTAGCTACTTTGTTACTTTGGTTGGACAAGTCATTTACTTGAACAAAATTTTGATTGGCAAATTCTCTTGAGTAAAAATACTTCGAAATTTTTCATTGGTTTTTCGCTTCTAGCTTATTTTATAAGTTTTTAAAAATATATTGGTTTATTCTTTGACTGGACAAAAAGCTGATACAAGTAAAACGAACTCAACGCTTAATAATATGCATAGAAGTGTAGTTAAAACTAGTGGATCAAATGTAGAGGCAAAGTACTGAAAGTACAAGAGAAAACGCTGGTCAAAGTTTGGTTGTAAAAGTAGTTCATAACCATATTTATTAGTGTATAATATATAAGTCTACAATGAACCTACCTTAAACTCACTTAATGGTTATTCACACCAACAAACTGTTTGACATCTTACTATTATTTCTATTGAACTGAGCCTCATTTATAAGTATTAGACTATCTGTTTGGGGTCCACGCGGTTATCGTAACGTATGATGAGACATTGGGTGAAGTGGTTCGCAACGGTTCAAATCCGTTCACTATTTGTCCCCCATTAATTAATGAGGTTCGAAATTATTTTATACTTTTCTGATTCCACTTATTCGTTATTTCTGGTATGATTGAAGAGATTACAAAATCACCTAAAATTGGCGAACGTAACGAAGGATCAACAACACAATGATAAGACAAGCTAAACTATTCCGATGTTTTCCAGCCCTGTTAACTAGAGGGGGAAGACCAATTTCAGATGAGGAAAAAGTATATTCCACAAGCAGCCAGAAACAAGAACCAACAGGCACACAACTCAAGTGTATAAAAACTGTATAAAAAAGTCATTGGGAAACCTTACAAAATAATGTATTGAAAGAGGTGACGAACCAATGACATTTAAGGTCCTTCCAAGTGGGAAATACAATCTGAAGGTAAAAATGGGCGTTTTTGGCGCGAAAAAAGAGATTCAGATTTCCAAAATAAAATTACAAAAATAGGATGTTTACCAAGTGAATTTTGGGGTCATGCATCCCCACAATCCCTTGTTAAGTCATATTTTTTATGCCCAATCTTCCCTGCTACCCCTAACACTATTACCATATGTACTACTCTGGCATCTTACTTCAGTAATATGCTGAACTGGGGACTTAAACTGGTGCAAATTTGTCCAATGTGCTGACTGATGTTTCTAAACATTTATAGAATGTTTTCTTTTAACTTAAATGATCGAAAGATACCCAGGATATTTCATACATGATGACCTTTTGACAAATTGAAATAAGGCGAGAAGAACGAGATTTGTAAGACAACGTCCCGAGAGAGGAATAATTGTCACCAGTTCCATTGAATGATCGTTGCTCTGTACCTAAAATTAACTAAGGCTAGAGTTGTGTTATTGAACGCCAAGCCAATGACTAGTGGCTAAGCAGTCGCCACAAGATCCGAAGGTCCTAGGTCGGAATTCCGTACCAGGGTAAAACAAACATCTGTCCGGTACTCCCCAATTTTCAATGAAACCCCGACCGTAATCATCTGACGAATGCAATTCACAGATGCCTATATTTATCCCCTAACATCTTTTTCTAGGATTGTCTTTAAGATCAAACTATGCTACATAATATGAGTAATAAAAAGTCCACAATGATTTTAAATTTACTTCGGATTGACTTAAACAATATATGACAGCTTTTGGTTAGTTTTAAGGTCTATGTTCACCAAGAGCTTAGGTAAAACCAGTCACCTTGGCAATTGATTACTTCAAGAAGTTTATATACTGAAAATAAAAACTCTAGGTATGTAAACTTTACATTTGAATTCAATGAAAATGATTAACTCTGAAAGGATTTCAGTTCGTGATAAAAATTACCACCTTCAAAAAATATCATTCACTTCAATGATGATAGTGAGAGAAATTCTACATAAAAATGTTATGAACGTCTAAATATTAACCTACGTGAGGAAATACGAACAGTGAATGGACAATATACTGTAATAGGGAGATTATAATACTAGATTGTATAGTGTAACTAGTAACAGTAAAGAATTGTATATTTCTACAAGATGTATTTATATTTCCTCACAGGACCAATTCTTAAAAGACTCAATTCATCTATGAAAAAAGATACCAATAGTTTTACAAGAGTAATTATACGACCATTACTATAAATTTTCACCTATTCATAATATTAATGCACTTTAAAAGATATGTAGTTTAGAATAAGAAGGATTTATGAAATAGTGTTCTCTCTAAGGTCGGTCGTTCAATTGTGAAGCTGTCATTGTCTGATGTTGCTTAGAATCACAATAAAAACTTTACGATTAGATCATCCAGCTCAGAGTAAACTAAATCCGTTTATGTACTGCCAGATGCAGGCACGTTTTATCAGTGAAACAACATTTTAAAATTAATTACAAGTCAGGAATATAAATATGACGGTCATATTGAACAGTTCAACATGTTACTTAGACGTCCTAATTCGATGTAATGTAAAATAAGACAATGGGCAGGAAGCATGTATATCTACCGCGAAAAGTTATAAAACTTTTACATAATACTTACACATGGCCTTTAATCGTCCATTTGGATCTTGTGGTGTGTTCTGTAGTTTGAACTGTCTTCTTGACTGGCCTCCAAGTGTCCTGGCAACACTGTGCTTTTGATGCACTGAAACTCTTCACTCTATCCGACAATTGTTGCAACGGCGATATCGCGTCCCGCTACACACTACCTACAAACATTCTTATGAATAGCGTCCACTACATTAGTTCCTTATGAGCTTTAAATAACAGAAATGAGCTATCATTAACTCTTAGTAAATAGCTGTGCAGTCCATAATGTAATGACTGATCATACAGCGGGTAAGCGTTCATCTTACTTAAACTTCTATTGTGTAGTTGTTAGGGTTTGAAGAGAGAGAGAGCTATCACGGGTTCACGTAGTTTGAGAACGAGATCGAGGATTCGGTGACCAAGGTCCAGTAAGCTATCTATTGACGCGTCCCAGACCCGCTATCTAGAGTGAGAAGACCAAGCTTAGAATGAAAGTATATTCTGTAACAACCAGAAAACCAGCAAACTTTTTACAAGACAATTTCAAAACCTATATATACAATTATATATACATTGATATTGTCATGGAGCTTTGAAACATTTAATCGATAGTTCGTCAATTGACTGCCATTGAAATATTTAAACATTTAATCGATAAATTCGTCAATCAACTATGTGCGTGGGCGGTAAGAAATGCCCACGTATACATCTGCATACAAGCTCCACAAGATAAATTACAAACTATGAGTTTTTGGGGATCTATCGTCTCCAACAGTAGTATATTTGGATTTTACTCCACATACTTTGATTTCAACAACCGAATATTATCACACTAGCCGTCACTCAAAGAATACAACTTTAAATTGAACACACACATTTAAATTTATTAGTTTATAAAATGTGAAGACTTGTAACATAGTTGTTGAGTTACATCTCTCTAAGTATACAATACAATTCATAATTTCACGTGAATCAATGTAATTAATTCTGTCCGTAACATGATTTATGCAACATTGTCACTTATCATGTGTTTATTACATTGAGGCATAACAATATTGTTGATTTGAGAAAATGTCTGAGAAAAACTACCTTACTATACTTTGTTTATGAAATTATGTACAATCAAAGTAATAATGATAATAACAAATTTTTAGATTGTGGCATATATTGAAGATATATTTTGACTTATTTTACTCGTGATAAATAATGATCAGTTAATTTTTTATTTACCATAGATTTTTAGTCAAATAAGATGTGAATTCATTGCCAATCGTTAAAATCATTTGCATATTGTGATATTAAAACGTATTTATCTTACAAACCAAGTTATTATCACTTATAAATAATCATCTAACATAGTTACTCCAAATACTCCGTGTATTGAATCATAACATTTAAATACTGAATTAAATCAGTTAGACATATTAACGTGTTGGTTCGAGATCCCATTACCATAGTAATACGGTAAGATACCAGAGTAGTACATATCGTAACAGTATTAATGGTAGTACAATAGATTGGGCGTAAAAAAATAGAACTTAAGGAGGGATAATGAGATTGTGGAAGAAAAAATGTACAAAATAATTTTTCGAATTCAAGGGAAACTTGCAGAGACCACTTACGACTTAACATATCAGATTTCAGAACTACAAGGAATAATTAACTGGAAAATGTTGGGGAGATCAAGAAAACTCCTCGAAAAAAGTCAACATAGGCTTTTCAAACTATGAGAAGCATCTTATCCAATTAGCACTCACTAGAAGTTTTGTCAGAAAAATCTAGAAAGTGAAAAGTCACTTGTCGAGTTTCTGGTTGAATGATTACCTATACTGCTACTATGTTTGGTAGCGTTCCGGAATATACCGGAAACTCAAGGTCATTTAAAATATCATAAACACCCTAGATTTTCTGTACATAAACGAACCTTGGAGTAAAGCGTTTCTTCCATATTTCGCGCCTTTCTTCTCGTGTTCAAGTTGCTGTGCAGATTTGGCCTGGGGGTTACTATAAGAGCTTAGGAACCGAATATAGCGTTCAATTAGAAGACTTATCAGAAAACCAAGATGTTTTTGCTTATATTAATAAATGGCTAGAAGTGACATTTCAGAGACAAGTTAAAAAATCTGAAATACGCACATTTAACCACAAGAATAAAAGATAACTGTGTAAGTCTTTTGACCATTCAATTCACCGAGTTTACACTCAGATAATTGGGGACCAAAGCGAATAATACAATCATTGTGCTGGCTGCTTACCGTCTACCCGCAGCTCATCTACTAATTTTCAAGTTAAGCTATCATGGTGATCAGCCTACAATCAGTAGTAGTTTGCTAGTTCAAACTCCGTTTCATCTCATTCTGTTGAAGAAACCGATTAATAACTTATGTAATTGAAGCTCAGATTAAATAAACCTGTACTTAGTAAATGTTGATTTATTAACATGTTATAAGATGCTCTTACTTTTATCTGTAAAGATTTAACAATTAAAAGAAATAATCACTTCCTAGTTATACTATAATGGGAAAATAAATTAGCTAGATATTTCCACAACTGTTTAACCTTTTCATAAATTCATAAGTGTTAATATTACTTGAAAGTAATTTACTATCACTTAAAGTGATGTGTTGCTAATCAAACGTGTGCTTTGTTTTTCTTCATAAAATCTTTTTTCATTACAGCCTCTATATCAATGAGAAATACTGTGAGTACTGTAATATTTATATGTATGGTGTATTTGTATAGTATTGTATATTTTTAAAAAAAATAAAAGTTGCTAATATTTGGTTATAACTATCATGTAAGTCACATGTTATAAAACATATGAAGTAATCAGTCCTCACGTGTCCAAAAATATCTCATATAATATATTGATATGTTTTTACTTACATAATCACTTGCTCCACCATTTGATTATGGACGATATAATCAATATATATTATGTGATTCTATTTATGCGATCAGTCAGTACCAATGTTGAACTTGACACAGATATTCATCAATCTCACTTCTCATACTACATTACCAGCAATACGGTTGAACACATGAATATGATAAAAGAGAAATTAGGTGAACTGCCATTAGTAGTAAGTATTGTAGTGAACGAGAACACCAGTGGAGACAACCAAATGTATTGTAACTCAATATTACAGAATATCTTGGTAGAATCTGACAACCATACAGTAAGACTTCATTTGCAAAATATCCAACAATTGTTTCAAACTTTGTTCCTTCGTTTCCACACCAATCACTCTCTATTCTCTTTTCATTCTCTTCAATTTTCTCAACCTTCTACCGTATGGTATTCCACTTTCGATTGATGATATATACTACTTATATCTGTCGACATCAGTAGCGCACATCACAGTAGAAGTTTAGTCTGAAAATAGCCAATATCATCAATGAATAAAAAGCATAAAACAATATTAACTTTCAAAATTAGATGATTATGAATTATTGTAATTAATTTAGCGCATTGTGGTGTACACTACTGAATGAAGTAGATTAATTTCTATAAATGTTAATAATATGATGTAATCAGAAAACTGAATAGTGCATAATCGTGATTGATTGCGCCTGCAAGAGATCAAGGTATTTTACATGGAATAGTTACGTTAGAGTTGAAAGTATGAAGGATCCCATAGCAGATGTAACGTCACTTTCATAAAATATATTCAAGAGATATCATATAGTTGAATTAACTATGTAATAGTATGCTCATTAAAACAAGTATATTTCCCTGGTATATTTATTCAAATGGCAATCAGTACAACCAGTGTTTATTGATATGAAAATAATAGGTGACTATTTACCATGGTTATTCTCAACCATATACACATGCATCTTAGAATCTCTAGGAATTCGATACATTAAAGACTTAAAAGCAAATGTGTGAACTTGACGACATGTAAATCTTTTCACTACAACGAGGGTCATTCACATTCTTTACTGCGATTTATTTCTTTTTATAAATTCCAGTCAATTTTGGATACAGTACATGTTCTCCACCGTCCCGGTGAATCGCAGCCTTATGTGGTGGAGTTATTTATGGTTGTGGATGAAACTATGGTAAGACAATGGATATTTTCACTAAATGATTACCTAAATACAGTTTCAGATAAAATAAATGATTCAGTGATATTTAACTAGTGGGGAGTTTTTTAATAAAATAATTTATCCATACTGGTGTGTCGTGTTCCATGGTGAAATTCAGTTCCAATGTTCCCACTAATAATAAGCTTCTTGTTTTCTTTCCGGTTACTTACTTACGCCTGTTACTCCTCGTGAAGGAGCATAGGCCGCTCACCAGCATTCTCCATTCAACCCTGTCCCAACCAATCCTTTCAAGCTCTTTCCAGTTCTTATTCATCCTTTTTATATCTGCTTCTATTTCCCGACGTAATGTGTTCTTTGGCCTTCCTCTTTTCCGCTTCCCTTCAGGATTCCAAGTTAGCGCTTGTCTCGTAATGCAGTTTGATGATTTCCTCAATGTATGTCCTATCCATTTCCATCGTCTTTTCCTAATTTCCTCTTCAGCTGGAAGCTGGTTGGTTCTCTCCCACAAAAGGCTGTTGCTGATGGTATCCGGCCAATGGATGTTGAGTATCATGCGTAGACAGCTATTAATAAATACCTGTACCTTCTTGATGGTGGTTGTTGTAGTTCTATAATTTTCAGCTCCGTACAGTAGAACTGCCTTGACGTTGGTATTGAAGATTCTGACTTTGATATTGGTTGAAAGTTGTTTTGAGTTCCATATGTTCTTCAGTTGAAGGAATGCCGCTCTAGCTTTGCCAATCCTTGCCTTGACGTCTGCATCTGAACCTCCTTGTTTGTCGACGATGCTTCCCAGGTATGTAAAGGATTCCACGTCTTCCAGAGTTTCGCCATCAAGAGTGATTGGATTGCTGTTTTCCGTGTTGTGTTTGAGGAGCTTGGTTTTCCCTTTGTGTATGTTGAGGCCTACTGATGCAGAGACTGCTGCTATGCTGGCTGTCTTTGTCTGCATTTGTTCGTGTGTATGTGATAGGAGGTCTAGGTCATCTGCGAAGTCCAAGTCGTCTAATTGGTTCTGAGCTGTCCATCGTATGCCGTGGTTTCCCTGAGATGTCGAGGTCTTCATAATCCAGTCGACCATCAGGAGAAACAGGATGGGAGAGAGTAGACAGCCTTGTCTTACTCCGGTCCTTGCTTGGAATGCGTCAGTCAGCTGTCCTCCATGCACTACTTTGCACTGTTGTCCATCGTATGAGTTCCGGATAATGTTGACAATCTTCTCAGGAACTCCGTAGTGTCGAAGAAGTTTCCATAACGTCCTCCTATCTACACTGTCAAATGCCTTCTCATAATCAATGAAGTTGATGTAGAGTGACGAGTTCCACTCAATTGATTGTTGGACGATGATCCGTAGTGTCGCAAACTGGTCTGTGCACGACCGGTCCTTACGGAATCCAGCTTGTTGATCTCGAAGTTGAGCGTCAACTGCGTCTTTCATCCTGTTCAGTAACACTCTGTTAAAGACTTTACCTGGTATTGACAGTAGTGTAATGCCTCTGTAGTTTTCGCACTTGCTCAGATCTCCTTTCTTTGGAATCTTGATGAGGTGTCCTTCTTTCCAATCCATCGGCACTTGTTCCTCTTCCCAAATCTTCTTGAATAGAAGATGAAGCATGCTTGTAGTTACTTCGACGTCTGACTTCAACGCTTCAGCTGGTATATTGTCAGGTCCTGCTGCTTTCCCGCTCTTGATTTGTCTGACGGCCATTCTGATTTCTTCTGTCGTTGGTGGATTGACATTTATAGGAAGATCTGTGTGTGCTGCTTCGATGTCCGGTGGATTCATTGGAGCCGGCCTGTTCAGGAGTTCCTCGAAGTACTCTGCCCATCTGTTGCGCTGTTGTTGAATCTCAGTGATTGGTCTTCCTTCTTTGTCTTTGACTGGTCTCTCTGGTTTACTGTATTTCCCTGCTAGCTTCTTCGTTGCTAGTTCTTCCACGTATTTCTGCTTATCGGCTCTAATGCTCTTCTTCACTTTCTTGTTTGCTTCTATGTACTCAGCTTGTGCTTGGACTTTCTCTGCTCTTGTTCGACTGTTGTTAATTGCTGTCTTCTTGTTCTTTCTTTCTTTGATCCTGTCCAGTGTTTCTATAGAGATCCATTCCTTGTGATGATGTTTCTTGGGGCCCAGAACCTCTTGACACGTTGAAGTTAATGTTTCTTTGATACCTTTCCAGCTATCCTCCATAGTAGTTTCTTCTTCCTTCAGTAGGTCCTGTAAGGCTTGGAACCTGTTGTTGAGAGCTATCTTGAATTCATTGAGTTTGTCAGTATCTCGAAGGAAGGCTGTGTTGAACCTTTGTGGTGCTGTTTGTCCAGTTGTCCTGTTCTTCTTTAGCTTCAGCTTTAATTTGGCCACAACCAGGTGGTGATCTGAAACTATGTCCGCTCCTCTCCTGGTTTTTACATCTTCCATTGTCCTTCGGAACTTTTTATTGATGCAAATATGATCTATCTGGTTCTCTGTGGTGTGGTCCGGTGAGATCCATGTAGCTTTGTGTATACGTTTGTGTGGAAATATTGTTCCGTCTATGAGCAATTTATTGAATGCACACAGATTTGCAAATCTTTCTCCGTTTTCGTTTCTCTCTCCCAGTCCATGTAGTCCCATGATGTCTTCATATCCGGTGTTGTCCATTCCGACTTTGGCGTTTAGATCTCCCATCAGAATGGTGAGGTCCTTTCTTGGGCACTTCTCTATGATTGATTGCAGCCTCTCATAGAATTGATCTTTAACGTCGTCGTTGCTATCATCGGTGGGTGCATAACATTGGATAATGTTCATTGTGATCCCCTCCTTCTTTGTTTTGAATGATGCTTTGATGATTCTGGATCCGTGAGATTCCCATCCTACAAGTGCATTTCGTGCTACTTTGGATAGCATTAGAGCAACTCCCTGAGTGTGTGGAGCATTTTCCTCTTCGTGACCGGAGTATAGCAGCATCTCTCCCGTATTTAGCCTTTGTTGTCCAGCTTGGGTCCAATGGGTTTCGCTGATTCCCAGTACTGCCAAGTTGTATCTCCTCATTTCCGTTGCTATTTGACTGGTCTTCCCGGTCTCCCACATTGTCCGGACGTTCCATGTACCTATAAAAATTGTTGCTCTGGTTGTTAGAATGGGCATCGGCCTCATGGCTTCTGAAGGAACTCGGCTTTCACCATGAAGCGTCATATTACCTCTAACTCCTAGGGCAGAGTTTAAATGTTTTGAGTTATTTTTTCTGTTTAGCGTTTTTTCAGCGAGTTAGGTTTCTACGGGATGGGGACGCTAACCTCATGCCCAACCCTCCTCCTTTACCCAGGCTTGGGACCGGCAGTAACTCTGGAAGAGCTACAGGCGGAGTTTTTCTCTCCGGTACAAAATTCAAATATGGCTGCCTCAGATGTAACCTTTAAAACTTTAATTTATATTTCTGTCGTACAATATTTTTCTTGGTATCAGAACGGGTTTTGTGGAGATTGTAGTAATTTCAATAGTTGAGATCATGATTCAATTGAAGCTAGACCACCATGGAAAACCTGGAAGCACTGGACGGCCGTTTCGTCCTATTGTGGGACTCCACAGAACTGTTGCCAGTTTTCACGTTTCTGTTCTTAGAACGGAGAGCGTTGGTTTTTACCAACTTACGTCACCTATGGCGAAGGAGAGATATCCGTCTATCAATTAAAGGACGGGTATACTGCGTGGCAGTTCGTTCTCTTCTGTTTCACCGCTGTGAAACGTGGCCATTAAGAGTAGGAGATACCCGTAAGTTACCAGTATTTGATCACAAATGTCTTAGAAATATTTCTCGCATCTGCTGGGATCACCGGGTAAGTAAAAGGGAGGTTAGACACAGGGTATTAGAGAATGATGGCAAATCAGTTGATGAGGTTATGAATCTTCATCGACTGAGTTTGTTGGGCCACGCGTTACGTATGCCTGAACACCGACTATCACAACGCGCAATGCTGATCGGTATTGTAGACGAATGGAAGAAAGTTAGGGGCGACCAAACCAAAACGTAGCATTAACCCATAAAGTCACCAACTTCCTGTCTGAGCTATGTTGGTAGATACGGACTACTAGGTGGGGGTCCGTGCGATTATCGTAACCAACGTTTGAAGACTCTTGGTGACATGGCTCAGAATCGATCACAATGGCGTCGGTGTATACACTCTCTGTCTTCCTTCAAACTAAGAGATTAAAATCACTTCAAATCTTTCTTTCTAGGAACTAATTCTTTCTTCCTGTACTATGTCCTTATACACAATCTTTCTTCTATATATTACCACCACTGAATTAACTACTTCTATGAATCCGGTGTTCATCTTGTTGTGCTAATGCGGTATGACAACTTGGACCGATGCATATGTGTGTCTGGTCCTATGTTGTAGCTGACTGACTGTAATTTTCTTAGATCTAACTTTTACTATCTTTTCAGATTTTGGCCAGGATGTTTGTTTAGGCTACCTTAGAAATGTCTCCGAACCAGTCAGTTGTGTATAACTGAAGCGATTTACTTTTGTCAAGATAGAAAAAGTAAACACCTAGTTGTTAGGCTGAATTAAATTTGTAATATTGTTTAATTATAGACTGTTAAAAAACATAAAATGTAAGTGATATATAAGTCCTACACGAATTGTTTGCACTGTCGTACATGTAGCACAAATGATTGTTTTACTCATCACAGTTATAATATACATGAGTTAGCGACTAGTTAATGGTATTATTAATTTTTATTTCCTTTATCATACGCTATCGCTGATTAGTAGTACTTTGAACTGTTTACATTTTGTATGTGAGACATATTTTCTCCGTATTTGTTTTCCTTTACATTTTTCACTATTATGATTTAAAGGAAATGGGTTATCGTTTTACTTCGATTTTGTTGGATCTCATATTTTTATTTGTGGTGGTTAAGACATTGAACTTTCAGCTAATAGATTGCAGGTTCGAACTATTATTCACCTACTTCAGCTTAAGTAAATGATTATTATCACTAATTGGACTGTGTTGATATTGACATTTTTAACTAGTGTAGTGGAAAAACAGCTGTGGGAGATGATGGAGATCGGAAAAAACAGCGTGTATATTCATGTACAGAGATAGGTGAACGTAAAACCAATAAGTTATTTATTCAGAGGAGCGTCTTATATGGATTGCACAGAGATACGGTCACGTGGATCAACCAACTGATTTCAGTTTGTAGTGTCCGCTAATACTTACATTCAGTGTCGATGTCGAATGAGCTGTAATTTACTTACCGTTATTATTCGTTAGACGTTTTTAATACCAAGAAAAATCTATTTTAATCCCGTACTTTTGGTCTAGTCCCATAAGGAGTTGGTCTCTGTCCAAATCGAACAGATATGGAATCTTATCATGATATTGAAAATCATTAGTTCAAGTCTCTGAAATGTCAATAGTTTTCGTTAGGTTACATAATTTTTTTTCTACTGATTTAACAACAAAATCTGAGAAATTCCATATCCAGCTCTTCCTTTCAATAACTTTTTACAATTAGCTATTATTTTACATTTATTTAACTGTCTGTTAAGTTTGCTTCAGTGTTGTCTATTTGAGTAGATTACTTTTATCAGAACCATCTCATTTTATTTTTTCGTAAAAAGATTGCGGAATTTCGCGGACAATATCATCAATTGGTTTCTCGTATCAATATGATTATTGCACTTGTAAATAAGGTAATTTATTTAGAGTTTCACTCTATTACTAATATATTCTGACTATTATTTCTATGAGTACATAATTATATTTTCATTTTACACAGAAAAAAGATTCAAAATAATAGTCCTATAGGCATCGATCTACAGTTATAGTGTAAAGTGTTTATAAACAATCTCAACAGTTTTACATGTAACAGTGATCATTCTCATTGCATTATCGAAATTTATCAAAAAGACTAATTGTTATAAAGATCATTTAAGTATTCAACATAAAAACTGGTCATATTTTCAGTAATGAACTATGACTTTTTTGATTATGCCTTGAGATACACTACTACATCTCTGACTGTGAAGCTGGGTGACACGGGATCGAATCCGCCAGGGAGCACCAGTTCCCTCAAAGATTACAGGTACACCTTGCTGACGAGTGCCAAGTAGCACGAAACCCGGGTCCAGGGTTTCCTGTCGACTACCTCCAATCACCATCTAATGAGTACAGGATTAGAATCCTGCCAGTCTTGCATAAGTATTTTGCACTTCGAAGGTGCAAAGTACATACCATACCTACGGACACTGATTGCCAACTGATTAAATGCGGATTGCATGGCTTGAACATTCTCGCACAGTAAGACAATATCATCCGCATACTCAAGGTCGAGAAGTCTTTCTCCAGGCAACAGATCCACACCACCATTACCTACATCCATCAGAGCTGTTTCCAGAATGTCATCGATGGCAAAGTTGAAGAGGAATGGTGAGATTGGGCAACCCTGCCTAACCCCACTGCTTGAATGGAATAACGGAGAAAGGTGGTTGTATGCCCTCACTCTGCCTGAGGTGTTAATAAACTTCTCAGGCACACCCTTCTTCAATAGACAATCCCAGAGAACAGTTCTGTCCAACGAATCGAAGGCAGCCCTGATATCAAGAAACACTACGATTGTTGGCCTTTGATAAGTATGGCGGTGTCCTAACACTTGGCGGAGGGTGAAGATATGATCAATACATCCTCGACCAGAACGAAACCCAGCCTGCTCCTCACGAGTCAATCCTTCTCGGGTTCTGAACAACCTACGAAGTATGACGGAAGCCAATAGCTTGGACGCAATCGGAAGTAGACTTATCCCCCGATTGTTGTTACAGGAACAACGTGAACCCTTTTTCAAGATAGGGACAACTACCGACTCATTCCATGACGTTGGTACACACTCTAGTTCCCAGACCTTTGTAAACAACGTCGTCAGTCCCTTAGTCGGAAAGTCACCACCATCTTTGAAAAGAGCCGGAGGTAAGTCGTCTGGGCCCGGTGATTTGTAGCGTTTCAAGAGTTGGAGGTCCTTGCGGACTTCCGCCTCATTTGGTGGATCAGTCGTCACCGGCCATGGAGGGCAGGACAGTCTGACCGATGTTGCCGGAGCAGCAGGCCAGTTGAACTGCCTTTCAAAAAATTCTGCCCATCGTCCAAGACGTCGATGGATGTTAGTGATTGGCATCCCGTCATTCTCGCAGATTGTTTCGCTCACACCAGACTTCTTGCTGCCAGTGTCTTGGACGAGTTGGAAGAGCTCCTGGTAGTTACCAGATGCAGCTGCTGCTTCCAGCTCATTAGCACGCTCCGACCACCAGGCTTCTCGGTCCTTACGCAAGCTTTGCCCGATTTCATTACGTAACATCCTTCGTCTGTGGTCAAACTCACGGTCACCCGGAGTAGACCGACGGGCTTCAATCAGTTGTAAGGAACCAGAAGAAACCCGGTGCTTGTAAGCGGGACGCTTCGCGAACCCACAACAGACTGTACCCACCATTTTCATGGCGTCATGCAATTGCAACCAATGCTCATCTATACCTATTCGGTGGAATGGTAGCTAGCCTAGAAGCTAGCTCGGTTCGGTACTTACTAGCAACAGAAGTTGCAGCCAGCTTGCTGACATCAATCCTTTGGTGGCGGTCACTTCGTTGTCCACTGAAAAGTAAGGTAAGATTGGCGCAGACCAGAGCATGATCATAGTCCAGATAGGTACTCCAAAAGGAGCGGCAGTCTTGTACACAACCACGCCAGCGGTAGCTGATCGCGATGTGATCAATCTGAGTCCAGGCTTGAGATGTAGAAGAGGAACGCCAGGTGGCACATCGGCGATGACTGTGCCGAAAGTTATTGCTAGCCAGAAACAGGTTGTGGTCTGTGCATAGCTGCATTAGACGTTCCCCGTTATCTGTCCTGCGACCAACAAGTCCCCATCGGCCACCTAAACGACTCTCTTCTGTGCCTAGACGCCCGACCTGAGCATTCAAGTCTCCGGCTAGTACTACAATATCTGTCGAGCGCACTTTCTGGAGAACACTTAACTGGTGGTAGAATTCATCCTTGATTGCATCCGGGCTGCAATCTGTCGGGGCATAGGCGGAGATGACGAAAAGACATCGTTTCTCACGCCTATTTCTTCTCACTTTGATGGAACTTTCTAACCTAACAGCACATAACCGACTGTTAATGGGGATCCAGTCGACTAGTGCTGCCTCAGCTCTAGCGCTTAGTGCTACACCAACGCCAGCAAGACCAGACGAAGATGCCACAGGGTCCCCGGATAAACGCACATAAAACAAGCTTTTTGAAGTGACAGATGGAGAGCGAACTTGTAGTACTTCACCAGAGTCTTGAATACGGGTCTCGGATAGACAACACACATCAATATTAAGACTTTCTAAAGACATAGCCATCCCTATCTGTTGTCCGACCTGCATAAGTGTGCGAACGTTGAAGGCAGGCAGTTTGAATAATGCACGTGGTTTCAGAAAAACTGCTTCAGTACTCGTATTCGGTGGTAACATACAATTTTGAACCAGGCAGTGACTCGAGAACGTTTAGATAAAGCTGAATTTTCACCATAGGCGAGCTGCTGTCTAGGTCGAAACGGATACATAAAGTAGGAATAAGAGAGGGTGAATAAATGAGGTGGTAAAATAATAATAATAATAATAATAATAATAATAATAATAATAATAATAAATAGTACGAGTCATTTCAATGTTAATCAGAGAGAAAGGAATATTTTTCATAAGCAAATAGTTCATCATGATTTTAGTGCGTGGGCTGAGATACTGCCCGAGTGCCCAAACCGAAGCAGGTGGTTTTCTTAGTAGGCCACACCCCGAGCCTTTGACCTAAAGCTCTAGTCCACAAGGCAGTGGAGCATCGTGAAGAGATGCAGTCCCGTGGAAGCCGGTGACCAAGAAATTGGTTCATACACCATTTGTTCCCTCAGGATACTGGAGCCCATGTGCTATAACAACGTTATGATTATAAACAATCTTCTCATATATGTCATTTTAATTAATTAATTAATTATTAGCAAAGATGAATGGTAGTTGGTAGTGGAGTTCGGGCGCACATTTCGTCCTATTTGAGACTCGTCAACTGTATTTACCCGCATCCCAGTGTTGATGTTGACTTAGGGACTCGAACCCAGTACTGTTCGCTTCAAATGCCATCGCGTTATCCACAAAATGTATTATTGTTGTTCTTAACTTTAATGCAACTTATTTCATAATACAGTATTTTTACACTTGCCTTTTGGTCACAACTTCCATTTGAGTGCTCGAGATATTTATTATCTAGTTGATCAAATCAAGCGCTCTGAAGTCCGGAACTTATTTATTAAAAGTTGAATATCTTAACCACTAATTCATTAATTCATATTTACCAGTTGTTTAATATGTACAAGGAAGATTAATAAATTTTCAAAATACACTACATGTTCATTACTTTTTATCATTATTCTTTTGTTCATTATGATATATAGCGAGAAGGGCAACAATTTTGTGAATTATACTTGACAGTGTCCTAAACTTTTTTATATTTTAGTATGCATATTTCTCTTCTTCATTTAAACGGTGTGTCATTACACGAAAAGGCGTATCATTCATTGTAATGAATAATATTTCCGATAAATGTATAATGGATATATTGTAACTGTGATATAGAGACAAGCCGGTAACAATGTTTAAATGACTTTGTGATGTGTTAATCAATAGAACTAACAAAACCTTTCAGAGTGTAGTGGTTTCAATAAGTTTGTTAGTTTCTCAAGGCTTATTGTAAGTTCTTTTAGTTAGTAATGGAGAAATTTCGCTGTATATTCGTTTTAATCTGGATAAGAATATATTCACATCGAAGACTTCTTTTCGATTCTTTTCCATAGTCATAAAAAGTCGTGTAGAAGTGTCATAATCGCCTACAAAATCCTTATTAATAAACACATTGAAGGGTTAAGAGATAGTGATATAAATCAAGTGGTATGACCAAGTCATTTGTGCATCAGTAAATCGAATTTGGCAAACTACTTAATAACTACATGTTTTATTGCCATACATATTTCCATGAAATACTGACCATTTTCCCAATTAATTAAAAGTATCTGTAGTAACTTGTATTAATTAATCAAGCCAATCATCAAAAATATTTTGGCAAGAATAACATTCAGACAACATAAATACTGCTTTGATAAGAAAACGATATGATCTATTTATCACGTATTGCCGTAGTTTGAATTAAAATTATGAGTCTAGTCAAACTGCTAACATTTGCAGTCTCATTTAATAGATGTTTTATAAAGGTTAATTATTAAATCATCTTATCGCTTATCTACAATTAATGAACATTAAACTTATTGTGGGGTATAATTATAACATTCAGCTTTTAAATGGGTTTCTTTATTGACTGATTGCTTTTGCCACAAATAACTTTAATTCGTAAGGACTGCGCTGATCATTAATTCATTCATAGTAAATACGAATGTAGTGTGATCGTTTTTTTAAATTTTCAATTGTGAAATGTAGCTGATTTACATAGTTGACTGTCTTATCTTGCTAACCTTTTAAGTATGTAAGCGGATTTATATTGATTCACTTACTGATTTCAAGTTGACCTAAATAAACCTCCTCCCAAAATTTCTCTATCACTCATTAAATTCCGTTGATCCAGAATTTTTAATGTTCTTCCTACCAAACTCATGTTATCAGTTTATCTGTGTGTGTAGATATGAGTGGTAATATGTTATGTTGTTTGACTGTTAGTTTATATGCGTAGATGAAAAAAGCGTCCACTCTGTTCCGATAGTTATCTCAGTCTGTTTACTTGATATTTCATTTGTCTTTCTTTCATTGTTTTACATAAAATGAGAAAAACAAATTCTTGTTGACTTGTGAGTGAATTTAATCTCTATGAGACTTTAAAATGTTTTAGTTGATCTCTGATAATATAATTACTACAATTCTTTTGTGAATCTGAATTCAATGAAGTTTTAGTTATCTAGTGTTAAACAACTGGCTAGTTTGATCTCTTATTACTTTATTAATGTCATAGTCAGATATGTTATCATGCTTTATATGAGTTTTAGTCAAATCATAGTCATTTCTAGACAGACACATGTAAAGTAATAGCCATCAATACTTGCTTAGAACACATCTATAAACAAAAACGAACCGATCACAATAATATTAGTGTTTAAAATTAAACACTGTTAATTATCCCTGCTGTTAAAGTGTTACTTGACTAATGCAACAGGATATTGTAACAGTCTAACCTTTTTTATTCATTTTTTCCCAGTGTCTTATTACGACATTTAGAGTTGTTGGATGTTTCTTGTATTGTGATTTTAACCTCATTTTACCTACAAAAGCAATCATGAGAATGTATCCAGTTAAAAATTGATGCACAGTAGTTTCACCATGAAAAAGAACACTAGCCACTGGTTGAACTTGATAGTTTTAAATAAATTGAGCATTGGTTAGGAAGTTAATAAAAAACATTTTCTTTCTTATATCTCAATGAGTAGAAAAATTGTGTTTCTGACGTTTCATGACTTAATGTAATCCACTTTTTCAGGGTAGAAGTGGCCTTTATTCAGTCACGAAACGTCAGAGATACCTTTTTGTTCTCTCATTGGGATATAACAAAATATTTATTACTTGCCACTGGTTTGAAATTCTATGTATTTGCATACATATAGGCTATTGGATTGGCTGGAAATTTCACACTCATAGGTTGTACCTTCTTCCTTGATATGACTAGAGCTCTCCGTGGGATTCACTTAGTCTCACAGTCTGAAACTAACTGTTTTGCGGAATGTTTCATAGGGAAATTACTGAATGTGTTATGTGGGGCGTAATAAGTGACGAGGATAAACTGTTTGCTAAAACTGTAAATCCTTATCGAAATAGACGGTTGCTATCTTTTTTACGAGTAGGTCGACATCTCATTGTGAAATGATATTATCTGAATGAGAATTCAAATCATGGAATGTTAATTGTTTCTATTTATCCAACTGATCGTTTTTCTCATGCAAATGATAATGATGATACCTGAAACTAGTTGAGAAGCAATGACAGTTTAATTGTTTAATAGATTAATTTCCATCTTGTAAAGTCATTTGTTCTGTTTGCTAACTTTACTCATTAATTTATTATTATTGTTATTACTACTATTAGAAACTTGTGTATACACTAACTAAAATTTATTCATTTTAAAGTCAAATTAATATCACTTTCATTACCTGCTAATCTATTAAACACATTTGTTTACATTACTTAGATTGAAGTGGGATTTTTTTTGTCATTTAAAATAATTAATAAAATGTTATGTTGAATTTTGAAATAGAACTAGCTGTGAAATAAATGAATTCTGAAAATAAGGATAAATTGTATTATGAGTGTGTTGGCTAGTAGATTCCTTTGATCGTAGTGAAACAGAAATTGTCTTAATGTAACTGTCTGATTTTTATTGGATTTAGTTAATGGTTAGCAATAGGATTTATGACTCACATTTCATCCCTTTTGGATTTGATCAACTGGATGTACGTACATTCCAGTGTTAATGTTTATATATATATATATATATATATATATATATATATATATATATATATATCTTATTTATCCATTATCAGTGATTTTACTAAGCTTCAATAATTATATATTCATACTTTTTGTTATCATTTTGTATCATTGTGATACTACTGTGAAACCTTACTGCATGCACATTCGAAAACTTGTAAATGACTAAAGTTGTAATGCTTCAATAAAATCAATGACCTTTAGAAATAAATGGTGACGTGATGGAGTTTATTTCAGTTTTTCAAAGTTCAAAACTATTTTTTTATAGATTTAAAGTAAACTATTTTTGCTAGAAGAAGTTATTCATTTAAAAGATTTGCATGATTGATTGAAAAATGCTAGTATGAATGACTTCGTGTATACGTTGATGGAAAGGTTAACACAGTAACATGTATGTATGAATTACTCTTCAATACACCTGGAATTTTTAATTCTTGCTAAACAGCTTATTCGATACCAAAACTGATTCTTTATTTATTGCTCAAGTTATAAAATTATTTAGTCAAAATAAAGAACAAAGTAACATTCGTATCACGTTTTTTTTAATAATATCTGCATTAGTAAGAGTAAGAATTTCGTGTAATCTCCCTCGCGCACCATATCATGTTTATTTTCTTATCAATTGTCTTAACGATTTAACCACCGAAGGTTTTGTCTATAAATATTCGAAAAATGAATGTTAGTTGACATTGCATTTTGAATTTTTAGTCAAAAACTATAAGGGATTATCTTGTTAGATTCTGTAGTATAATATATTCACAACAATGATTCTTAAAATTTAATGTGTTTGTTGGAATAGTTGGTTAACATTATTATTGAACAAATTGTGTAATCGTTTGAAATTTCTATTTATTAAAACAATGTATTGTTTCATGAATTGTGTTTTACATTCATCAAACCTTTACGTTATGCTTTCACGGAACTTTGAGGTGCAATGATATATATATATATATATATATATATATATATATATATCATCGTTATACAGAATATTAAGTTTCTTTCACTTCATGTCACTATTCATTTAGCATGTGTGTTAAAAGATTAATAGATGCCACTTTGAAAACAATAATAAAGTAGCCAGGTGATAAAATTCAAACAAATGTAAGCATTCGATTCGAGTCCCACAGTTAAGTTCCTCGAAATACCATAAAATATCGACTTCTAACCAAAGTCTGAATTAATGTAATTTTTTATTATTTGCTTCCATATTTTCAATTTACAGCCATAGTCTATGTGACTATGCATGTTGTTTTTCATGCAGTTATGTTAGAAAAAGTAGTCCATACCGTATTTGTTTGCCAACTTAGATTGAAAGAAATAGTTAGACCATTTTTAGATTAGTATGACTGTCATAATCTAGTATGAAGTTGCTGAGGTTGTCAAACTGATCTAGGTTAAATAACCATTAATAACCTGGGAGAAGTGGACGGCCGTTTCTTCCTAGTATCAGACCTTTGGACATTAAGTGTCCACGACTCCACGCGAGAGACTATCCCAGGACCTCGCGGGCGAACCCTCAACCCCTATACCACCGAATTAAAATCCATCCATATTAATGTCTAACTTCAATCAGTCGATGATAATGCGTGATCAGCTTTAATTGTTTTCAGTGAGCACCTACTCCTTACCAGACACGCTTGAATTCCATCGGTCGCGGCTTCTCACAAAAACAATTTTCATAACACAATACCGCCAATTATCATGTCACCATTAGCCACTGACTACCACAGGCGGGAAGCCCTGACCAATGGACCTAGACCATATTGGACGTGAGGCAGTTACCCACCAAAGACGATGGAAGATGGTCGTGCAATATCGTCGATTGGTTAATTTTATGTTTTAGTTGAATGGGTTTTGTAAAATATATCTTAACTTGGAGGCTATATTTGTTGTACATTGATCTCAGTTGAATCAAAAGTTAAAACCAAAGAAAATTGAATGGCTGTTTCATCGTAGTGTGAGATACCATAGCAGTACACGCTCACAACCTTCCAGACTGATTGAAATCATTTCTGAGAAGTTCTCTTTTGGATGGAATCAGCTACCCATTGTTATTTGGTTTTCAGTAATATCTTCACTGAAATCAATCTCTATCAAATACAGTTTATCACTTCTATATCTGGATTTTACACTATTTTTTTTATCCAGAAATGTTTTTATCAATATTTAAATTTGTTTTTTGAAGTAATTTTTTTCTTTTATCGTTTAAAATAGACTAAACAATATAATTTTAAATAATGAAAATGTTAAGTGATATTATAAAATTATTTTTCAATGTTGAAAATTGTAAAGTTAATTATGTAACTTGTCTTGATCTTTTTTTTCTACATTAACAATTCTGAATAGTACTTTCAATAATTATAATTTACACGCAATCTGGCAAATACTATTTTTTTTGAAATATTACCATAAATTTTGCAACAGTAACATTCATATCCGATACAGTATAATCGTTATGTTCACATGTGTACACTAGTGAATTTTACAAGTTGATAAATTTATGTTCTTTATTTATCGGATCTATCAATCACACTTGTAAGTTGTAAGATACATTTAGCATCTCATCGAGGAATTTATAAAATTTTAAAGTCATTTATAAACATGTAAATAGTTCTCCATTTCTGTAACTAAACCGACCTGAGAGTTAGCTTTCACTGATAGTATTGCCTTGTTATGTGTTCTAGGTTAAAAATTCAAGAACTTGTCAGTGTTACTTAGTTGAAAATAACACTGAAAATATAATCTGTCCAGCAAATCCCAGAAGTTGTTGACTATGTCACTAAAACAACAACCAGCCTCCTTAAACTTGAATACCCATCAGTGTAAATCATTGTGATCCTAATTGTCATTCAATCAATTAAATATGTTTCTGGCTCATGACCTGTCACATAATTGTGTATTATTAGACGAATTTATTTTTATCATGTTATAACATTGAAGAACTTCCTCTGTATCCTTGATTAAAATATAATGTAGATTAAAATTTATTGAAATCGTGAACCAATCTAAGTTAGATAATATTGAATGAAGCCATTAATATCAATAATGATAATGTGATATTTTCACCATTGAAACGACGAACTGACCTTAGGTAGATTACCATAGAAATCATGTAAGGACTGGACGACCATTTTGTCCTAGTATAGGACTCTTCATCAGTGCACATCTACAATCTTGCATTACTGAGCTGTCCTATTAGTTATCTAACATAGGTCGTTTCAGGATTTAAATGAAGTTCAACAATCTCTACAACCTTATACTTACAAGTAGATGAAAATGTTGGGCTGTTTATCTCCTAACATTTTATCTACTATTACTATTCAGTTACTGATAGCTCCATTAATATTGATAATTCGAATAAACTATCACTCCCAAATTGAACAGTGACTACTTATATGAAAACACTATATAAATTTTCTTGTTAATTGATATATTACGATTAAAAATATAATGTACTTTTATTCAAATGACCCAACAAATCAACTGGAGTTGTTTTTTAGTGTGTTTTGTGTACACAAAAAAGTATGAGGTGAATACGATTTTCATATCGTGTCGATGTAAATACACTTAAAATTGACAAAAAACAAGTCAAATGCATTCATGATTTATCTCATGATTTTACTCCATATGATTATAGTAATACATTTCTTTTACTAAATATCAATAGTCATAGCATTAAAGCATCCGAAAAATATTGGTTGTGTATTTTAACAGTCAACGAGTCGATCGAAGCTAGACTACCATCGAAAACCTGGGACTTGTTTCTCTTTAGTATGGGACTCCTCAGCAGTGCATATCCACGACCCCTCACGCGGGACTTGTGGAGTCCCATACTGAGATGAAAAGGTCATCCAGTGCTTCCAGGTTTTCAATGGTGGTCTAGCTTAGATCGGTTCGTGAATTCAACTGTTATAATGCTACAATCCCATTCTGATGATTATATATTTCCCAATTTATAACTTTTACATCACTTATTACAACTGTTAAGTGATCGTAATTGCGACCATTTCAATTGATATAAAACTTACTTACTTATTTACGCCTGTTACTCCTCGTGAAGGAGCATAGGCCGCTCACCAGCATTCTCCATTCAACCCTGTCCCAACCAATCCTTTCAAGCTCTTTCCAGTTCTTATTCATCCTTTTTATATCTGCTTCTATTTCCCGACGTAATGTGTTCTTTGGCCTTCCTCTTTTCCGCTTCCCTTCAGGATTCCAAGTTAGCGCTTGTCTCGTAATGCAGTTTGATGATTTCCTCAATGTATGTCCTATCCATTTCCATCGTCTTTTCCTAATTTCCTCTTCAGCTGGAAGCTGGTTGGTTCTCTCCCACAAAAGGCTGTTGCTGATGGTATCCGGCCAATGGATGTTGAGTATCATGCGTAGACAGCTATTAATAAATACCTGTACCTTCTTGATGGTGGTTGTTGTAGTTCTATAATTTTCAGCTCCGTACAGTAGAACTGCCTTGACGTTGGTATTGAAGATTCTGACTTTGATATTGGTTGAAAGTTGTTTTGAGTTCCATATGTTCTTCAGTTGAAGGAATGCCGCTCTAGCTTTGCCAATCCTTGCCTTGACGTCTGCATCTGAACCTCCTTGTTTGTCGACGATGCTTCCCAGGTATGTAAAGGATTCCACGTCTTCCAGAGTTTCGCCATCAAGAGTGATTGGATTGCTGTTTTCCGTGTTGTGTTTGAGGAGCTTGGTTTTCCCTTTGTGTATGTTGAGGCCTACTGATGCAGAGACTGCTGCTATGCTGGCTGTCTTTGTCTGCATTTGTTCGTGTGTATGTGATAGGAGGTCTAGGTCATCTGCGAAGTCCAAGTCGTCTAATTGGTTCTGAGCTGTCCATCGTATGCCGTGGTTTCCCTGAGATGTCGAGGTCTTCATAATCCAGTCGACCATCAGGAGAAACAGGATGGGAGAGAGTAGACAGCCTTGTCTTACTCCGGTCCTTGCTTGGAATGCGTCAGTCAGCTGTCCTCCATGCACTACTTTGCACTGTTGTCCATCGTATGAGTTCCGGATAATGTTGACAATCTTCTCAGGAACTCCGTAGTGTCGAAGAAGTTTCCATAACGTCCTCCTATCTACACTGTCAAATGCCTTCTCATAATCAATGAAGTTGATGTAGAGTGACGAGTTCCACTCAATTGATTGTTGGACGATGATCCGTAGTGTCGCAAACTGGTCTGTGCACGACCGGTCCTTACGGAATCCAGCTTGTTGATCTCGAAGTTGAGCGTCAACTGCGTCTTTCATCCTGTTCAGTAACACTCTGTTAAAGACTTTACCTGGTATTGACAGTAGTGTAATGCCTCTGTAGTTTTCACACTTGCTCAGATCTCCTTTCTTTGGAATCTTGATGAGGTGTCCTTCTTTCCAATCCATCGGCACTTGTTCCTCTTCCCAAATCTTCTTGAATAGAAGATGAAGCATGCTTGTAGTTACTTCGACGTCTGACTTCAACGCTTCAGCTGGTATATTGTCAGGTCCTGCTGCTTTCCCGCTCTTGATTTGTCTGACGGCCATTCTGATTTCTTCTGTCGTTGGTGGATTGACATTTATAGGAAGATCTGTGTGTGCTGCTTCGATGTCCGGTGGATTCATTGGAGCCGGCCTGTTCAGGAGTTCCTCGAAGTACTCTGCCCATCTGTTGCGCTGTTGTTGAATCTCAGTGATTGGTCTTCCTTCTTTGTCTTTGACTGGTCTCTCTGGTTTACTGTATTTCCCTGCTAGCTTCTTCGTTGCTAGTTCTTCCACGTATTTCTGCTTATCGGCTCTAATGCTCTTCTTCACTTTCTTGTTTGCTTCTATGTACTCAGCTTGTGCTTGGACTTTCTCTGCTCTTGTTCGACTGTTGTTAATTGCTGTCTTCTTGTTCTTTCTTTCTTTGATCCTGTCCAGTGTTTCTATAGAGATCCATTCCTTGTGATGATGTTTCTTGGGGCCCAGAACCTCTTGACACGTTGAAGTTAATGTTTCTTTGATACCTTTCCAGCTATCCTCCATAGTAGTTTCTTCTTCCTTCAGTAGGTCCTGTAAGGCTTGGAACCTGTTGTTGAGAGCTATCTTGAATTCATTGAGTTTGTCAGTATCTCGAAGGAAGGCTGTGTTGAACCTTTGTGGTGCTGTTTGTCCAGTTGTCCTGTTCTTCTTTAGCTTCAGCTTTAATTTGGCCACAACCAGGTGGTGATCTGAAACTATGTCCGCTCCTCTCCTGGTTTTTACATCTTCCATTGTCCTTCGGAACTTTTTATTGATGCAAATATGATCTATCTGGTTCTCTGTGGTGTGGTCCGGTGAGATCCATGTAGCTTTGTGTATACGTTTGTGTGGAAATATTGTTCCGTCTATGAGCAATTTATTGAATGCACACAGATTTGCAAATCTTTCTCCGTTTTCGTTTCTCTCTCCCAGTCCATGTAGTCCCATGATGTCTTCATATCCGGTGTTGTCCATTCCGACTTTGGCGTTTAGATCTCCCATCAGAATGGTGAGGTCCTTTCTTGGGCACTTCTCTATGATTGATTGCAGCCTCTCATAGAATTGATCTTTAACGTCGTCGTTGCTATCATCGGTGGGTGCATAACATTGGATAATGTTCATTGTGATCCCCTCCTTCTTTGTTTTGAATGATGCTTTGATGATTCTGGATCCGTGAGATTCCCATCCTACAAGTGCATTTCGTGCTACTTTGGATAGCATTAGAGCAACTCCCTGAGTGTGTGGAGCATTTTCCTCTTCGTGACCGGAGTATAGCAGCATCTCTCCCGTATTTAGCCTTTGTTGTCCAGCTTGGGTCCAATGGGTTTCGCTGATTCCCATCACTGCCAAGTTGTATCTCCTCATTTCCGTTGCTATTTGACTGGTCTTCCCGGTCTCCCACATTGTCCGGACGTTCCATGTACCTATAAAAATTGTTGCTCTGGTTGTTAGAATGGGCATCGGCCTCATGGCTTCTGAAGGAACTTGGCTTTCACCATGAAGCGTCATATTACCTCTAACTCCCAGGGCAGAGTTTAAATGTTTTGAGTTATTTTTTCTGTTTAGCGTTTTTTCAGCGAGTTAGGTTTCTACGGGATGGGGACGCTAACCTCATGCCCAACCCTCCTCCTTTACCCAGGCTTGGGACCGGCAGTAGCCCCCCGAAAGGGACTCCAGGCGGAGTTAATTGATATAAAAAGCTTATGACAAATGTCTACATGGCTCTACGTTGTTAAAATTCCGTTTAATGTTGAACACTTGGGGTAGATGGTAGGAATAATTGGACGTATGGTCTAACACTAGTTGCAACTCGTCAACGATGATTATCTACAATATTGAACGAAACTAATATGTTACCCATAAGGTTCAATGTTTGGTCACTGTGTATTATATATCACTGATTATTGATCTGTTTGAGAGAAGATTTACGTCCTGTGGAACTGAGATAGTATTATTTTGACTATTCAATTAATAAAATCAATCATAAGAATGCGACAGTATAAGTTTGCAACGCACATTAACTACTATCTCGGTGATTATTCGCTAAACAGTTAAACCATAAATATGGTTGCGGAAATAACCAATAAGACAGTTGGAACTATACTTTAGTCAAATCAGTAGACAGTGTTATGTAATTATCTTTTTTTTGGTGCTTCGAATTACAATCGGTGCAAACGTGTTATTCTCGTTCTTTTTTATTTTCAATGAATCATCAGTATGTTGCGTACAAGATTGACCATCATCATTGAATATTAATTATTGAGAAAATTATTCAAGACGCATTTTTTGTTTATCGATTACAATTTTTATGTTAGAAAATTTGATAAGTTTACAATGTATTACATCACTATTATAATTTCAAACAGTTACCTGGCCGTATTTATTCTTGTATACTCACTTCATAATATACTTAATTTTATTCAAGGGTCACCTATAAAATGTTTACTTCTCACGACATTCTCATTTACTGACTTGCTTCATCGATTTTCATTTAAATGTTTCGATCATATACTTATTTTTCAGAATTAGGATCAGTAGCTACCAGGTTTTCAAATAATTTATATACTATACATTTCTCTTACAAATTATGTGTGCTCACGAAATTTTAAAGGGAATTAACTGTTAGGAATGAAGACAAACTACTGAATATGTTCAGTGTCATTTCCTTTATGCAATCAATAATCTACAGTTTTTTAAAAGATCTTAATTGCGTGGAGCATTTTCTTTTCATTATCTCTAAATATTTGTATGAAATTATAACCAGAAATGGATGCTAGCTAGCAATAGAATCCAAAACGCGCGTTTCGTCCTATTCGGAGCTCATCAGGTGGTTGTACCTGCATAGAACAATATCTAGGCAATCCGCACAGGATGCACATATGCCAATAAGAGACTGATCGATTTCAGTTCTAAGCATCAATGGGAAGATTCAAACAACCAATACAAAAATGTACTTACATGAAAGTTTTACAATTGAGTCAATTGAAGCTGGACCACCATGGAAAACCTGGAAGCACTGGACGGCCGTTTCGTCCTATTGTGGAACTCCTCGGCAGTACGCATCCACCGTTGGATACCGGCTTAGTGGTCCAGTGATTGAGCGCTCGCGCGCGAGACCGACAAGTCCTGGGTTCGAATCCTGCGAGTGGGACCGTGGATACGCACTTCTGAGGAGTCCCACAATAAGAAGAAACGGCCGTTCAGGTTTTCCATGGTGGTCTAGCTCCAATTGACTCATGATCTCAATTGTCGAAATTATTACACTCTCCACAAAACCCCTTCTGACAAAATAATGAGAATATATGACATAAGTAAAGAGATCCCTTCGCTGAACTTCTGTCACCAATTTATTTTCACGTCTCCTTAAAATTTAGGAATATGATTCGAACATAGTTTTCCCCCCTTCATTCTCACATTTAACTGTTACGAAGCCTTATCTACAATACACAGCACTGTAGTTAGTATGTTTGGCTTCAGTAATACACTTCTGTTTTCTTAGTACTGTATCTTTAACCGCTATGAACATAGAACTAAGAGTATCTATTATACGTTCGGAAAAATGCTCTTATATTGATCTTGGGTTTAGGATCCTTCTAAGTTGTTTTGAAGCTCTTTTGTGGTAATATGAGGTAATTATTACGTTAATCCATTCTTTCGGTTGGTCTTTTTTCTCGCTCTTTTCAAGAAACATTTTGATGGACTCTCTGTAGAAATCAAAGTAAATAAATACCAAGCTAAATTGAACAACTATAACCCTCATTCTGGTTCAGTAATTCCTCAAAACGTTCAACCATTCTACATTTTACGGATGACCGAAGATCTGTCATATATTTTTTTGAAAGCACTTTCTAACAGTTGTCAAAGTTTACATCATTCAGCTGAAAAGCCTATCTGCGAATATAATAATTTTCAGTTTTCATTCACTGTAATCTTTAAAAGTATCCTTTTTGTGCATGATGATTGTGATTTCGTAGTTCATATTACATTTACTAAAATCGCTTCATTATGTATAACTGAAACTTTGAGCAAGGATATTTACGTAATAATTTGCATATCTGAACTAACTTTAATTACACACATATTGCCAATTTTTTAAATATTTGTGAAATGGTTGCAGTTATTATTTTGATGCCATAAAATTTTAATTATCAAGAAGTCATATGATCACAGCGTATTTTTTCATAATTATTCCTTCATTATAAACGGTACAATTCGCTAGGGAACATATTTAGTAATATTTTCTTGTCTAGTTGCTTTTGCACATTAAGTAATACTGTCTAGTTAAGTTGATGTAACAATTATTACTGAAGTTTTAATAAACAGCCAATAAATATTGGGGGAATTGTTCAATAACTGCGATCATTGTTTGAAGAGATTGGATGATGTGACCAAAGAATCAGTCACACTTATGATCAAAATGCATTCATTTTTTCATCTTCCTTTTGCTGATGACTTCCAGTATTCCATTACGCATGTCTTTACGTTTCATTTCATTCTCAAACTATATTTTTGATTTTTAATCTTCCTTAGTATCATTGCTATTACAATTGTATCGACGCGTGTTATACTTAGTGTGTTAATTTCATTTCGATTTTACTGATAGTACTTACTTACACCTACTACCCCTCGTGGAGGAGCATTCTCCATGGAACTCTGTCCTGGGCAACCCTTTCCAGTCAATATTCATCCTTTTGATGTCTGCTTCCGATTCTCGACGCAATGTGTCCTTTTACCTTCCACCTTTACGTTCCTCTTCAGGATTCTAAGTTAGGGCTTGCCTCGTGATACAGTTTGGTAATTTTCGTAATGTATATCCTATCCATTCCTAACGTCTTTTTCTAATTTCCTCTTCAGTCGGAATTTGGTTTGTTCCCTTCCGTAGTAGGCTGTTTCTGATAGTATACGATCAACAGACATTGATTATCTTGCGTAGATAACTGCTTATAAATACTTGTACGTTTTTGATGATGGTTATAATAGTTATCCAAGTTTCAGCTCTGTGCAATGGAACTGTCTCCACGTTTGTATCAAAGATTGTGACTTTGATATTGATCGACAATTGTTTTGAGTTCCATATGTTCTTCAACTGTAGGAGTGCTGCCCTTGTTTTGCCAACCATTGTCCTTATGTATGCATCGGATCCTCCCTGTTCATTGATGATGCTACCCACATACGTGAAACATTCCACCTCTTCCAGAATTTCTCTATCAAGTGTGATTGGGTTGGTGTTCTCCGTGTTGTGTTTGAGGATCTAGCTTTTTCCCTTATGTATGTTGAGGCCTACTGGTGCAGAGGCTTCTGCTACACTGGCTGTCTTGACCTACTTTTGCCCGTACGTGTGTGATGGAAGGTCTGGAATAATGTCGACCATTGTCTCAGGTACACCATAGTGTCGAAGAAGGTTCCATAAGGTCCTCATTCTACTGATATAGATAATGTTTATTCCAGATGACATTCAAATTATTTTTTATTTATTTATATTTATTTGAACACATAAATATTGGTACAAGAGGACACCAAATATATATGCGCCACACAAATCTCATTTGATATGTGTGAGAGCTGTGATACTACCCGGGTACCCAGACCGAAGCAGGTGGTTTTCTTAGGGAGCCACACCCCGAGCCTTCGACCTAAAGCTCTAGTCCACAAGGCAGTGGAGCATCGTGAGGAGATGCAATCCCATGGTAGCCGGTGACCAACGATTGGTTCATACGCCATTTGTTTCCGCAGGATACTGGAGTCCATGTACACCATTGGTTTGGGATCCAGTTAAAGCGCCGGACATTCGCTTTTCATCCTCTCATTTTCGTAAACAACACCCTTGCCACGAGAAGGCAGTGAGTAGGACTTCCCTGGCAGAGGCTATATACGCATGGCCATGTGAAAGCATTTCGAAAGGGAGAGCGGACTCTCCCCACTCTCAGCCGTACCAGGGCATTTGGGGGCACATTCAAATTAAATGTAAATGACATCGACTTTTTTTAAAAAAAAGACAATGTATTATTCGGTCATTTTCAAAAAACAATCACACAGTGCTATCATTTTGTTTTTCAATCAATGAACTTATTCATTATTTATTTAAACACACAAATATTGGTACAAAGGGCCAATGAATACATATTCACCACACAAGTCAATTGATTTGTGTGTGGGCTGTGATACTGTCCGGGTGCCCAGACTGAAGCAGATGGTTTTCTTAAGGGGAAAAACCCACACCCTTCGACCTAAAGGTCTGATCCACAAGGTAGTAAAGCAACGTCAGGAGATGCGGTCCCATGGTAGCCGGTGACCAATAATTGTTTCATACGCCATTTATTCACAAAAACTTTAAATCGTTCTCGGTTTATTTCAATTTATTATCGAAGTAAAACAACAAAACATAACAATAATACATAAGTGTCACTTCACCTTCAATGAATGCTGACATTTCAAGTAAAAAAACCTATGTAATTTGTATAGCTTAATTTTTACCTAAAATTAGACTGTAAACTATAAAAGGGAAATTTTATGGATTGTTCTTTATCGATTTACTTCTGTATTTCATTTTGACAAATGCTTTGAAGTGCTTTTCATTAATTTCAGAATACATTAATGCTTTTTCTTGTAAATGATATTTACATGTTTTATTATCTACTTTTTCCCTCACTTTCCACACAATCTGTTCATTAAATTAAAAACACGGCTTATTATTAACATGAGTTTGAGTTTGTTACAAGAAATTCAGACGATTTTTGTCTACGTTCCTTGTTTTTTTTACTGGGTGAAAAAGTTTGTGTTGACCAGTTGTTATGTTTAGCTAATTCAGTAATCGATTTTTAACCACAAAATGTATATAGTGTTTTGTTTCATCTTTTAACATTCGGTTCGGATCATTTTGGAACTGAAAATAGTTCGTGTCTTGGGTTTGACTTTAGGTAAACAAGTATTGGAATAATATCTTTAAAGCATTTCTTATGTATGATGATATCATACGATTGGCAATGTTGAGGTTAGACGTGCAGTACACATATTGTACATGCTGCTTTCTCAATAGACAATCACAGCTTAGATCGTCTAGATGCAATAATTGCATTTCCCATAATTGTCTTTCTTATTCCTTTAATGTTAGAGTAAATTGTATTAAGCGAAACCATTTCATCATCACAATTCATTCATTAAGAGTATTCCAAATGAATAGTTTTATCACTATTGGATTTACCCAATCAATATTAGTATTGCAACATTAAATAGATAATACAGTTTTTTTCAGTTGATTTTGTTTAATTATGCTGTTTATTATTTAAATACGAAATCAGTTAAATATCACTTAAATAGTACATAAATTGTGTTGTACGCTACTTGTGTTGACAGATATAAGTGTATATAACACCATTCGGAAGTGAAACGAATAGCAGCAGAAAGCTGAGACGATCGAATTGAATAAAATGGAAACGGAATTAGAAAAGAATTTTGAATTGGAAGAATCATACAGAATGTAAAAAACAGTTGACGGAATATTTGTAAATGAAGTATTTTATGTATAGTTCCTATACTGTACCGGGATACTCTGTAATTTTGAATTGAAATGCATTTGGTCGTCCCCGCTTTTTTTTTGTTCACTACAAAATCAATTATTAAAACTATTCATTTTTGAACCAATCAGTTATAATCTCGAATCTTACCCCATTTAGTTTGCTTGGAACAGTATAATGATACATCTATTATCCAATTAATATAAATCTAATAAACAGATATGATTACTCAATGACCTACAAGTTAGTCCGTTTTAAAAATAGTTTTTTTTCGATTAAAGCATTTGGGCAGTGATCTAGTAATTTATATAATAAATAGTAATTCAATGATAGGTCATATATATATATATATACTCCTCTCTTCATCTACTTCCAGGCAGTCAGAGTATCCCAATAAACCTCAAACTAAGTACGTGACCGAATACATAAACCTATACTTAATTTGTGTCGGACAACATAAGATTTATCCCATTAATTGTCCAATTGTTTTTAATGCCTGTACACGCATATCGTACGTTTAACTATTTTCTTTTCTTCAAATAATTTCTTGCTTGTTTTTCTCGATTCTAGTTGTTTGCTCCATTCAACATTGTAATAGTTATTGTTCGTTTAGAAATTTGGGAACAGGATCGTATTAGTTTAAAGGTTGAAGAACATCATCTGCTCACTGCATTAGCTCAATTTAAACGAATGCATGCTAATGTGCGTCATGATTGTTTGCATGCTTTATTGTAAGTTAGTATTTTAACATCTAGTTGTGTTTTTTGTTATTGTTTCATATGGTGACCAATGAAATGATTATTGAATATTTATTTAAAATATAAGTTAGTCAATCAATCAATAGGCAATGTAGAACCTGACACATATATACGTCAGTTCAAGTTTTCATCACTTTGTTATAACAACCAGATGAAATTATCATGACCAATTCCAGAGTAGGGGAATTACTTATGTAGTGTATGCTACTTGTGTCGACAGACATAAGCATAGAATCTTTGCAAGTGAAGTATTTTATATATAGTTCTTATATTCTACCGGGATACTCTGTAATTTTGTAATGAAATACATTGTTTATGTTCTCGTTCATTAAAGCTATAGTATCACTAGTAGTAAAAGAGACTAAGTGTTTACAATATAGTGCTAGAAAAAAGTGTAAATTTGTTTCATAAAGCATATATAAAATGGTTTCAAAGCTCAAATTCTAAGAGCAAACAACGAATTGATACATCTAAATCATTGTGACAGATTCTCAGTCATCTCACACGAAAATTTCCAATTATTAGTTAAATTTATTTATTTGTTTATTTGAACACATAAATATTGGTACAACGGGGCATCAAATATATGCCTCACACAAAACAATGAGAATTTGAAGCGAAGAGGAAAACAACAAAAAAGAGGGTAAGGAGCGTAAAACAAAAAAAAGAACAATAACAAACAGATTAGTATAAGGTAGTGTAATAGTAATAATAATAACAGGGGAAACGGAAGGTACAATCAGAAGAAATCTTTCAGTTAAGGAAGATACAACCACTTTTTATGAAGAAAGTAAAAGAAGGTTACAGCAGGATCGCCACTGGCTTCTATTTTGAGCCGTATCTGATAACGTCTCTAGCCACTGTGTTACACCATCTCTCGGACCCAAGCCAGGGAGTCGTGAAGGACCAACAGAAGCGAGCCTTTTGCAGCTTTCTTTCATACCACGACACCATGTCATATACTGACCAGCTTTCTGCTTTTTCCAACCAGTCCCAGAGTCGGCAAATAATGCACGACGAGGAATTCTCTGTGAGACATTCGTAGAACATGTCCAAGCCAGCGAAGTCGGTGTTTCAAGATGGTGACACCAATTGGATTATCGTCTCTGTGACCGAACACACGATGCCGGACCTCTGCATTACTAACATGGTGTTGCCACTGGATGTCAGCAATCTTTCGGAGACAACGATGATCGAACACAGAGAGTCGTCTAACATCCTCAACATGATGAAATATTGACATTATTAGTTAAAATTATCGCTTGAAATACTTGAAGCTCATACATTCACCTGGATCTGTAAGATCTTTTTTTATTCGTAGCATTGAATAAATGTGAACGGGAAGCTCCACTCTAAGCTAAAAAATTCTTGACCATATCTGTTAGTCATTGAAAACTAGTTTTGCACATTTGTTATTGTTTGTTTGAGACTTCCCATTGATGTTTTATGACTGCAATTGACCAGTCTCTTATTGAAATATGTGCATCCTGTGTGGGTTGCCTCGATATTGCCTTAAGTCACAAGCATTATAAACAAATATGAATGGTGGATAGCTGCGGAATCCAGGGTGCGCGTTTCATCCCACTTGGGGCTCGTCAGCTGGATGTACCATCATCCCCATTGCACAAGCAAGTGGCTGTCAGGACTCAGTAGCTTAGTGGATAAAGCGATGGCGTTTGAGGCGAACAGTGCTGGGTTCGGGTTCAGGAGTGAACATCAACATTTGGATGCAGGTACACCCAGCTGACGAGTCTCAGATAAAACGAAACTCGCATCCTGGATTCCACCGCTAGCCACCATCCATCTCTGCTTATAGTTTTACATAGTTCAATTCAATGTGTTGCTAAATAGTAGTTACTATTGTGACGTGATTAATTCTAATATCTAAGTGGTAATATAACGTTTCATCACATGTACGCATACTTTTATCAAACAATTTATATGTGAATATTTTTGTTCATTTAAGTTTCATCTGTACAGATGAGTCATCTCAGTAGTGTGTTATCAGTAACACCTATCATTATTATTATTGTTCGAAATTTCAGCATTTATTTCTAAAAATCCAATCATACACATATCTATCTGGAATGAACTATTTTATTTCAAGACAGACTAAACAACAAACTACAATGCATTATTATGGTTGTTAATTATAAGTTCCTGTAAGAAATACTTCTATTTAACTCGTTTAATCTGTAGATGTTTTCTAGAATAAAAAAATGTAAACTTGGACATACTATTTTATGAAATCAAATAGTACTTCCAATTTCCTGAACCATAGTTAGTGACTTGTGTTTCAAACTGGCATTATAATAGTTTAACGTCGATTACCACTTGACCATTATGTCATATTATTCAGATAATTATAACTTGATAATAACTTTAAAATAACCACTCATTTTGACAAGCTTTTCAAAACCCCATACGACTTGATATTAGTAAAAATGATAAGGTTTAAATACTTCCATGAAAATTATTCATTTAACAGACGTCTCTGAGTTATGCATTCCTTAAATATGCTTTCTAGACTGAACACAAATTTTCTGTTATGTCCTATGGCCCTGTCAATTATCACGGGACGAAACTTCCAATCAGAATACCGATTTATATGACCTTGTCTCTGTGCTAAACCAATGACACGTCAACCAGCACTAGCAGCCTTGCGTCAACTCTGAATCCGTATTGATCCTATGTACTAGTAACTTCTCATTTAGCATAGCCTGCTCAGTCCAGAACAAAAATATCAGCCTCCGCTGTGCGAATCGTATATTTCAATTATGCGAAGTAAATATACAAGCAGATCAAACCGCATCACACCATAAAATGAAAAATAATAATTATACAAGATCAAACAAATTTTGGCTGAGTGTGAGTAACTGTAACTAATAGAATGGGTATAACTTAAGAATGGTAAATCGTATAATAGTAGCCAATAAGTCATATATAAGCTTATAACAAGAGGAATATAACATAATAACAGTCCATAAATAGTTCCCAGAAATTATCCATAATTTAATCTTATTCAGATACAACAATGTCAGTCATCAAACCCTCTTTATTTAAATAATACAAATTCATCTCAACTAATCAGTTCTTTTTTAGTGAATGATTAGAATCAATATTCAATCTAATTAACAACACATATTACTGGTTGAACAAATAACCATTTGACCTTATTACAACTTAAAATACAATTGTTATTGATTATTGAACTAAATAGACACATGTTTATACCTGTTTCATTCAGCCTAAATAAGTTTAGTTAAAGTTTGCCGAAGTGAATATGTGTCAGTAAAATGTTAATGAAATTATTGTCTAATACTATTATCATTACTATTACTACTAATACTAAATCCTATTATGGTAATAGTGTAGTGGACGCTACTCACAAGACTGTTTGTAAGTATTGTATAGCGGAACAGAACGTGGAAGTTGTTATAATTATCAGATGGAGTGAAGAGTTCCAGAGCGTCGAAAGCATGGCGTTGGCAAAATACTTGAAGACCAGATGAGAAGACAATTCACATAACAGAACACGCTGAATGATGCAAATATAAGATTGAAGGCTATGTATAATGTATTATATAAATACATTGTAAGTTCTTACAATATATACATTCTTCGTGTCTATTGTCGTGTAGTAACAATAGTAATTAGTGCCTAAACGATGATGACCACAACCACTTTGCATAATCTCAACGTATGAGAAAAGCTTTATCTATTGATTAATTAGAAACCGCCCAAACCAATATGTCATCTATGACTGACTAATTCATGCCAACCTAATTTTAATTTAATATATTATTGATATGGGTAGATAAACCTGTTGTTGTTATATCTCTTCATAATTTAATAATATAAATACGAGTTAACTTATTTGTTTAAACGTTGACGTAAATTCACATTTTCCCGTAACAAAGCTTTTCATTTCTGCTTTCTTCACTTCCTTATACAAACAAAAAACGACCTGACAACATAGGGGTACAAAAGAACAAGGCTCACGAACACGTGGAAAAGCTAATCATATGACTATGTGTATTTATTCGCGTTGTGTTGGTTACAGTAGAGTAAGTTTGAACAAAATTTTTCATTCTTCTTTCAATAATTGTTTAATTAATGATTAATTAACTCAGTAATTCTCTGAATTTTCGGTTCATTAGTTGGGTTATCATATTAGTCATATTTGCTGACTGAGTCATATAATGTACTGGTATTTGCTGCTGTTATTAGACATGATGATCTATCGTGATACATTCAATTGATCAACAAGTTCATTAATCTTTAAAACTACGTTATTTTATGTCTTCGACTTTCTTTCAGTGACCCATCATATGGTCTGTAATATTTATTTGTATATATTTGAACATTTTGTAATTTGAATCACACGAAATGATCATAGTTAGACAACCCTTGAAAATGAGGAAATATCGAAAAGTTGTTTCGTCTTAGTACAAGAGTCTTCGGCAATGACTATCTAAAATTCCACTAAAGAGCTTCTTGATTTTCAACGGATCGCTAAAGAATTTCGATGCATGATGTAGACTGCGAAATTCCAAAATCACTTAAATTGTCTTTATTTATTATCTTACTTTTTCAAGGAGATTTTATGCAGCATAGAGATAATGTTCTCACTATAAAAATCATGAAGCTGTTTTAGTTTACTTTGGTACAGCTCACAATCTTATAAGAGATTGTACTCATAACTTTTCAGTCTCTCAACCATCTCAATACTTTTAAGCAAGGGTTAACTAACCGATTTCATGGTCAATTAACTACTGCCCCACTTAGTTATAGAGTTTTAATTTCTTCACAGTTTACAGCTTCCTATTAGAACCTTGAAAGTTCCATTATGATATGTTGTCATTAGAGGAAAAAGGTTTACAAAACAAAAAAATGACGATTGCGTTGATTGTGACCAAAAGTAAATAAATAAAATATTTTATCTAGAAATAAAGATATGGATATTTTATCTACTTATTTTTCGTTGTTGTTTTATGCATTTACTTAGGTATCACCAACACTTGATATTATCGAAACAGCTCGTACTATCGCACATGAACTTGGACATAATTTCGGTTTAAGACATGATACTGAAGAATGTGAATGTCAAGGTTGTATAATGGCTACTGGTGTAGAGTAAGTACTATTCATTGGTGAATTATATTTGTCTATTTTTGATGAATAAAATTCACTTGAAGTCTGAGAAGATTCTACTTTACCTTGATTTGAGCTGGCAACGAAATCTTGGTGGGATGTTGTGTCTTCTTTGAGACTCGTCAAATGTACCTGCATCTCAGCGTCACCATCCACTTGACAACTGTTGTCGGTTGTTGAAAACATCGTCTGATATGGCTCAAAAATTGCTAGCGATAGAGCAGATACCATTCAGTCCTTATCTTTCTCCCCATTTCGAATTCCAGTATCCCATCATACATACTTTTAACCATGTCTTTTCAAGTCATATTCTCAAGGTTTATCTTTCATTTTATCATTACCACTACACTATTCTCATCAATTTTGTTGTTTTTGTATCGTCGTACCAATGTCTGTTTGTCAGCTTCGATGTTCATATTGTAACTTGAGACCCCTACTTACCGCTGCAAACACCAATACGTTATCCACTAGGTTACTGAGTCTTCTAATTGGTTCGTCGGGTATACAAAATAGTTTGTGACTATCTGAGTTCAGTAGCTTAACCGATAACGTGTGATAAACGAAAGAAATAGTACTGGGTTCTCAAACAACCCATATGAAAATTTATAAAACGGTTAATTGAAGTCCTTGTTAAGTCAGCTTTCCGAGAACTGCAACGTAGCCTCCGGAGGCCCTCAAGGAGCCGAAGAGTCCTAGCCAATCAGAGCACGATGGAACTTTCTAGAATACCAGCATGGCGTGCTACTATTGGTTAGTAGCATATATGTCTTTTAGCGGTTTGGCCAAAATATGATGTTGATTTAGCAAATGTTAGCATCTATAAATACCCGTGTTTTTCTGTACAAGAACGAACCTTGGAGTAAAGTACTTTTCGCATACTTTGCGATTTTTCTCTCTTGTTCAGGTTGCTGTATAGTTCTAGCTTGGTGGTCTCAAGAATAGCTTAGGAAACGAAATAAGCGTTCGAATTAACATGACCTATCAGTCTTGAATATCAACAATAGGAAATTACACAAACTTGCTACTTGAAAGATTCCCAGGTTAACAATTCAAAGTGTCAACACTATGCTGATCGTTGTCACTGTCTTTCGTATTATTGTCTTAGAAGACTTTTTGTTGATTTGTTTTTTTCAGTGATAAGTTAATTTAGAGGAATTAAAAATCAGTATTTTGACAGAATTATGAACTTTCAACTTTTCTTAATGACGTGTTTTGTTTACAGATTTGCGTTTTATTTGCATTGCGCTATTTCTTGTCAAGATCACAGACATGTTTGTTTTCATATCGTATTTTATTTCCTCCTTAATGTTCATCGTCTTATTCGGTTGTTCGAATGAATAATTGTCATATCAGACAACTTAGTATATCTTAGGTTTTTATACCATCACAAAAATATCGTCCCTTCTTGTTATCTTCAGAGAAAAAGAAAGAAATTTCTTACAGGCCCTTGTGCATGTGTGTGCTTTCCAAATTCACTATTAGCTTGTCCATATATGAAGTTTAAATATGAATGCCTAAATAATGGTTGGTTACAATTGTTTACCTATTACGATGCTATTAAGTCATAATAATCATATTTTCACAAACATGTAAGTATCATGTGGTTCCAAGGTTACTTTTTCTGACAACAATGTCCATGATTATTATCATGAGAAAGAGATTACAAACATTCTTTGTGTTGGCTAAGTTCGGTTTATGTTTTTGGTGAAATAAATAATGTTAAAGGTGTTATTTGCTTCAATTTGATAGTTCCTTTGTGAAATATATCAATTCGTCTTTAGTTCATTTTGATTATTAGCTAGATAGGGTCACTTTCGAGGATATATTCTTTTTATCATGGACTGATATCGATTGTAATATATTTGGAAATAAACGAACATTAGGCAAATATATTATTCAAAAGTAAGAATTTAAAGGTATTTATTTAGACTAAGAACACAACCACTATTAGTGATTACACTCATCCTGAAGTTGCTTTATGTTGTTCGTTATGAACAAATTGGTAATAGTTCCCATTTCGAGATCCACTTGACAATATGTAAGTATATGGTTGCGGAGATTGTTCAGTTTCAATGAAACCTTGAGTCGATCAATATTAGATTACCATTAAAAATCCGGAAGCACCAGATTGCCGCTTTATCCTGGTACAGGATTCCTCAGTAGTTCACATTCACGACTTCACACTCAGGAATCGAACATTGATAGGCTCATTATTTCATTGAAACTCAACAGTCTGCAGAATCCTATACCTCTAAAATTAGTTTCTGATTGATTTAAACATGACTTTATATACGTAAGCTTGGATTGTAAAAAATCATACGAAGTTGTGTAAGATATCACAATTGAATATCGTATCCATTTGAATTTTCTGGAAAATTGATCATAACAGAGGCAAAAGATTAAAAAATTTAAATAAATGAACGAATATTTTACCTGATACGTATTCTGATTGAACGCTACTTATTATCTTTGGTCGTCGCTGATTATTATTTCTGAATCACTTATTACGACACGAAACTTAAAACAAGAAGGTTGGTAGAAATGAAGATGTTTTAGCCCCAAACGCGATGATGACGACGACCCTAGTCGAAAATACACTCATTTAAATATTGGTTTGTACCACCATTTTGATTAATAATTAAGATGAAATCACATATATGAAAAATTCTTACAGTTATAACAAATCATATGCTACATGTCATGCTGAGCATAGTCCATGTCAATTCTTATTACAAGAATATCGCATGTTATACACAATAAAATGTCAGACGGGAAAACAGAAACAAATACTACACTGAGAAATCATCATATTGAATTAAAACAAAAGTAATTTCGAACAAAAATCATAATGGATAAGAGAATGTAATTTTGACTTTTCCTTCGATTATATCATGACCTATTCTGTACTTATCTATCATCAACTTTTGTTCACATTTATGGAATTACAAAACCTCTTGTATTAAGTTGTATGTTACCAATGTTACTACAGTAATCGAATTTTCAGAAAATGTCATTTAAATATGACATTATTGTTACATTCTATCCAGTCTTCGTAATTTTTATTGAATTATTGTAGTTTTGCTAAAACCCTACCGATACATGTTTACGTTGAATTGTGATTGGCTTCATTTTTATAAATTCTATTTGTAATACAGATTTTTATATATGTGACAGGCTACTACTAGTTGATAATCATCCAAATTTAAGTTTACCGATTGAAATCTACAAGTTAACTTAAACGTGTCGAGAATTAGAACCTAAGTAGAAATGTCGAATGAAGTTATCTACGTTGATTTGCCGATTTTAAGCCATTTAGCCCTAAGTTTACTACCACTGATCATGATTTCCACGCTGTCTCCAACAATGCAATGTTTATCTGCCAGATTAATAGTCATCGATTGATTCCATTTCCCAGTTTAACTGCCTTCTTCGTTCTTTACATGTACACCCCTACATTAATAGGCAGTGATCAGCTATATGTTACTCATATTCCATTCACCTTCGCCGATGATGACACTAGGTTTCAACATCCAATTCACCATCTTTACTTAGAGCATTATGTCCAAACGTAGTGTGAATCTCTCAGTTACTCAGTTACAGCCACTTCACTCCTGAATCTATTGTTTACATTTTTTCTTATCAGACTGGATTACGTGAAAATTAATCTCTCCAGTTTATGATATCATTCAACATTCATTCGCATAGTCATTATTGTTTTTTTCTCTTCTCACCTTAAAGATTTGGCACAACAGTTATGAAATGGTCACCATGTTCTATACGAGATTTACCAGGTCTATTAAACTATGGAATGGGTGTTTGTTTACATGATTTGCCTGCTAGTGGGAGTGTAACAGTTAATTCTTTCGTACCAAACTCTAAAACATCTACGCATAGAAAGAATAACAATAATAATAATATAAGTATTCCAAGTGTTGTACATATTTATGATTGGCAAAGTGAAGCGAAACGAATTCCAGTTAGTCGTGTATTAACTATAAGACAACGTCATTCTGCCTCATCTGTTGAGAAATATGCAAATGGATTATGTGGAAATGGGGTGTTGGATCCTGGTGAAGAATGTGATTGTGGTACACAGTAAGTTAAGCCAGGTCATATTTTATATTATTGTTCTTTTCATTTTGTAAAAAGTTATCTGCATTATTATTTAATGCAGGTACGTTAGTCTGTCTTAATAAACGTAAAACTTTGCACATATGTTCACATCAAATCAGCATAGCGAGTTGAATTTCTGAAGCAGTTAATTCACGCACACTCCAATCAAGTCTTTGCGTACCAACATAACTCAGTTTAGCCGTCACTGACTTTACGGAGTGATACCACGTCTTGATATGACCCCTAACTTTCTTTAAACCTACTTCTACACCATCAAACATTGTGAGTCAAGGTAAGCGGTAGTTTGACAATCATTACAGATGTTCTATTCATCTTGGTTTATGAAGATTCATATTCTCATCAACCAACTTCAACACTGCTCACTTCAATGGATGCAAATATATCAGTATCAGTTAACAATGCTATCTAATTGTGATAACTTTATTCAGTTAAAATCATGCCACTTTTAGTAAAATATTCCTTGATATATAAACTGATTCATACAGTGTTTTGTAATTGTACAATGATTGCATGCATTTGTATTCAAACTTATAACAAACGCTGAGTGTTTGTTTGATTAAATAGTCTGAAAGTTGTTTCATAGTAGACTGGAAACTGTTTAACGAAACCTTTAAAAATCAGAAAACATTATATACTTCCTTCATCCCATTTCGAAAGTTCCCATCAGCATAGATCTTCCATATTATATTATATCGAGGCTGCGATTGGTGATTGTAATAGGACTCAATCCCTAAGTTTGAATGCAATGTTCTGCACTTTTTAATTCACGATGTAACATGATCATCGTTGGCCCTAAGCTGATTTACCTCCACAACCCACGTTGTTTCGTTGAATTTCCGGACTATTCATTTTAAAACAAGTTACTAACGTGCAGTGAATTATAAATGAATTTTAGGTAGTGGTAATATCCATATTTATATTTTAGGTCTGTAATTCCTCTGATCTCCAAAAAGTACTTTCCAGTTTTGTCTTTTATACTGTTCACTGGAAATTGGGTGGTTAGTTGGATATTTACACCAAGTCGTTTGAAGTTAACCAATAATTTCGTCTTTTTTAATGTTACACTTTACTGATGAATATTTAGAAGGAATGAAATTCCTTCACACTATGTGTTTGGCACTTCAAACCATTCAACAACAAATAAATAAGAAGAAACCTGAAAGACTAAATTGTTTTAAACTCTAGTAAACTTTAAATGATTCAATAGTTTAATCTGTTTCCCTTTTGTATATATAAATTGTTTAAATCAGTGAACAAATAGAAACAGTGTAGGAACGTGCATGTCTGTGTATATATCAGCTAAAATATCATCACTCATAATTGGATAGAAAAGTAATTTACATTAAAGAAATCAAAGTAGTAACTCTATTAATTTTAATGATCCATACTTCAAAGGAATGCAGCAATTATTGTTGAGAGTGGACTTCAATGAATTTTATTGTTAGATGATTTATTTATATAGCTTGACAAAACTTCACACACCAATGAGTACCCCAATGGGAAATGGAATAACTGGCGAGTGTGAAACACATTTCAGCCAACAATTCAATATACTTGATTTATCCAACGATCAATTATTTGGTCTTTTAGTGATGCTTATCATTCTTAGAATAGTCACCATGTATCATCCCTGTAATTACCCGCATTCACTTTTCAACACAACTAATATTAATTTTCCATCAATATCACAGCTGAACGGAAAAGATTAACTAAGAATAGAAAGTGTGAATTTGTGATATTTAATGAGTTTTAGAAGTTTTTTATGCACGATACAAATCCCATGAGAAGCCTTTGGCAAAATTACTTTTCTAAGAATCATCACCATAGAAACTTGAAATGTTTCGTTAACTAGACGTCAACACTACTAATCTGCAATGTAATGAAACATTTGACATTCTGAAATCGATACACTTTTCTTCTTGGTTGTCTGTCTACCTATCTATCTATCTGATAGTCATAATTGAGTGTTATCTTTGAGACCACTGACTTAAGTGACAAACGGTTGAAACCTGTCCTAACTTATTATGAGCATAAGGTATATACAAGAAAAAAAATGAAAAGGATAGACAGATAGAAAACAATCGATAGTGGAGCGCAAGATTTGGGACAGAAAATATTAGTGATAATTTAACTCACTTATTTGGATTAGTTTTGTCTCAGTTTTACCTAATTCTTATTTTCGCTCGTCACTATCTACTTCGCAACAATTTCACATTAGAAGGGTTTTTGCGGATATTATAGTAATTTCAATGGTTGTGATCATGAGTCAATTGAAGCTAGACCACCATGGTGTTTACAATACATACTATTGATTAAGATTTCAAACAGGTTTTGAACTCAGTCAGCAGCTTAGTAGATAACGAATTGTAGATGGGAATGATAAGGAATACTATCGAATCTCATTGAGAATATCATCATTGAAATCAATATATATCAAACTGAAGGGTGCAAAATGTGACGGAACACACGTTCTAGATCCCATTACTAGCCACATACCGAATAAACAGTTATCAGAATACTTTATGTACGTAGGTCAATTTTCTCCACATTTGGACAATTGGTCGTGATGATATTAGTTGTATCATTTGTTTCGACAGAATGTAAACATCATCGCAATGGTTATCCTTGTGTATGCATATTCTGCTGTATATGTAAGATAAACAGTATAGAAGAAAGCAGATAGAGAATGAAAATTCATCGTTAGTCATAGTCAGATGCTTAATCGTTTTGACTTGTATGTTATCAATGTACTGTCGACATCTGTGTATGTATTTTTTTACCAAATGTTAACCCTGTTTGTTGGTGAATTTACCCTCAATAGAATGACTCACCCAACCAATTTTAAAAATAATCTATTTGTGTTTTGACAATAATAGGAAGGTAATTTCTTATTGAGGCGATAGGATTAAAACAAAACAATAAACCTTTATCAGTGTACAAGAGTTTGGGAATTCTCTTATTGAACACATTTTTATATCGGTTTATTTTGTCGGTAGCTCTGTCTATCTATCAATCAAATGTTAATGTTTATAGTCTAGTCAAATCAAGATTATTTTGCAAAAAGAAATTATTGCCATTGAACTATTCAATATAAAATAAAGATTTATAGCCTTACCTATGTATGATATTTGAATAATAGTTATGAATTGATAGACTTAAGAATAATTTCGTTTTCAAAATAATAATGTTTTCTAAGTTATCCAAGAAACAGTTTGCTAATAGGAGGGACCTAGTAGAGGTCACATCGTCATGTTATCAATTCGTCAATGAAACCAATCGTTAATTGTAAATATTACAAAAAATTGATTTTAATCCAGTTATCATTACCTCCTGCACACAATAGGGAACAATTATTTTTTTAATATTACCATTGTATAAGTTAGTTTTAAAAATGTAAGAAAAGAATGTATTTTTTTAAAAGTGGATCTTCTCTTTTGGAACTTCCATAGGCTTATCCAAACCAAACACTACTTTTCTAAATACGTGAATTTATTTCACTCCTACTTACTTTTAGGTTTACTGAATCATGTCATAAAAATAATGACGACAATTATTTTGAATAAAGTCTGTTAATAATTCTTCGTGACTTATGTATACCACTAGAGTTTACTAACCGTCGTCTTTAACAGATTTTCAATTTACACTATAGTTACTGGATAAGAACTAGTTATTTCGATTTTTTTCGGTGAAAGCAAATTTATATGTATCTGCCTACATAGATTGTCTAATGAAATTCGGAAATTTATAAAAATCCTCTGGTAAAATAAAGTGTTTGTTGTTATTTATTACGGTAAATGACACTTTTTGAAAACCAATAACATTGTCAGTATCAGTATAATATAATAATTGAAGTTAAGAATAGATGTGAACCATTAAATTTTAATTGTTTAACTTTAAGAAACTGGTAATCTAAAGTTGATCAGTCAGTCATATGAAAAGTAGACAGGATGAATAATCCTGGGACTAATATATATATATATATATATATATATATATATATATATATATATATATATATACAATAGTGAGTTGTATGCAAAATAGATTCCGTCTTCATATAGAGCTTCCTATTCATTTCAATAAAAAGCATATATATCCGTATGTACTAGAACAACCGCAGAGCTTAACGTAGTAGTACCCTAGATGACGTTGATTCATTTTAGCTCACATGAATTATTTCTTCAATATGCATAAATTCATAAAATTAATTTTGTTCTTTTGCAGCAATTAGCATCACTTTTCTTAACTTTTTTAAAATAAATTACACTCTAGAACTTCATGTCCAGAAAAGTGGCAAGCCTGTTGTGACCCAGTACGTTGTCGATTACGTGGTAATTCTCAGTGCGCTGGTGGTCCATGTTGTGATATTATTAAAAAAGATTCCCTGGAAAATGTAAATCAATCAGCATCTTTTTACTGTAAATTAAAACCTTCTGGAACTATCTGTCGTAATGAATCTGGTACTTGTGATTTACCGGAGTATTGTGATGGTCGTAGTCAATGGTGCCCAGCCGACGTATACAAAATTGACGGTGAATTATGCTATACCGATGAAGGTCGTCGTGTAAGTGTTATCACCTTCAAAAATTCATTATGTTTAGTATATCCATTCAGTTGAAAATATTTATAGAAAGATTAGTATTTAAGACAGACATAGGCGTCATCAACATACAGTCTATTAATCAAAAAGAGTAGCTAAATTTAAGTTAAATGCACCTTTTAGATGAGTGGATACTTCTTGAAATTGAAACTAGAATAGTACTGGTTTGGGTGACTTGACATGTCAACTCTGTAGCCCTAAGAACAACTGCTTGGAACCTATCAAATATGCGAGAAGTGTTAATTTTGTTATCTAAAGACTTTACTGTCGGTGACTGAAATCCATGGGACAAGGTGAAGTGTAATATTTATAAGGCTAATATTTTCTAACCCCTTCCTTTCTTTGTGAGAATCCTTTCCCACCGACCTTTTCATCATGGTACAACCTAAAGGAACACGTTTCTCACTCAATGTTTTTTGATTTGGTCATCATGATATCTAAACCTGACCAATATGTCAAGTTAACTGCTTCGTTCGAAACATAATTCTGGTAGACTTAATCTCCTGACCAAACTATCGTTATATATTTAACCCTGTTAAATCATTTCTTAATCGGTTTACATTGGAATGTTTGTGTTTTTTATCCTCACATTATTTGTGATCATATATGTTATTTATATTAAAGCATATTCTTATAAATCTGTGTATTATTAGTTTGACAATGTTTTATTCTATAGTTCATTTTTCTTCATAAAAAACAAATATTTGGCAAACTCCAAAGATTATTTAATGTTACATTTATTATTATGTTTAATTATCTTCTTGTTTCATTAGGAATTTCATTGATAAGAATATTATGTGGTACATTAAAGGCTCCTAAGTTTGCTAACAAGACAAGCGACACACACAACCATAATAAACGTGAATAAGAAAACAGGAAATTTTCATCATATACTACCGATATCGAGTGAAGATTCAATGAAAAAAAAATGCTGACTCATTGGACAGCTTTTTGTCCTGTTTCGGAACTTCGAAAAAATGCTCGTCCACAACCCTACATGGGATTCACATTTAACAGTTTTAGATCTCAAAATAATCAGGATGAAATGAAGGTCATACTGAGTTTGTATTGAATAACTTACATTTCCAGGCTCAGTTGATTCATATGACATATCACAATCAACATTCGATGTTCTAAATAAGTTGATAGGTTTCATCATCCAGTTGTTTGACGCCCACAAGTGATAGTGTCATCTTTACCAGGAAACTTAAAGCCCTCTTACGTTTAATTCAGCATAATGTCTTAAATGTATATACTGTTGAGGTGTCTTGAACTAGGATGAAAATGCTATGTAATGCATCTTGGTTGTCAGTGGTCACTTCATTGATGCCAGATTTATAATGAAAATTTATCATGAAACTATACGAGAACACACTACAAATCTCTTTAATCTTTTCAATTTCTGTGGAATATAACATTTGCAAAATATGTAATCTGAAAAAGATATAATCCGTATTTGACACAATAGAAATTATGACAGTGTGAGTGGCGGCTTAATGTCTAAAGCACTCATCTTTTCGGTAATAGGTTCGAGTTTTGTCCCACTCTGATCTGTTCAGCTAGGTAGTATCATTGACCTTCCTATCAAACGATGTGATTCAAATCTCTCGATACATAAATTGTACCTTGTAAACAAGTTGAATCAATTGGGATGTAAGTCAATTTTCATCAAATAGCTAATAGGTTCCAACCCCTTAAATATTAAGTTTAATATATAACTGTTTATATCATTATTAAAAAGTTTGGTTTAGTAACTATCTGGGCAAGGTAGCTTAGTGGATAGCGCATTTTACGCTTGGAGTAAAATATACTGGATTTAGGTGGCGGTGAAAAAATCAACACGAATTTAGGCCCATCCGGCTACTAACCACAATCCATCTATCCTAAATAATAACTGTTTAGTTGTTATCGATCAGTTATTAATACTGATCATCTTTCCATTGAGGATTACCAAATGACATATACTCATGCGTTGTGTCTGTGAAATATTGAAAATCCGTGTAAGAGAAGTAGCACTCTAATACATAGTTTTTGTGTCGTCTTACGTAATCATTTTTAACGGTTTATTAGATTGTCAATATGTTGTGTAACATTGATATTTGTTAAATACGCACAAGTAGTTATTCAAATTTAATCCATTTTTAAACTTTATCTATTTTGCTTACGGGGAAAACGCATAATCTGAAGGTAACCTTAGACTGAATACTCTCTTGAAACCGCAAATATTCAGGCGATTGTTTTGTTCTAGTTTTATATCACTCTAGATGTGACCGAATCCAAATATTTTTATCATGTTATGGATAACAGGTTATCATTTTATTATTGGTTATGCTTGTCTTTTTTTTCAGTTATACCCTATCTTATGCTATCGATTTTTATCTGTAATTATTTTCGTATTTAAATGACTTCTCTGATCACTTCTTGAAGTGGGTTATTAATGAGCAGTAGTGATTAGTTATTCTAGTAGTCGGTTTTATTTTGCTAGGTATTTGATTAGCTTAATTACATACGTTTTATAACGAACTAATATCATGGTAAACATTCGAAAAGTAATGCTTTTTAAATTTTGGAACTCGTGTTACTGACTAATCTTATTTAAACAATCATTGAAAACCAGGATATACTGGACAGTCTCTTCATCCTAGTATGAAACCCAATAATAGTGGGTGTCGACGACCCTACCGGGGATTGAATTCTGGACATTTAGGTCTCGTAATGAGCACTTGGATAACCTTTAGACCATTTGGGTAGCGTCTTAATGATTTATATTTTTAACTTTAGTCAACTTGGGATATTACACAACTATCTTTACGATAATGTCTCACTCGTCAACATGGCTGAACTCCACTGGTTCCAATTTCTCACTAGAACTCTAGGAATTACCTTTGTAAATTAGTCAATAATGTGAACGTGATTATTTCTTCATATAATGAGTTTGTTAAGGTTATATTGTTGACCTTATTTATGTATTACACAAATTCTGGTGATCTACAACACTTGCATCATTACACAAAATCCTTAAAAGCAAATTTATAGTTAATGAAATCCCTTGTCACTTATAATTGTGTCAGTAAACCGATAAATTCTAAAAATATAATGAACAATTCAATGTATTTAAATAAATGTATAGTGTTTTGTCCTGTGACAGTCACTGTACGTTGTATGCATATGAAACATAGTAAACCTGTATCAACATACACGTACACACACGCACTTAGTAGTAAATAAGATTGTACGAAAAGTGTGTTATGTGATAAACATGTAAAAGAAATAGGGGTTTTCACTTTCTCTATATCTATCTATCTACCTATTTCATTATCTACTCTTTTCTTCACTAGTAGTTTACTATTGTTTACTAAATAGCTAATTGTATGAATAAATAAATGCATCAACTATGTATTTTCCCAAAATGTATATTGTCTCTTATTCTGAATGGATTGTAATAGATTGTTAGTCGTTAATGAAGATTATTACTCTGGTTATTATATTACTTAATTAATGACGTGTAAAACTTGTCATGCTGTCGTACTTTAATTTTATGACTGCTTTTAAATACAAGAAATTATTTTAAACAATATACATATTACTAGATAATGCTTGATACAGTTTAGTGTGAGAAAAAATCAACATTTCAACCAAGTAACTACTACAACATGGTGTCACATTCATTTGTGCTAACCATTAAATTTCTTATATTTAATGTTCCCGTAAATATATGAAATACATAAGTTAACTTTACGATTGAGATCATGAATTGACCGATGTTAGACCACCATTGAAAACGTGGAAGCACTAGATGGCCGTTTCAATGGTGGTCTAACATCGATCGATTCATGATCTCAATCAAAAACTTAACAATCTCCGAAATCCCATACTGATATAAGTTACCTGTCAAGTTAACCATCCAACTCTTCCAGGTTTTTCAATTATGGTCTAGCTCAGATCACTTCGTAAGTTTTAGTATTATTGTAATATTACAATGTCCACAAATCCCTTAAACCAATAATAATCATGTGCTCACTAGCGATTAGCTTCAAGATGTAACTTACGGAATTCTAATGAGATGCCATGATCTGTGGAGTTCAGTTCAGGCAATGCATGAAAAGTTCCTATTTATGACTCTACATCAGTTAATATATAATTTTTCCTTAACTAAACATAAAATTTATTCCAAATAAATAGTGATAAATCAACTTAACACTATTTATTAAAGTAACCCAATTTATTATTATTGAGTAAAAATAACGAAAATGAAACAAAGAGAATTTTCTGCTTTATGATATCATTTAATGAAGCTATACATTTCTATTTATAGTTGCTCAATAAATATATGCGTTTATAGAAGAATAGAAGATTATGTCATAAAGTGTTGAAAAGAAGATAGTGTAATAATCAATAGGTTAGAGAAGAATAGAAAGATAAAAATAATTCATAAGTCAGAAATGTAAGAGATAATTGAATAATGAAAGGTCATAATAACAATTGAATACTAATTATAAAAAACTGTTAGAGGATAAAAAAAAGTATAAAATAATAATAAAATCAAAACCCAGACCAAAGCATTCTGGAAAAGAGAATTAGGGTTATAGAAGGATTAGGTTGGATGTATTGTTTTCACACTAAGAGGTCGAACCTGAATTAGTGGATAGCCAACTTCTCGGTAGTGCATAAATTTTTTATTCGATTTCACTTTGATTTCATCTCTTCGACTATATAGATTATTCTGGAGGACGATTTGTTTTAGGCCATGTACTCAGAGTTGATGAGGTACCCATGTATAAAGCTACTGATTGTTTTGCATTCTGTCAACCCTGTCATAACAATATATACCTCAGGGTTTCCATGTCCCGGCTTAATTTGTTCTCTGTTTTTTGATGGTATTGACCAACAGAAGAGTACGATATATGTAAGTGATGTTTGTATTGGAAGTCCAAACCAGAAACTGTTCCTATAAAAAGTATTGTAATACATCTGACTAATAAGAGAAAGCTTTATGCACCAGTCTTTGAAGTATATTTATTATCTAAGGGTCGGAGATATCATTGAACCTCTCCTACTAAACTGTATGGGTTTCGTTTTGAGCTTAGATTCTAGTAACGAATAGGACAAGTAAGTACACATACCACTAGCAATGGCGCAGGTACATCCACTCTCTGTGTTCTCTCAAACTCTAATCTTCTGAATTCTTCACGTCCTTTATCTTCTTTCCAAATCTTTTCTTCCGGATTATACTTCTTAAATAACATCATCAAACCCTAATGTTCCCTATCACTACCTCAACCACTACGGAATTTGAATCGATAACTGAATCTCTGTGCTAAAGTGGTATGGCAACTCGAACTGATGTATGTACGTACGAAGTTCCACGTTGTTACTGACTGACTGACTAGCATTAATATTGTCCTTGAACAGTGAGCTACAATTACACCAAGTAACCGCATGTATCCGTTATGTACTTTCGTATTGATATATAAAAAAGCCATTTGTTCCATTTTTATTCACTCACTTCGGTCTCATAAGAACGAAGGACAAAGTAGTTGAAACACCTACCAATCACTGATTAGTTATAGTACAAATAGGTACTGTACTTGTAAAATATCTTACTAAATATTACCCGAGGTAAGCCACTAAATGTAAAAATTATATCTGAAATAATCTCAGCGATTAAAATTTAAGTGATTCTAACGTTTCGTTCAACAAACTTGTTTTCACTTCTTCAGATTAATAATCAAGATTTTTAAAGAATCGTTGTACCGTTCCTCTATCCAATCTGTTTATTTTACATCCATTGTTATTCTGACAGAAATTAATCCGAGATTATGTATTTACCAGAACAGAGATTTGTGGAGACCACCGCTGAAAACGTGGAAGTAATAGACGGCCATTTCGTCTTAGTATGCGAATTAGCAGTGCGCATTCATGATCCTCCGCACGTGGGACTCGGACCCAGGGCCTTCGGTCTCGCTCACGAATGTTTAACCTCTAGAACACAACCGGAATCCAACAGATGAAGGGTTGTGCAAGATCATGGATCGATTGATGTTGTACATGAACACGTTGAATGCCGGCTCAGCGTGCGAAACCGAAGGTCCCGAGTTCGGTTCCCACGTTCGGGAGATCATGGATGTGCACTGCTGAGGAGTCGCACACCAGGACGAAATGACAGTTCATTGCTCCCAGGTTTTCAATGGTGGTCTATCTTAGATCGATTCATGAATTCAACTATTAGAATTATGTATTTAATTATTCTCATTTTACATGAGCATCGATGATTCTGAAACAACTTCAACTTATACTTTTTATATAAAACAAATTAACATCTAATATCAATTACTATTAACTCAATATTACATACACAATCATTCATTCATTAAATTTCACATAGTGAACATTTCACATGATTCCCATATGAGTGACTCGTGTTATCCTACTTACTAAAATCAACATTTAAGTATGATTTGATAAGTACAGTAAGGATTTGTTTGTTAAACATCATATATTTCTTTGGTTATATTGATTTTGATTATTACCCTGAAAAAGAAGTCTACATAAGTTTGCTGGACGGAACGTTGGAATTATTTAAATTTCAATTACTGAGACTATTTCAAAAATGTTTCACATATAATGGCTTTCTACACTCGATGCCCAATTTTTTTCAAACTATTCATTCTAATACTGACGAGCACTCGTATAATTTCTCTTAGCTGAGTTCGTTAATTTCATATCTGATCAAGGAAATCCACACCCACTTAAATGTATATGTATATTTGATTGAGTAGTTCGGTACGACTTAAAACTTTCTTTTAGAATTCACTACCAGTTCCTCTTGCATGTCCCATCAAAAAACAATCGTTTCACTCATTAATTGTTTATATATTTCAGATAAATCATTCATTTTTCTCTCAATGTATTCGTAAATAAATCATTAGCATTGAAAGAAAACAACAATGAGTATACTGCTCACAAAAAATTAATCAAATAATTAATGATGTCTTTATGATCAATAAGTTGGGAAATTTCTGACAAATCGTGTCACATGATATCTTAAATTGGTTGAAATTGTACGGTGGGACACTGACTTACTGGTTCTAGTAATTCAGCGTTCTTCTCGAGATCTGAATAATCTGTATTCGATTATTAAAGGGATCGTACAATCCCACTGCTTAATAGTAATGTCCCTTATACAGCTATCCATTGCTCTCTAGTTCTCAATCATACCCCAACTAGAATCACTCTAAAACTGAAATAACCTGCAAATTAATCTTCAGAAAACCCCTTCAAATAAACTAAATTTTGTTAATTGTTTCAATAAAGATAGATTATTAAGTGGTAGTAGAAATAATATTTTATTGTAAATGGAGCCAATATAAATTATTAAATTTGTTTACACTTTTTACCGATTGTTATTATTATTACTATTATTATTTTAATTTTTACAACTGAACAGTGAAAGATACTTTCATCTTGTTGCCTCCAACATAAAATTATAAATACATGTCGACTATTACCACAACTGCTAAAAATAAATACGTATTTCTATTCATCGCTGTTGTTCACATTTGTAATTATATTTATTTCCATTTCGATCATGTTAGTGTTGTTTTTATTGTTGTTGTTACAAATGAAAGAAACAGTTTAGATGAATGTAAACAGGAATTAACTTTTTTTAAATCATACACAGTTGTTTCAATACTCTAATGTTAAATATTCATGTACCGAAAGCTATTCAAAAATACGTAATATTGTATGTACAAAATCATACACTCTTCAAATAATTGATGCAATACAAATGATGCAGTAAGTGACAAGTTGTCAACGCGTGAAATTACTAAATTTTGTTATTAAGTGTAGGTCATCTGTAAAAAAAAGTTGAGACAATAATCAATCATTAGACCATTTATCACAAACACTACAATAGAATTGGCTCATGAGAATAAAGCGATAGAATATATGTGATTATAGGAGGAGTTGGAAATAATAATGACAAAGTAAGTTTGCTTATCAGTTACATTGTATGCGCATAGGAAATCAGGTTAAATAATATATGGTCGCAACTGGAAATCTACATTTTATGCGTCTTAGGTAGTGTCCATGAGGTGTTGTGTGCACTTTAAATAATTTTGTTTCAGTGTTTGAGGTTTGGGTTGTCAGACTGATTACACGAATTTTGCATTAATAGGGTTAATTTAAATAATAGTGTTGGTATTATCAACTTAGTTATAAACAGTTTCCCAGTGTTGTACATCATATGAATATAACTACTACTTGGCATACAGATTGCTTTCCAACTAACTTGTTTTTAAGTGAAATCGTGAAGCCATCGATGTTAGACCACCAATAAAAACGTGGAAGCACTGGATGGCTATTATGCCTAATATGGGACTACTCAACAAGGCACATCTATGATCCCGCACGTGGGACCTGAACCCAGGACCCTCGGTCTCGCTCGCGAGTGCTAAACATCTAGACTACTGAGCTGGCATTCAACAGTGTCAATGTCTAATTTCAATCAATTCAATGATATTGTACGGTCATCAATGATGATCTAACATTAACCGGTTCACGATTTCAATAAAATTCAAGTTGCTACAACCCCATACAGAAAATAAGTCGATTCTATATCTCTACATGTTATAAAATGAATGGCCTGTGTTCCGTCTTGGTTACTATCCTTTCTCTGAAATTACCGTAAATTTATATCCTATTTATCCTCATAAGTTATTGGCATTATATTTAAACTATCCATTTTTTAATGGCCTTAATAATTTACTGTATGATTGAGTGCTCATTGCTTTCACAAATAACACGAACTTAAACCATAGTGTTAAATCATTTCATTCGTTATTAAGTCAATTGAGTGTAAAAACCTATCTTTATTATTGTGTTATTTGCCACACTTTCACTCGTTCTGTCCTGCTGTAATTGATTGATTTAAATTCTGTAGCTTTCTTGTTGAACTTTCAAAGAATTTCTTAATAAAAAGTGTTGAGGATGCTAGATCTCGAGAAATCACCTGGTAAACTTTTCATTTCTGTAATTTTATTGTAGAAATCGGAATTTCTCATTTTCGCACCAAAAACGCCCATTTTTACAATCAGCTTGTTTCCCACCTAGAAGGCCCCTAAATTTCATTGATTCGTTTTCCTTTTCAGTACGCTATTTTTTGTGTGCTTGTTCTCGATATTGTAGTATTTTAAAAGTTAAATTCGGGAGTCGATCTAAGATAGACCACCATTGAAAACCTGGAAGCACTGCACAACCGTTTTGTCCTGGTATATGACACCTTAGCAGTGAGCTTTCACGATCCCCCACTTGTTAGTTCGTTCTTCCGGCCTGCTTGTAAAGTTATGTATTTTCCTGGTTAAATGTGGTTTTCTTCATCTGGTTAGCCAGGCTGGGGTGCAGAGGAATAGCTTAGCTTGTCCTATTGTTGTGTCGCTGACTTTCGTTCGGTTCGTCAATCCTAGGTGATATCTTAATCTCTCGAATGTAGCAAAAAAATTCTGCAAATTGAAGCTTGTTTGACTGATCATCATCAAAGTATCGCCTTTTTAACTACTTTTTCAACATAATAGTAATAATTTAAATAACTATAATTGAATTATTATTTATTTATTTATTTGAACACATAAATATTGGTACAGGGGGGCACCAAATATGCGCCACACAAAACAATGATAATTTGAAGAGGAGGAGAAAAAAATGGAAAAAAAGTAATGAACGTGGGGAATTATTAAAAAAGAGAGAGAGAGAACAATAATGGGAGAAACGGAAAGGTACAATCAGAAGAAATCTTTCAGTTAAGGAAGAAGCAACCACTTTTTATGAAGAAAGTAAAAGAAGGTTACAACAGGATCGCCACTGGCTTCTATTTTGAGCCGTATCTGATAACGTCTCTAGCAACTTGGTTACACTATCTCTCGGACCCAAGCCAGGGAGTCGTGAAGGACCAACAGAAGCGAGCCTTTTGCAGCTTTCTTTCATACCACGACACCATGTCATATACTGACCAGCTTTCTGCTTTTTCCAACCAGTCCCAGAGTCGGCAAATAATGCACGACGAGGAATTCTCTGTGAGACATTCGTAGAACATGTCCAAGCCAGCGAAGTCGGTGTTTCAAGATGGTGACACCAATTGGATTATCGTCTCTGTGACCGAACACACGATGCCGGACCTCTGCATTACTAACATGGTGTTGCCACTGGATGTCAGCAATCCTTCGGAGACAACGATGATCGAACACGGAGAGACGTCTAACATCCTCAACTCGGAGAGGCCAGGTTTCACAAGCATAGAGTAGAACTGCTCTCACCGACGCGTTGTATATCCGACCTTTTACAGCCAGGCTAACATCACGAAGTTGCCAAAGATGGCCCAGATTGGCATAAGCCGCTCTGACTTTCACTATACGTGCATTGATCTCATCACTCATGCCACCACCAGCACTTATGCAGCTACATTTACATTTATGTCATAATGCTGTCATATATTACTTTCAATTAAGTCTTCATAATATTGTCAAATCCTTAATAATGAACAATATTCGTTCATCAATATTTCGAACAGTTTAAAATTAATTATAGGATTCTATTAAGAAATGAATGTTCAATAAAGCAGTTCATTCTGTTTAGTGAATTTATTTCCTATATGATATGCGTTTTATCCATAATTTGAAATTATAAATTACTGTGAATATGTAGCACTGACTTGATTTCTTTTTTCGACAATGCAGTTAAACTGTTTGCCAAAAACTATTATTACATGAAAACTACATAATTTAATGCTTTCTTCATCATTTTTTCAATCGTGTTTTTCTTATGTTTGTCTTTTTTGTTTCTCGCTATATTCAAGCATCCATTTCACTTTTTTCTTGTCCTAATAACGGTTGAAGGAGTTTTTCATAGATTAATATCAATTAGGTTATTAATAAGAACCAATGTGTCAGTTATATGATCTTAGTGTTGGATATCTCAAGCATAAGCACCCACAGCTCCTCTCAAGGGTCTAACTCACGACATTGAGTTTTCGTTGAGAGCCCTCAACCATTTTATCATTGAATCGACATTCAATGATACACATTTCCAACTTCAATCAACTCATAATATAGTGCGACAATCATCCAATATCATTATTGGTTACTGTTTCGCTCGTAATATATCTGAACTTCACCGGCCACATCCGCTTACTTAAACTTCAACAACTCGTCTTTTAGTAGACACAGTAAGATATTATCGATGCGTAGATTCTAAAAAATTTGTCTGATTACTTTTATGCCGTGTTGGTGCTCTCTGTTTTTTAATAATGTCTCAACTGACGTCAATCTTTGGCAAATTACCTACTACAAATTCAGCTATAAATGTTAAACCAGGTATGTTTGTTATGTGACGTCTTTCCTGGTTCACTTCTCTATCTAAATGAAAAGAAACAACAACATTTATCATAACAAGGATGATAATAGTAATATAATCACAGTAGCACAAACACGAATTGACTTGTGTCCTATATTTCTTCTTTCTATTTATGTTTATCTGCCCAATAATTAACCTGATCGATGGTTAAACTATTTTGTACTTTAAGCATTAAAAATAAAAGTGTAATCCCTGCTGATACACAATGAATGGTCATATCAGTGCTAACTTTTCATACCAATTGGTTTGTGTTGTTAGCAGAACTTTATGTTTTTGAGAGGGGGGGTAAAGAAAATAAAATATTTCAAACTGATCAGTCAATCAATCATTTATTTGTTTATGTATATTTTTCCTAGTCTCCTGTGGTAAAATATATCCTCTAAAAGTTAGGCATTAATTGTTTAGTGATTAGACCGCTCAAATTTTAACATATATGTCTCGAATTTGAACCTTATTATACCCTATTCAGTTTCCACAACCGCATAGTCGTAGTTGTGGTAGTAGTAGTAGTAGTATTAATAGCCATCACATAAACAGTATACCCTAAAGCCCTCCAATTATAAGGAAAAACATTTGGTAAATGAATTGCTTTAATAAAGCAGTGATATTTTTTGAAAGTTAGTCAATTTAATGAATTAGTGATTGATAATTCCTAATTTTAACGGAGTTTGAAAAGTGCAGGTTTGGTATTTATTAGTATGTATCATTTACAACTAGTCACAGTTTGATATGAAGGCCTGCCCAAAGTTTTAGCCCACTATCTTTCAAAACGTATATTTATTCCCATTAACTATCTTATTTTAGGTTTATTTCAACTAATTAACATCTGTCAAGCAATCTTACTTGCACACTTACATATAATTTTTAAAACCTATCCGGAGTCCAATTACTGCGATACTCACGAAGTATCACTACGTTGATTGGTGGATTTTACTACTCTACTTACTCCCTTCCTTAGAGTAACAAGAGGTGATTGCTACAAAATTCGTGCATCAAACACATTCGGCAGTGAAAAGAAACGCTATGGAAAAAAAATTTGATCGTAAATGTTTACAGATGAACATAACTGGCAGTTATTTACTGTTTGAAATGTTTTTGTAACTATGCTCTGAATATTCATATTTTGAATGCTTAGAAAATACGAGTTTTATTGCTATAATTTACCTACCTAATCACTGTTCTAAGGTTCTATCCTAGGACGAAACAAATACCCAGTACTTTGTCGCTTTCAGTAGGTTTTCCAGGTGACGTCAGTCGGTGATGAAACACTTGTCTTTTCCAATTGAATTGATCTCCAAAAAGTCATACGTCTAATTATGTGTATATATTGATAAATAGATGTGTATATGTCCATACAGTCCTTATTGGCATACCGTTTATTTATAAATACATCTGGATCACATCTTATATTCACATATTTTTAACTTTTTCTCTTGAACATATTTTTCAGAATCTCCTATTAATAAAAAGTGTTTTAGTCATTATATGTATGGATATAATTCTGTCTGTTTTTTTTTCTTTTAATCACCATTACGAAAAAATGGGTGACGTGTTTGATTAAAAACTAAACTAAGGCTGAGAGTCTGAACCGATTTCATAAATTTTAGTAGGTAATTGAATACATTTATTACTAGGTGTACTGCTTCAAATAAGTTAATTAATATACCATGCAGTTTTGAGTTGTTTAAACAAGGAGATTAATCTCAAAGTGGTTATTCACCGAAACAATATTTAAAAAACGCTTCTCTTTCTGTAACCTTTAATTATGAGTATGGCATCAGAGGAGTTATGGAAAATTCCTCAATTACGGTCCTTAGTAGCACTGACCACTCAAAATCTCTACAAAAAACTAAACTACTAATCAAATTTCTCTTAGAATAAGTGTGATGTCACAAATAACTGTACAAAATTTAGTTTGTAGAAATCCATTAGTTTTAGGACGGATGTTGCTATCCACATGAAATACACAGATAATCGGTTTTAATTGGATGTTTAAAAACAAGATAATATCCAAATTAATAAGAATCAGTTCGTTTTTATAGAATTTAGTTAGTTATTCCTTCGATTAATCATGTAGATTTTATGTATGATTTTAATTCCTCAGAAATTGGTGAAAGGTTCATGTTTTGACAAAAAACTATTACGTAAAAAACTGAGTTACACAATAAAAATAGATTTCAGTTAACAATTTTGTTGACAGGGTCTCATTCTCTGAGCTACATGATTTAATTGATAAACTTTCGTTGTTCTTCTGAATAACGTCGTTAGCACATACTTGAGGTAGAAATGAGCTATTCGAATTTCTGCACATATAACTCACAGCTTATGCTGCAGACCCTGAGTTTGATTGGTTGTTATTAATCTGTATCCTGTCATTAAATATTTATTTTGATTGTCTCCCTCTTTGACCCGATTCTTAATCATATATTTATCCATGATATTTCTAATTCGTGTATGAATTGGATCGATTTCAACGTGTCCATTGACTGATGATTGATCTGAGTTCCATCAATAATCTTGTTGTAACTTCTGATTTGTTCTTTATATATCGTGGGATGATCCGTTTGTTGGTTTTTTTGTTCCATTTGGTTTTTGCTTATGGGTTCGATGGATATTTTTTGAGTTGGGTGGGTAGCCGTCCTTTTTAAAAGCAATCACTAAGTATTTTTCCGTGCAGTGTTTTCGCTCTTCAGGATTTCGTTTACAGGTGTTTTTATGAGTCATTGGGTTGTTGCTATTGTAGATTGTGACCGATGTTAGTAATGAAAATTCTATAGGGTGATAACCATAAGTCGAAATACTATTTTGACTTTTTTTCCTTTACTGCAAAGAATAATTTGGGTGTGAGGGTTAATTATTTGGATAAAAGATGTTATTTTATTGCTTTTTATTGTTAATTGTTTTTTAAACTATCTAGCGTTTCCTGAATGGCTGATAAGTCGCCTTAGGCCGTTACTCCTCTTTTCTACTCTGCAAATCTAACCATCGGCATTATGAAATAATTTTCTGAAGAAATTTTCATCGAAATTAATCAATGCACCACTGTTGTCATCATTCTCATTATATGATTGTTTCTGAGTGTAATTTGGTTGCTACTTTGTTTTCTCTTAAGCATCTTAGCCACCAATTAAGGTATTTTCAGTATTTGGTAGTAAAACAGCATTTCACTACACCTTTACCTTGTTTACCAAAAAATCTACATTGCATCACATACGTGCCGAATGTGTGAACTGACAAAAGTGCTAACAAATTATTTTGGTTTTCTCCCTTGTCATTACTTAATCGTTATTCCAGAAGAACACAACGTTTGTTTTTTTAAAAGAAATTATAATTATTTTCTGTCGATTTCTTTTCATTATCAAAGGCTCATTGTATTCGTGGTGGTTGTCGTGAAGCTGATGGTTGGTGTCGTGTATTATGGGGTAAAACTGCCAGACTTGCTGATAAATATTGCTTTTATGAAAATGAAGTAAAGAGTAGAAAATCTAATGTCGATTCTGTGGCAAATTGTGGCGTACACCGACCATTATCTAAAAATCGATGGGAAGACGTAAAAACGTGGACAGGAATAGCTTGTGAAACATGGTAATTTTTGTAGTTCATTTTCCTTTTTTTCATGCAATCCATTATTCTTAAATTGGTTTTACTGCAATTTAAGAGTAGATTGGTCTTAAAAAATAAATGTCCGAGATTTAGAACAAACTTGTAGGTCGTTTATTCCTACGGATATGAATATCATTTATTAAGTTCCAGTTGATCAGTTTTTGTCGCTTCTCTATAATGACTACTTATAAGAATGTTTCGATATCGTTTTTAACTGTCATTTTATACATAATCAAGGCGGGGAGAAGTGTAGTGTCTTTTAGGATTACCACACTATTTAATGACTTATTTCCTCCCACAAATTATCACGTGACAAAACCACCAATCAGAGTACGGATTTCTATGAATTGACTCAAAGTGAGAATGAGTAAGCCAACAAACTTCTAATTGATTTAAATGAAATGCTGAGTGAGATATTTGGAAACGGTTTTCAGTGAGATAAATGGATATATTCTTTATTTTTGGTATATGTTACGATTCTAGATAGTAGTAGTATAATGCAGGATGCATATTTTTTACCCTATTCGGAAAGTCATCAGTTGAATGTGTTTGCTTTTCACATTGAAACTCGATCTCTCTATCCATCACTTCAGATCTATGTTTTGGATTTCAATTCTAACTGGAATGTAAAAATATTCCAAAAGTTTGTATTTGTATATGGTATCAAGGCATCCTCACTCGATTTACATATTCCAACAGAGACATAAAATAATAGTCCTAAATCATAACATGGGGATAATACAACTCTTCACAAATTTATCCTCTATACTTTATCTTTTTTACAATCATTGATACCACAATTATTTCGAATAGTGCTTTATTTATATGATTGATTTTCTCCTTTTGTACGGTGATATGTGATGAACCAAGTGTCAGTAATGTTCGTAACTAAAGTAATCAATAATATGTTACTTTAAACCCCCACCCTTTTGACTCAGTATTATCTCGTTCTGATCACCCCTTATTTAGCTATCAATCAATAAAAATTTTACTCTTATAAATATTTTCCTTTTCCTAATTATTCATCTTTACATTTCCAATTGCTATTCAGTGTGTGTATTTTGCTCTCACTTTCTGACGAAATATATTTGTTTTGTACTGATTACAGTGATTCACATATGGGAAGCAGATAAAGTATTAGAAAGTAGTTTTACTGATTTTGACTTTAGTTAATACATCTAGACTGTGTGCTTCGACAGTATAACAGAACTTGTTTTAGAAGCAAACCTATGAAAAAAATGAACCTAACAAGGTTCCGAACAGCAATCTGATCGATGGATGGTAACCATTAGGAAAATCCAGGAAGCACATATCGTCCTGATTTTTTACTCGTCAGCTGAGTGTACATGCATCCCAGAGCTGATATTCTTTCCCAGACTTGAATCCAGTACCTTTCTCTTCAAAAGTCATCGCGTTAAAATGTTTGTGACTTACTGATAACATCCAGGCAATCCTCACAGCATCCACATATACCAAAAGAGGTTGATCAGTTGTAATCGTAAACACCATTGTGGCGATTCATATAACCAATATGTCATGAAATAAAATGTAATCTCAAATTGCAACAATTTGCAATTTGCAATTTGATTAATTTATGTATTCATTGAATTGCTTAGATAGATGACATTCAAAGTGTTGAATACTCCTTTCTTCATTTAACAGTGTGTATCATTCAATCGAAATTTTAAGTGAAGAAATTTTATTTGTTTTGTATCGTTTGGAAGATATTAATACTAACAATCATGATTATTATTATTAAAGTCTTCATTGAAATTTAATGATCAATATCAGCTCAAAAAAATTCTAGATATCCTTGAAAGATATATTATTTCATTTGTACTTTTTTCCACTTTTTTTCCTGTTGTATTTGTGTGTCGCTCATTTCCAATTTCTCGAAAAGAAATTTCTAAAAAAATGCATGACGTAACTAGTATAAGCTACTGTTTGATTGGGGTGAGTGGTTTAACCATCTAAATAATTCACAACCGTTTGATGCCTGTGATTTTGATGAAATTCTGTTCTCTGAGCTGGATGGTCTGGTCATGGAACCTTCATCGTTCTTCTGAACAACATTATCAGAACAAACTTTAGGTAAAAGTGAGGTGTTCAAATTTCTTCACATATGACTCATATCTTGCCCTGCAGACCTCGACCTTGATTGGTCATTTTTGACTTTTAACCTGTCATTTTCACTTCTTTATTTTGATTATACCTCTCAGCGATTTGATTCTTGGTCCTATATTTATCTATAATTTTTCTGATTGGTTGATAGAATGGATTGATTTCAATGTGTTTGTCGATTGCTGATTGACCTAAGTGGCAAGCTTCTAAAAGTTCTCTGATGTTTATAGAACTTCCTCCATTCAATATCTCAATATTTTTTTCCAGCCGAATGTATTCCCACATTCATTGAGATATGCGAGGATACGTAATAGCGTTTCTCCAATAATTGATGTTCGTGCAAGCGAAAATGGAAGGTGTCCCCTTTACCCGATGTAGTGTTTTTCGCAGTTGGAACAACTCATTTTGCAGATGATGTTCGGTTTTTCTTTTGTCATTTCGTCCTTTGGTTTGCATAGAATTGATTAAGGCGATTTTGTTGGTTTGTGTGCTTCACTTATTCCAAAAGGCTTCTATAATTTCATTGCAATTTCTGCCACATCTTTTATATATGGCAGCATGATGCGTTTGTTGGTTTTTGTACTTGATTTTGTTTTGCTTATGCGTTTGGTTGATATTTTTTGATTAAGTTGATTAGTTAGCCGTTCTTTTGAAAGATAGGCTTTAGATATTTCTCTTCATTTTTCCGCTTTGCAAGTGTGTTTCAGTGTGTCTTCGCTCGCCTTGTTGAGTAAAGTTTGTACGCAGTTGATTTTGTGAGTTCACCCACCTGAACTACAAATCTCTACCATGCCTGTGATATAGATTGTGAATAATGATATATTTCGATTGGTACGGGCTATTTTTTATCTGTTAGGGATGTTCATTTTCTTCTCTAACATGGATAAAAATTTGGTTGGGTATGAAATAAATGTTAGGATGTTCTGTAAAGATATAAGAGTATTTGGACGAGCTTAACAAGATCTTAAAATGACCGCGTGATTTTGAAGCCACTTTTCAACCAAAAGCCAGATTGTTTGTATTGATCAAACTATAACACAAGAGACGGAATTAAATCTATCACAACTTAATGGTCAAGTATTTATCAATAGGATCAAATGGTGAGGGTTAGAACTCTCATTCTAAATTGACATCAATTATTATGAAAACATGCTCTGTAGCCACATGAATTAGTGAATTTCGTCCAGGAATTTAAGAGGCCTTATTTGACTAGTTCTTCTATCAAATGTTATGCCAATAGGTTAAGGTTTGTTTCAAGATTGGGTTTGGAGTCAATGTTTAGGCTTAGTGCCGACTTCCCTGTTCTGTACAATCTCAAGAGACAGAATCAATTATTTGATACATTTAACAATGCTAATTTTGCTCTTTAGTTGCAAAGAATCACTTTTCATTATCATTGTATATAAAAGTATTTCTGCTTCTCGTTATTCGTGATTTTTGAATTTCACACAAAAACCTAGAAGTCATGTTCTCGATTATAATTAATTTGCCTTCAAAGTATACTCAAACCGATAAGTCATATATTTTTAAATCCCGGTTAAAACTAGAAAGTAAACTTTTGGATTCGAATTGGCCCACCCCTATAGCGGAAATATCATTCTCTACAGAGAGAAGCGTTGATCATCTCCGTGCTGGTCAAAGAAGGAATGTAGTGGTGAATTGTTTTTCTCATTAACTGTTTGTGTCCAAAACTATGAGTCATACAAATTTGTCTATATCCACCTTGTTTTCATTAGTTTTGCAATAAGATATATGTAAATCATTGAGTCTATATTGTTGTGAGAAGAATACTATAAAGGTCACCAGATCAAGCTTTCAATATGTATCTTGACATTCTGTGTACTACTAATAATATTACTACACTAAGTTTTGTATCCAAAGACATTCAAGGCTTGAAATCCTAGGAAACTTTATGATTTAATCCGTCTTATTTTTCTTTAGACTGATATATTTGTTAAATCACTGTAGGCACGATCGTATAATATCAATAAGTGATATCGTCGAGAAAAATTCTTCATTAACTTGTATTTATTTCACATTTAATGTTTATTTTAGCTTCATTTCTCCACCAAGTTAGAGAATTTTTTTCCTTCATTCAGGCATGATACATCCTGTGGACGATTATGGTGTCATCATCAAAATGAAAAAGCTATGCTTCTTGGTTGGATTCAGTCACAAACACGTGTTATTCACTCATCTGGTCGATCATGTTCTGCCCTAGTTTATGATCCAGTTTGGCCAGCTTCAGATCCTGCCACTTGGGACGAGAACAAATTAGTTCAAATTAATGCGAATGGTGCAGGCGTTGGACTTTATTCAGCAAACACACAAGATGCTGGTATGGTTCCTGATGGGACACCTTGTTCTCGAGGCGTAAGTTTAATGACGTTATAATAATATCTTTCAAAATACAATTATTTGTATTAACTGTAGTTATCCATGGATTGACGCATTTAATTGTTTGAATTTTATTGATTCACAAGTTAACCTTTCTTGTGCAACATGACTGACCTTAGGTTTGGGTGCCTACACAAAAATCGACTTTATCTTAAATGAATGGAACAAACTCCTTAAATTGTTTTACAAAATGATTGTTTCATATTCAAGTTTAACTGATGTATATAATTATTTTACTAATGAATTTTACTTGTAGGGTATGTATATCTAGTAAGTGCATGTAAGCCTTGATAAACCACAGTTATATATTACCAAGAAGAAAGAGGGGAACATTCGGTTTGACGATTAAACTATAGAAATTTGTAAGAGTTTTACTGAATACTACTTAGCATCCAAATACCTTGGTTTTGTCGAGTGATGAGAGTCTATTCTCATGCAGTTTATAACCTCTGTCAGGTAAGTTCTACCTATTATCACCTTCACGGAACAAGAGTTATGTTTCTGTATATGAAGTGTCCTGACCGTTGTTGCTACCTTGACGTGGTGGTCGGGCTTGCCTATCGTGATGAAGCAACTGAGCTATACTGGCTGGAACAACCGTTCCTCAAGGTCCTACCATGCCAGACAGGTCGGTTGAAGAGCGGTAAGACTAAAAGCAACAAAACCAAGGTCCGAAGGCGAAGTCGTACTGCTGACTGTACAGAGGTGTGACAGCAGTAAGGTGTTTCCTTCAGACAACCAGCATGACAGCGATGCTGCCTTCCCACAAGGAGGGGTGGGGTTAGAAAAGGTCGACCCTAAAAATGCACACCTCGCCTTATCCCACGGATATCCGTCTCCGGCGGTAAGGACTCAACAAGTACGGAGCTAACACAAAAATCACTCATAAAAAGGTCGTGTGTGACCGACCTCAAGCAGCTGTCCCTTGGGCACTGCGGTCACGCTCTCAGGTCACTATGACCACCTTTAATCCAATTTCCTTTTCAGGTACCTCCAGAAGAACCCTTCCACGGTGTGGGCAACCGGGAAGTGATAACCGCCCTCATACCTCTAACAGCACTCAAGACCACTGTATTCATAGTCAACCTCCCTCTTCAATTCCTATTATTCCTCCTACATCGACTTTATACACTAAACTTCCTCTTTTAGCTTCCTCCTCAAGTGTCACCACAGCCAACGATTCTAGTGCTCAAAACACTGTCCCAGGTCTACTGAAACCTCGCTCCAAACTATACATTGGAGCCTTCAACGTACGCACACTATGCCAAATCGGTCAGCAGGCTTCCTTGGCTAAAACCTTAGAATCTCGTACCATTGATGTATGCTGTGTCTCCGAAACACACATACAGGATCCTAGTGTGGTCATTCACTTGACCTCACCTCGGCAAAACGGAGAGCCAACGAGATACACCCTCCGTGTATCTGGCGACCCGATGGCTAGTTCTCGTGGACTGGCAGGTGTAGGCATAGCACTTAGCATGAGGGCGGAACAAGCGCTATTAGAGTGGATCCCCGTTAACAGTCGTCCATGCGCTTTTCGGCTAAACGGCTCCGTAAGAACTCGGAAGGATAGGGACACACGTCGTTGCCTTTTCGTCGTTTCTGCCTACGCTCCCACTGACTGCAGTTCGGATGAAGTGAAAGATGAATTTTACAGAAAGCTGTCTGAACTTCTTCAGAAAGCTAAACGTTCAGACATAGTACTCGTAGGAGGTGACTTTAATGCCCAGGTAGGTAGCTTAAACAAAACAGAAAGACATTTAGGTGGGTATTTTAGTATTCCGGCACAGCGAACAGATAATGGTGATCGTCTGCTGCAACTGTGCTCAGACAATCGTTTATTTTTAGCAAACACAAATTTTAAGCATAAGGAGAGACATCGTCTAACATGGCGACCCCCTGCACCAAACCAACGATGGACTCAAATAGACCATATTGCCATCAGTCATCGTTGGAGAGGGTCAATAGAAGATTGTCGCTCATTCTGGGGTACCTGCTTGGACTCTGATCATGCCCTAGTACGAGCACGCATCTGCTTGCGCCTCACTGGACGCAAAAGAGCCACACAAAAAAGACTCATTAGAACCGAATTGAGTAATGAGAAAGCCAAAAGTAGGTTCCAGGAACAACTGAGGTCACACTTAGGTAGTTCTGAAAACGAGACTGACCCAGATGTTGCTTGGAAAGTTATACAAGCAGCTGTGGAAACAGCAGTGACATCTACCAGTGATTTAAACCAAATGGTTACAAAAAACCAATGGATTTCGTCAAGGTCTATTGCACTGATAGATTCTCGCAAACTCATCCCATCAGGTTTTGAATACGATGAAGAGCGTAAAGAAATCAAATCTAGATTAAGCAAAAGTCTAAGGAATGATCGTGAGCAGTGGTGGGCAACGAAAGCAAAAGAGATGGAAAAGGCGGCGGCTATAGGGAACACAAGACAACTCTACAGACTAATAAAAGAAACTGGAATTAATAAATCAAGTGTAAGTCAGACCATTTCGGAAAAAGACGACACTCTCATCTGCTCCCAGTCCAGACGCTTAGAACGATGGGCGGAACACTTTAAGGAGCAGTTTAGCTGGCCTTCAGCTACTCTACAACTACCCTCTATTCCCAGACAGTGTGAATGGAACATTGAAGTAGGTCCCCCAACTCTAGCTGAAGTTCAAAAGGCTATAGCTAATCTAAAACGAGGAAGGGCAGCTGGTCCAGATGGATTGGCCCCAGAGGTCTTTAAGGATGGTGGTCTAGTCTTAGCGATTAGGTTGACTAATATTTTAGCTAAAATCTGGGAGTTAGACGTTATTCCATCTAACTGGTCACAATCACTTATCGTCCCAATATTTAAGAAAGGGTCAAAATCATCCTGTGACAACCACAGAGGGATTAGTTTGACTAATATAGTATCTAAAATACTAGCTTCGATAATTTTCGGACGCCTAACTAAGACTCGTGAACTGCAAACACGTGAAAATCAGGCTGGCTTCAGACCTGGTCGTGGCTGCATCGACCACATATTCACCATTCGTCAGGTTCTAGAACACAGGCATACTTATCGGCGTCCGACAATGGTGGTATTCCTTGACTTAAAAGCAGCGTTTGACTCTGTTGACCGAGAGGTTCTGTGGCAGTGTCTGTCATTGAAAGGCGTACCTCAGAAGTACATAAACCTTGTGAAGGCTCTTTACTCGAACACTGCTAGTCGGGTCAGAGCCTATGGCGAACTGTCATCTGCTTTTGCAACCTCAAGTGGGGTCCGTCATGGCTGTCCACTTTCTCCTTTTTTGTTTAACTTTATCATAGACATCCTGATGGAAATAACGCTCTCATCGACTGACTTCTCTGGTATTGATCTCCTACCAGGAGGTCCACTTATTGACTTAGAATACGCAGATGACATAGTCCTGTTTGGTGAAGATGCTGATGAAATGCAGAGTCTTTTGGTAGCACTGAGCAACAATGCCAGAATGTTTGGGATGCGCTTTTCTCCCTCCAAATGCAAGTTGTTGCTTCAGGACTGATCTGCGTCAACACCTGAACTAAGGATAGGGGGTGAAGTAGTCGAACGCGTCGACAACTTCACTTATCTTGGAAGTCTGATCAGCCCTAATGGGTTGGTGTCTGACGAAATCTCAGCACGGATTCGAAAAGCTCGCTTGACCTTTGCCAACTTACGTCATCTATGGCGAAGGCGAGATATCCGTCTATCAATTAAGGGACGAGTATACTGCGCGTCAGTTCGTTTCGTTCTACTATACGGCTGCGAAACTTGGCCTTTAAGAGTAGAAGATATTCGTAAGTTACTAGTATTTGACCACAGGTGCCTTAGAAATATTGCTGGGATCACCAGGTAAGTAATAGTGAGGTTAGACGCAGGGTATTAGGGAATGATGGTAAATCAGTTGATGAGGTTATGAATCTTCATCGACTGAGATGGTTGGGCCACGTGCTGCGTATGCCTGAACACCGATTACCACGACGCGCAATGGTAACCGGTGTTAGGGATGACTGGAAGAAAGTTAGGGGCGGCCAAACCAAAACGTGGCATCAGTGCTTGAAGTCACTAACTTCTGTTCTGAGCCATGTTGGTAGATGCAGACTACCTGGTTGGGGTCCGCGTGACTATCGTAACCAATGGTTGGAGACTCTTGGTGACATGGCTCAGAATTTATCACAATGGCGTCGGTGTATACACTCTCTGTCTTCCTTAAACTAAGAGATTAAAATCGCTTCATATCTGTCTAAGAACTAATTCTTTCTTCCTTTACTATCTCCTTATACACACTCTTTCTTCTATATATAACCACCACTGAATTAACTACTTCTATGAATCCGGTGTTCATCTTGTTGTGCTAATGCGGTATGGGAACTTGGACCGATGCATATACGTGCCTGGTCCTACGTTGCAGCTGACTGACTGACTGATATGAAGTGTCATATCCGAACAAAGAATAAATGAATGGTAACTGCTAGGAATTGTTTATGGACTAATACTACATATATTCTTATCAGATAATTATTATGTAACTAGATTACACATATATTCATATTCCTTTTATCATAAGCTTTCATTTGACCCATTAACTACTGTTTTTCGATTTACCACCCTTAATTTATTCCCAATCTTTTTTCCACAGTCTTCTATACTCAACCGCTTTCGACTTGATCTTGTATAATAATTATTTTTCATTTGATGGTGTGATGCGGTCTTGTCTGCTTGTATATAAACCACGTATGTCTGAAGCATATGGATATTGTGTTCTGGACTCAACGGGCAGCGTCAAGCGAGTTGACTCAAGGGTGCTAGTGCTGGTTAACGTGTCGTTGGTCATAGAAGTTGATATTCTGACTATCGATTTCGACATATGATGTTTGACGGACTATAGGATATAACAGTTTTCAGCTCATATATTAATATATTTGTATGGATGGAAACGATGTTTATCGAAAAAGAATTAGGTGTATGAAAAATTTTTAAGTGAAATAAGAGTAAACGTTTTAGTGCGTTTTTTAAATCAATGTTGTAAACCTGCAAACATAATCTTATTTCTTTATTTTACAATATTCTTTACATCCACTTTCGATGCATCAAAATTAAGTTAGTTGGTAAGGTTGGAAATTTTCATTGACTCCTACCTCTACGTGCAATCCTGGCGGATGTAGAAGTATCTTAGTTGGAAGCCGAGTGGACATCAAACTAAGATGTGAGGTAATTTCACATAGTCATTGGTCTGAGCCATATTTACAAATGTACACTGTCTGATTGGAGACGTTTTGTGACCTTTTATTTAGAACCTATCAAAACAACTCTGATGTGTTCGTCTTTACATTTCTCTAAATCATAAATTTTACTACTCCTTCGTACATATTTTTATTTCCACATTTTCGTACGATATTCTCAATTCTTATTCTTTCTTATTACTATTACTACGACATGATTTAAACTCCTTTTCTACCTATTTTGTTAATTTCATCGCGTTGTGCTCATATACTATTGAAACAGGTCAATTCACATATGTGCCAGTTTCTACGTTGATTGTGACTGTCTGAAAAATTCGAACCTAAACACTCAGAAATGTGTTTTTTAATGACTCAGTTAAATACATTCATATATACCTCTTTACTTGGAACGCTTCATCCTGAAACTTTGTTATGCCCTTATTTATGTTACGTAATCTCAGCTCAAGATTCATTACCACTATATGACCATATTATAACAGATGTTTCTGCAAAACCATAATTTGCAGACTAACCAATGAAATTAAAGATAGCGAGTCTTGAATTTTGGTGCTAAGTTCATTTATCAATATGGTTAAATAACATTTTGATTTTATAGCTGATGCCAGCTCGCAGTGAAAGCCCTATTCCTAATTTACAACCCAATTTCTAACTCTACATCCTATTTTTGATTTTTTACACTGATCGATAATCCTCTTTTGATCCTATTAAGTTTTCTCGAGATCACTTTATCTTCGCTCAAAGGTCTTCCATAGGTTATAATTTCACAGCGACAAAACTATATCTTATGTAATTTCAACATTTTACCTGACTTAAACTTGAATACTACTGTTTTGTAAGAGGTATGAATCAAAAATCTAAAAATGAGCATGATATTGATAACTTGGGTAAGAGGTGAATTGAAGGAATTCATTAGACCAAATAGAAAAAGCAATGATGTTCTTTACATTATGTTGGTATACAATGATAGGCAATTGTTTTGTTACATGCATTATATTATATTTCAAATAGTTAGTGCAACTAAAACCTTAACGTTTTCACCCGCGTATCCAAGTCAGTCTGTAAACTTGATGAATATGTAGTGGACAGTTCTCTGTCAAGCCTACTTGAGTTATTCTAGCTTCCAGACAGACCAGTCTATTTACTGGAGTCATATTTTTACCATATCGATTACTCGCTTATAACCTTGACTGTTTTTACATAAGCGCGTATGTGTGTTTATCACCTATCCTTTTCATCACACGTCTTTAGCTTATTTTTGTCTGGCTAAAAATAGTGAGTCAAGCTATACCAAATGGATTTGGTACATTTCATTTATCGGCTACTTTCTCGCTGTCCTCCTGCTTCTCATCTTAATGTCTGAGTGAACGAAAGTTTGAAATTAATACTTCTATCAACGCTTAAACAGGGTTATCCTAGGTCTAATATACGGAGTTAAACGGAAGATTTATGTTCATGGAATATTCATTCGTTCGTCCAAATTGGAGTCAAATCTCGAGGCACTAAAAATTCTACTTTAACTGGTTAGGATATATGTATCCATGTCGTGTAAATTTGTATTGAGCCATTGTTTACTAAGATGTTTATAACTGAACCGTTATGTCTAAAAAAAACTGAAAGGAAGAAAAATATAAGTTATTGTCCAAGTATTTAAATAAATTGTTTCTATTTTTAATAAAAATGCGTCCCATTAGCATTTAATAGCTAATCGATATGAATTCGGATATTTCCAATTTATAACACTGAATAATTTGACCAGAACATTTAGATACATACCTTAATACTCTGTTTAATGTAACAGTATTTTTAGATTTATAACTGTAGAGCATAATGAATAAGTTATCAAAAACGATTGTACGATGAAATATTTCTTTTTTTTTGCAGCATTTTTATAGGGTTTTTGAAATTACTGAAAATAATCAATTTCATTAAATTAATACATAAATTTATTTTACCAAGGAACTGTTGGTTCCAACTATGCTAAGTAATATGTAGTCAACTCAGGTACCAGATAAAGCTTTACATACTTAGCTTTGTGTCACACTCTTAGTATGAAAGTTAGTCATATTACGCTGTTGCTCAATACTGTGTAGGTGGAGTGGGGTTCAAACCTGGAAATAAGTAGCTGAAACTCAAAAACCCCTTAAGTACTGAGACATCGCTCAGCTTTTTAAAATCAGGCAACACTCGCCAATCCCAGACGGTCACCCATTCAAGCGCTAATCGAGTCCAACTTTGATACGATGGAAACGGGTATTTCCAAAGTCAAATATAAGTTTCGTATATTACATAGCCTGATATACATATATATATATATATATATATATATATATATATATATATATATATATATATATATATATATATATATATATATATATATATATATATATAGATATATGGATAACAACTCTATGAGACAAAACTACAAATAGATAATGTAATAGACCACTAAAATATTGTAATTCGTGTAGGTATTCATTTGATTAACGTATATTTGTTTCTTCTCTCTGTCGTTTTGTTCTTCCTTTCCGTACATATTGTCATTGATATGCATAGACTAACTTTTTCAACACATTCCGCTTTATCAGTATAGGTTTGTGAACACGAAATCATGAAAAATCAGAATATTTCTTATTGAGGTAATGAAGCGATCAACGTTAGACCACATTGAAAACCTGGTAGCACTAGACACGGCCGTTTGTCCTAGTATGTGACTCTCTAAAGTTGCACATCCACGATCCTGCGCGTAACTGGAAACCAGAACCTTCAGTTTCCATCACAAATGCTCAACCTATAGACCACTGAACCAGCATCCAACAGTATTGATGTCTAACTTCAATCCACTATATTGCGCGATAAACTTCAATTGTCTTTGTGGATGCTCTTTGCTAAGGGGTCCCATACTAGGACGAAACTATTGTTCAGTGCTTCCAATAGTGGTATAACATCGATCGCTTTATTACCTCAATTAAAGATATTCTGCTGTTTTATCTTCTTATTTTTAGTCCACTCTCCGTTATATTTGTATCACTGGTTTTTTTGCCGGATTTTTCTTTATTAGGATGATTTTTTTCATACTGAAAGTTAATTTCATTTGTTTTTATGCTTCACTTATTTGTACAGAAATATTATAGTCTCATACAAAACATTTATATTTAGAAATAATATGCCTGACTAAATTATGTATTCATTTGCAGAATGCTTTAACGGTGAATTTTACCTATTTATATAACCGTAATATTAATAATCCACTCTTTTTGATATAGATTTTATGGTTATGCGATAAGTAAGGTAATTACTATCTTGATATTAGTTATTTCCAAATGGTTGAAGTTGGAAACTAGCGAACCATCGCTTATATCAGTGACGAAATGTTGTTGTTACTGTTCTCATTATAAAACCCAGAGGATTTTGCGTTTGAATCGCTTAAGTGTGTGGACTTATGAATGGGCACTCCTATTAAAGCCTCAACCTAAAATAGAAAAGTTGTTGCAGTTGTCTACGCAAAATACTTCAGATCCGTTGGCCGGACACTATAAGCAACAACCTACTATGGGAAAGAACAAATCAGATCCCAGTGGAGGAAGAAATCAGGAAGAAGCGCTGGAAGTGGATAGGACACACATTGAGGAAAACACCCAACTGCGTCACAAGACAAGCCCTCATATGGAATCCTCAAGGTCGAAGGAGGAGAGGAAGACCAAAGAATACATTACGCCGAGAAATGGAGATAGATATGAGAAAAATGAACAAGAATTGGATGGAACTAGAAAAGAAGGCCCAGGACAGAGTGGGTTGGAGAATGCTGGTCGGCGGCCTATGCTCCATTGGGAGTAACAGGCGTAAGTAAGTAAGTTTCCATAGCTCTACAGCTGATGTCGTAATGTTAGTATGTTTATAAAAGATCGGGTTAATAATGCATCGTGGAGAATAATTCTGCTTGTTAAACCTGGTCATTCTGAGTTGAGGATGTTTGGCTGCTCTTTGTTCAATTATCACTGCCTCTGAAGGATTGGCGACATCCAGTGAAAACGCCATGCTAGTAATGCTGAGATTAGTTAATGTGTGTTCGAGCCCTATCGAGGATAATCTGATTAGTATTAACATCTTGAAGCACCATCTTCAGTTACCTTCACCTGTTGTACGAATATAATCACAGCAGCTTCAATATGAAGGATTATTTGGCAACGCTTAGAGGGCGTGGAAAATGTGAAGTGGTCAGTTCTCGACATAGCATCATAATATGAAAATAATACCTATTTAGTGTCTTACAAATGGTACAACCAAATGGCTTAAGATGTTATGAGACACAGACTGCAAGAGAAGATATTGACGATCCTGTTATACTTTTCCTCTAGACTCTTTATAAAAGTGGAAGGAACTCTGTTAACCAGCAGAAGTGTTTCTTGTTTGCATTTTTAGCTGAACTGTGACTTCTATTACACAGTTTTCTTGTTCATTTGTTGTACTCATTCTCACTTCATTTCTTTACGATGTCATTTTCTTATTTGTGTGGTCCATATCTACCAACTTGTTGCCAATTTATAATTGCTTTTGTGTATCAAGTAAGTAAACAATTAATCTGAGTTGACATCATTTCATGGTGATGTAAGGTACATTGAAATCATATTTAACGAATGTGTCGAAAAGTGTATTGGTTTTTTCCAAATTCTTTTCTGATTCACACTTTGATTTATGATACAGTTAAAAAACTTTGTAAGTTCAATACTCGAATAATAATATAAATTATACCTTATGCTTATTTTCTCAAAAAGATTGACCAAATATCTTATTCTTTTATTGTTCTTTTGTAGTTTTGTTACAATGGTACTTGTAAAACAATCGATAATATTCGTCCACTGTATTCATGTTATTGCAATGGTCGTGGCGTAAGTTTATTGTTAATTAGATATTACTCTTTTTTTAAAAAAATATTATATAACATGGATCATTACTCGTAGATAAATAAATTCATTATTATTAGTAATAATATTATTGCAATTATTTTAAAATTTTCTTCAGTCATGTCGTACAAAAATATTCGCTTTCTTGTAGACAAAGAAACGAGATCTTAAAATATTATTTCACATTGGACTAATTAAAAAACACTATGTAATCATTTCTTTATTATGTTGTTGATTTTCTCGTGATATGTATATCGGGCAAAAGACACTGGGTTTAAATCTTAATGTGAACATTAACAATAGGATGCAGGCACATACAATCATCCTACAAGCCTCAAATAGGACGAAACCCTCGTTCTCGATTCCACAGCTAATCACAATTTTTCAATTCGGTAAAGTTCATGATATCCATGTATCAAATTATTTAAGTAGGAAAAACAAAATGAGCAGTAATTTCCAATTATCTAACAACGAGTGCCGTCTGTTTTCGAAAACAATTCTTACTTACGCCTGTTATCACTCGTGGAGCATAGGCCGCCAACCAGGATTCTCCAGCTGATTCTGTCTTCGGCTCTCCTTTCCAGTTGTCTTCAATTACTATTTATTATTTTCATATCTGCCTCCACGGTATTAAAGTACACGAGCAACGCTTCGTAGACACCTATGATCGAATACCAGTAACCTACGATTATCCTCTATTCTAAATAGCCTTTAAGAAATTAATAAAGTAACACAGAAGAAACTGCTACACAGTAAACTCCCCCCTTTGGTCGAGAGACGTACGTACGCGAAAAGTGAGGCAAGTTGATAAAAGCCAATAGAGCCTTCTTAATCGGTTCAGATACTTCATCATATGCAAACTAGTTGGTTGGGGTCCGCGTGACTATCGTAACCAATGGTTGGAGACTCTTGGCTCAGAACCGATCACAATGGCGTAGGTGTATACACTCTTTGTCTTCCCTTAAACTATGAGATTAAAATTGCTTCATATCTTTCATTCTACGAACCAATTCTTTCTTCCTGTACCATGTCCTTATATGCAATCTTTCTTTTATATATTACCACCACTGAATTAACTACTTCTATGAATCCGATGTTCATCTTGTTGTGTAATGAGATATGGCAACTTCGACCGATGCACATATATGCCTGGTCCTACGTTGTGATTGACTGACTGAGACCTCACGATCAAAAAAGTTGGACGCCGCCTTAAGGTCAAGGAGAAGTGTATCTGTGTTCCAGAACTTACCAAAGGATTAATTTTTTTCATCTACACATCCACGTCTAGGTCTGAAACCAGGCTAGTTTTGTCGGGAAGGCTCTTCATGAGCTCTGGTTAGATGCCGAAATATTACTGAGCCTAAACACGTTAAAGTTTCACCTCTTCTAGAGTTTCTCCATCAAGCGTGATTGGGTTGGTGTTCTCTGTGTTGTATTTCAGTATCTTGCATCTTCCCATGTGTATGTTGAGGCCTCCTAGTGTAGATGCTACTGCTGCACTGGTTGTCCTCACCTGCATTTATTGCTGTGTATGTGATAGAACAGCTAGGTCGTCTGCCAATTCCAAATCGTCTAGTTGCATCCAAAATGTCCATTTTATTCCGTGCTTCCCGTCAGATATCGAGGTCTTCATAATCCAGTCAACCACGGCAAGAAAGAGAAAGAGGGAGAGTAAGCAGCCTTGTCTGACTCCCGTCCTCACTTGGAATCCAGCTGTCCTACATGCACCACTTTGCAGCGTAGCCCGTCGTATGAATTCCAGATGATGTTGACTATCTTCTCAGGAACACCAAGGGAGGTGATGTATAGTGACGAGTTCCATCCAATTGATTGTTCAATGATGATCTGCAGTGTCGTGATTTGGTCTGTGCACGACCGATCCTTACGGAATTTAACCTGTTGGGCCTCCACTAAATCTTTCATTCGGTTCAATGGTACTCTATTAAAAACTTTTCCTTGTACCGATACTAGTGTGATACTCCGTAGTTTTCACATTTGCTGAGGTCTCCTTCTTTCCAGTCTATCGGCACTTGTTCTTCATCTCAAATCTTCCTGAATAGATCGTGAAGCATCTTCGCAATTGCTTCGATGTCTGACTTCAGTGCTTAAGCTAGTATGTTGTCAGATCCTGTGGATTTCCCACCCTTCATTTGTCTGATGGTCATCCTGATTTCTTCGATCGTTGATGGAGTGACATTTATAGGAATGTCTGTGACTTGAGAATCATAACTTCACGATATAAAAATTACAATATAATTTTAAAACTTTAGAGTCTAAGTGAATATGAATAGTAAATACATCTGAGCTATTAAGACTAATTCGGAAACAATGATTTATTTACAAGCTCTACTTTTACTTTAGTCAACATCGATTTATTCGTTTATATTCATGTATTCTGTTGTATCATAGATGTTTTTCACTGTAATAAGATAAATATTAACGGCTCAAAATAATCTTAATCAATTTCTGTGTCGGTTACAAAATGCTTGTTACATAAAATTATTATTCTGTCAATATATTGGTGATAATTATCTACCATCGTCATCAGTTTTAAGTCTTTTTTATATATTCAACATTAAACTTTTATTTGTTTAATAACCTTCTCGTTTACTTTTTAATTTAAACAGTTGATTAGTAAGTACCTCTAGCTTCCAAATAGTCTGTATAACTCATAAAATTTAATTTATGCGTTTATACTGCATTAAGAAAATACGATACCATTTGTTCTATTGTTAGATAGTTGTAGGCAGTTGGTAGGGATCCATAAACCTTAGTTTCACGCTCGTTGCCATTCGTCAACAAGGCATGCATACCAACTTGAGAGAATCATTAGGGATTCAAACCGGGATCATTTAGTTTCACAACCCTTAGGCGTTACTATTGAGTGATTTGGTCTGCATTTTTATCGATAAGCTTTTGTCGGTACTAATGATCAAGCAAACATGACTCACTAGCCATATCTTAGTGATCAGCCAATGTGCTTGTTTTATATACTATTCTACTATTGGATGTTATCAGTGATTTCCCTCTCTCACTTCGGTTCATCTTTTACCATTAAATTGTGTTTAAATTCCTCTATATCTTTTTTTCATTTTCAAATACCTTTATTACAGATTTGTAATAATTTAGGACATTGTCATTGTTCACCTGGTTATAAACCACCTTACTGTGAAGAAGATGGAAATGGTGGCAGTGTAGACAGTGGACCGCCTCCAATAAGTAGTAAGTCTATTAGTTCAAAAAAATGGTGACCCATTTTTCATTTCATCCAGCGTTAACTGAAAATAATCCGTGATTTTAAAAAACACTAACAACCAAAAACTTGTGAGAAATGAAATATTTTGTCAACTCATAATTATAAATTAGCTGGTCACTTGTCAATAGCATAAAATTTAAATAAGTGTTCACATCACATGGCCTTACCATTAATGCTCGATCATTATGGTTATTTACTTTGAAGAAGTGACTCATTAAATCACGAAACGTCAGGAATTCAGTTTTCTACTCGTTGGGATATCCCGAAAATATATTTGTCATTCATTTGGCTGTATAAATTTGGTATAAATCGTCCATTTCCAATACCTTAAGTAGGATGCAGTAAAATTTAATACGTTTGAATACTCATTATCTTGAAGTTTCAAACAATTATGCATCAGAATGCTGAGAAAGTGAAACAAAGTGGTAACTGGCCGGAAACTTACTTTTCACAGTAGTTTAGTCACTTTGTGCATTTACACAAATAATTGATTATATTCCATCTAGCTACTTGTGTCCATTTAAGTAGCTAAAATGATATTGGAAAAACGTTGTGGGGTTTAGCTGACAGTTTGTAAGTGGCTATCTATGTTAGATACTTGTATACTAAAGAAACTGGTTAATAGATAAAGTACTCAATATTTCTTAAAAAAAGCCTAAAGCAAAGCAACATTTGCCTAATCTTGGCAAATTTAATTTTCTTGGACGATAAAAATTAAAAGTTAAATAAAGCAAGAACAAATATTGATGCAGAATAGTATGAATTCATAATATTTCGAGGTTTCTCGTCAGCTGCTTACAACCAAATATCTTGAAGTTTCAAACAATTATGCATCAGAATGCTGAGAAAGTGAAACAAAGTGGTAACTGGCCGGAAACTTACTTTTCACAGTAGTTTAGTCACTTTGTGCATTTACACAAATAATTGATTATATTCCATCTAGCTACTTGTGTCCATTTAAGTAGCTAAAATGATATTGGAAAAACGTTGTGGGGTTTAGCTGACAGTTTGTAAGTGGCTATCTATGTTAGATACTTGTATACTAAAGAAACTGGTTAATAGATAAAGTACTCAATATTTCTTAAAAAAAGCCTAAAGCAAAGCAACATTTGCCTAATCTTGGCAAATTTAATTTTCTTGGACGATAAAAATTAAAAGTTAAATAAAGCAAGAACAAATATTGATGCAGAATAGTATGAATTCATAATATTTCGAGGTTTCTCGTCAGCTGCTTACAACCAAATATCTTGAAGTTTCAAACAATTATGCATCAGAATGCTGAGAAAGTGAAACAAAGTGGTAACTGGCCGGAAACTTACTTTTCACAGTAGTTTAGTCACTTTGTGCATTTACACAAATAATTGATTATATTCCATCTAGCTACTTGTGTCCATTTAAGTAGCTAAAATGATATTGGAAAAACGTTGTGGGGTTTAGCTGACAGTTTGTAAGTGGCTATCTATGTTAGATACTTGTATACTAAAGAAACTGGTTAATAGATAAAGTACTCAATATTTCTTAAAAAAGCCTAAAGCAAAGCAACATTTGCCTAATCTTGGCAAATTTAATTTTCTTGGACGATAAAAATTAAAAGTTAAATAAAGCAAGAACAAATATTGATGCAGAATAGTATGAATTCATAATATTTCGAGGTTTCTCGTCAGCTGCTTACAACCAAATATGTGATAAACTTTTTACATTGAGATAGTGTAAAACAATTGGCATAAATGAATGTACATGATTAGAATGACAAAGATTCACAATAATAACTATATATATATACTATATATATATGCTAATCATGTACATTCATTTATGCCAATTGTTTTACACTATCTCAATGTAAAAAGCTTATCACATATTTGGTTGTAAGCAGCTGACGAGAAACCTCGAAATATTATGAATTCATACTATTCTGTATCAATATTTGTTCTTGCTTTATTTAAATTCATAAAGGGAACTAACTGCATAAAATTAGAAGTGTTTTGAAGAAACTAAACTGCACAATTCCCCCACCTTAATTTAGTAATTTTTTTCCATTAATATACTTATATTAATTGTTCATTAGTGTAGGAATTGAGCGACTACCGATTTTGTGAAATCACTTATATATCCGCTATCTAAACTCATTTTACATATTTCGTTTTTTTACTTTCAAGGGATGAAGGATAACACATTACTTGTTGTAATATGCATGCTTTTCTTTGTGATTTTACCTCTCATTGGATTTGGCGTATACTATGTATTTATACGTTCTGGTCGATGTTTATTGAGCACATCAAAGGAGTTTATTTATACAAGTAGTGGTTTACGTAAACCATGTGATAAAAATTGTACAGAATGCTTTTGTCAAATATTCAGGTGAATTTTCTGTTTATTTATCTAATAATGTTATTCCACTGACTAATAATTAATAGACTCAAATATATATATATATATATATATATATATATATATCCCATTGAAAAGTCAATCAGTTTTAATCAACATAGAGCCCAGCACAAATGTATGTCAGTTTAAGTTGTTTCCATACCGTATCAACGCGGCTGGGTAAAATTGACAGAAAGAATAGAACGGAATCTAAATAATAGTTGTATCAGTGATAATGAGAAAGACTGAGCATCAGAGAATACTGTTAAGAAGGAAGGGATAAGTTCTAGAAGTGAAAAATATGAAATGATAGTGATAGTCAAGAATGAAATTAATATAAAAATTTACGCCACTGTGAAAGAGTCTGACCGATAGCACCCACTATATCCAACCACTGGTCACAGGTAACCCATGAACCCCAACCAGGTAGCCTACACCTAGAAATACGGCTCATTTAAACGGTCAAAAACTTCATAGATATATCTCATGTCTTAGTTTTTCTATCCATAGTTTTCTTACAACACCATTCCTAGGCTAACCAACTTTACACTTATAGCTAGGTGTTGACTGATGATGTGTAACACATGTGCCAGTTACCTTTTCCGATTAAGACTATCGGCCTTATCAATTCATTCACCTTATTGGAAAGTCTTCACGTAACAATTAAAAAGTAATTCCTGTAGGATTTTGGACTGATATTATATGGATAACTATTGGAAATCACAGCTTATCGGACAGACTTTTCTTCGGGATTCTTAGGAAGTACACACTAATAAACCCATCATGGGTCGAATTCATGAACTTTCATATCTCACAGTTCCCATACTACCATGGAATACTGAGTTACCACACATTTTTAACAACAGTGAATCCACTTTAGTTTATGACCTTTATTCATGCATACATACTTGAATATTATATTCTACTGTTGTTGTTGTTTTAAATAACAATTTTAGTATTTCTTTTCGTAACTTATTTCTTCTCATCCATTTACATATTTGAAAAAAAAATATTTTCCAGTTTCCTAGCATCTTTCACAGAACTATTCACAAGATCTAGTCGTACAACAGTAATCGATGGTAATAATACAATCATTATATCAATTAATCATCATCATAACAACAAATTATTATTTAGTAGGGTTAATTTTCATCTATAAAGTTCACATTGATATACTGATCGATTTATTCCATGATGATATCAAGTTGGAATTCACAGTTCTTTCATTTATTTAAATAAACAATGATTGTATTTTAGTGAAAATAACTTATCCTATACACATTTTTCGTTCGGTTCATCATCCGTGATTTGCATGCTGAAATAATTTATTTTTCCCATTCATTCATTCATTGATGGTTGATTATATATGTATAAAATTTCTTCTCACTCCTTTTTAGAAATTCAATTCGAAATATTACTTTTTCATAACGTTTTTCTACTACAATATTCTGATGGATCTATTTAGTAAATCGTAATCAACCTAGGACCTGGCACAAAAGTACGCCAGCCGAAGTAGCCATTCCTTATTAACACGGCAAGATGAATAGCAAAAGAGATCGAAATAATGTACCATTAATAATAGAAAAGACTGAAAATTGTATTCTAAAAGATGTGCATCAAGGAATATTAAAACTTAAAATCTGGAGAAAGATAAAGAATGCTTGAACTTGCGTCATTGTGACTTCTAACGTGGATTGAGTAGGGTTTGAGCACTTAGGAGTTATACTTTGTTCATTAAGCCATCGTTGAGATATTTTCTTATTTTTCAGTAGCATACAATAAATATAGGAAAATAGAAATCAATGTTGACTGAATCAATTTTCTTAGGGTTCCAGTTTTAAAAGAAACCTATTTCTTTTTTACATTTCAAAATATGAGAAACTAAGATTTCGATTTCATTATGCCATTTTAACTATAAACCAATGCTAAATATATTATTACCGGATATAAAACACATTTTATAATTAGACAACACATTACTTTCAACCAAGACGTGAGTAAATCGTTTTTCGATTGTTCCCTAATTGCAAATATTGTTTTCTATTCCTTGTTTAAAACATCCTACAACATTAAAACTGACCTAATCTGTAATCTTCAATTTTAAAATATCACGGTTTATTACCCGACTTTCTCATGTGATTCGATTTAAACATTAATTTTGTCGTTATATTGTAATTTCAAGGTATTGGTTTAATTTCATAATTTATAAAGCATTAGTATCCAACTGTGATTGCATGGGGAAACGTTGTGGTGGATGTTCTTTTTGAAAACTTATGGGAATAATAATTACTACCATTCCGTCTTTTTTCTCTGCTTAGACATGACAAAGCCAAAAATTCAAAACAAAGTGATAGACTTGAAAAACCGTACCCCTTACTTGCATTCGCAGCCACCGATCCAAAAGTCACAGAGAATAAAGAATTCATCAACGGTCAAACCAATGGTTACTGCAATGTCACATCCAACGGTAAATTATCAAACGGTTCTTACAGACCAGTCAAACCAAAAACAGTCAGCTTTGAACCAGTGCCCTCGAAGAAAACAACTTCCAATTTCAGTGGAGTCGAAACAACTTGCTCACAAAACACCTTATTCACTAGTCCATCAACAGAAAGTAGCACAAAAGCAGCAAACAAATATCACCGTACAGGTTCGAAAAGAGAAATTCCAACTTTAATTTCTAGAAATGGTACAGTTTTGAAGTATATAATAAGATAAATGCTGCGAAAATCCCATAATATTTAAATTAATATATCCAGAAGAGTAATTTTTATCACATATTATATATATATATATATATACGCCTCGCAGTGTGCAACTCTGAAATAATCACACTCGATAAACATATTAGCAGTTACAATAGAATGGGAGAAGTCTAGATCTAAGCTTATGAAATAAAATATTATATTAATTATGAGACATATAAGGTTTATTTGACACTTCCAAAAATGTGACTTTGATTTCAAATAAAAACAAATTACTACAATAGTAAACAGCACCTGCTAATAATTAAAAAGAAATACGTTTTTAAACTATGCTGATGATAAGAAACATTCTTCTTTCGAGGAAATAAAGTTACAATAAGATTTTAAGCTTCAAAATACAATGAAGTACTCATTTTAAGAATGAGTGACATAAAACGTTCTATTGTATAATAGCAACTAAAAGAGAGAAGAAAATGATGAACATGTGCAATAGCAACAACGTCTTGTCTAATTAAAAAGAAACATTGAAATTCAGTAGAATAAAAAGAGTTATTGATTCTTACTTACTACCCTTTCTCTTTCCTTTAACTCATGACGTAAAGTAATTCCGTAGTTGATGAAAGGTAAGATAACAAAATATGGCTTGAAACACGTATTCGATTACAGAATAGAAATATCAAAAGCCTATGGTTTTATGCTTTTTAAATGGGAGAGAAAAGGTACATTAATTTGTTTAAAAAACATTGTACAACAAAAGAAATAAAGGAAGTGAACTACATTCAATTAAAAGAAATCTGTTTTTTAATCAGTAACTCGGATTTATCTAAAGGATTCTCAATTGTTAGACATAGAAATAAGTTGATTATTTCACTCAGTCTATTCAAAAAGATAACATCTCACCTAATGATCAATTAATTTCTTCTTAATAAATTGGTAGCCCCCAAATGCCCTGGTATGGCCGAGAGTGGGGAGAGTCCACTCTCCCTCTCGAAATGCTCTCACATGGCCACACGTATACAGCCTCAGTCAGGGAAGTCCTACTCACTGCCTTCTCGTGGCGGGGGTGTTGTTTACGAAAATGAGAGGACGAAAAGCGAATGTCCGGCGCTATAACCGGATCTCAAATCAATGGTGCACATGGGCTCCAGTATCCTACGGGAACAAATGGCGTATGAACCGATTTCTTGGTCACCGGCTTCCATGGGACTGCATCTCCTCACGATGCTCCACTGCCTTGTGGGTTAGACCTTTAGGTCGAAGGCTTGGGGTGTGGCCCCCTAAGAAAACCACCTGCTTCGGTCCGGGCACACAGGCAGTATCACAGCCCGCACACAAATATAATGAAAATGATCTTCTCTGAAAACTCGGTTCACGCTGCGATTTAACTTCAAACAATGGACATTATTATTATTATTATTTACCACGTCATTTATTCACTCTCTTTTATTTCCACTCTATCTATCCTTACTTTTCGACTTATACAAGAGCTCGCCTATGGTGGACATTCGGCTCTATCTAAACGTTCTCGAGTCACTGCCTGGTTGAAAATTGTATGTTACCATCGAATATGAGTACTGAAGTAGTCTTTCTGAAACCACGCGCACCATTCAAACTGGCTGCCTTTAACGTTCGAACACTTATGCAGGTCGGACAACAGATAGGGCTGGCTATGTCTTTGGAAAATCTTAGTATTGACTTGAATACTCAGGTTGGGTGTCTAGGCACAGAAGAGAGTCGTTTAGGTGGCCGATGGGGACTTGTTGGTCGCAGGACAGATAACGGGGAACGTCTACTGCAGTTATGCACAGACCACAACCTGTTTCTGGCTAGCAATAACTTTCGGCACAGTCATCGCCGATGTGCCACCTGGCGTTCCTCTTCTACATCTCAAGCCTGGACTCAGATTGATCACATCGCGATCAGCTACCGCTGGCGTGGTTGTGTATAAGACAGCCGCTCCTTTTGGAGTACCTATCTGGACTATGATCATGCTCTGGTCTGTGCCGATCTTACCTTACTTTTCAGCGGACAACGAAGTGACCGCCACCAAAGGATTGATGTTAGCAAGCTGGTTGCAACTTCCGTTGCTAGTAAGTACCGAACCGAGCTAGCTTCTAGGCTAGCTACCACTCCACCGAAAAATATAGATGAGCATTGGTTGCAATTGCATGACGCCATCAAAATGGCGAGTAAAGTCGCTTGCGGCTTCGCGAAACGTCCCGCTTACAAGCACTGGGTTTCTTCTGGTTCCTTACAACTGATTGAAGCCCGTCGATCTACTCCGGGTGACCGTGAGTTTGACCACAGACGAAGGATGTTACGTAACGAAATCGGGCAAAGCTTGCGTAAGGACCGAGAAGCCTGGTGGTCGGAGCGTGCTAATGAGCTGGAAGCAGCAGCTGCATCTGGTAACTACCAGGAGCTCTTCCAACTCATCCGAGCCACTAGCAGCAAGACGTCTAGTGTGAGCGAAACAATCTGCGAGAATGACGGGATGCCAATCACTAACATCCATCGACGTCTTGGACGATGGGCAGAATTTTTTGAAAGGCAGTTCAACTGGCCTGCTGCTCCGGCAACATCGGTCAGACTGTCCTGCCCTCCATGGCCGGTGACGACTGATCCACCAAATGAGGCGGAAGTCCGCAAGGAACTCCAACTTTTGAAACGTTACAACTCACCGGGCCCAGACGGCTTACCTCCGGCTCTTTTCAAAGATGGTGGTGACTTTCCGACTAAGGGACTGACGACGTTGTTTACAAAGGTCTGGGAACTAGAGTGTGTACCAACGTCATGGAATGAGTCGGTAGTTGTCTCTATCTTGAAAAAGGGTTCACGTTGTTCCTGTAACAACAATCGGGGGATAAGTCTACTTCCGATTGCGTCCAAGCTATTGGCTTCCGTCATACTTCGTAGGTTGTTCAGAACCCGAGAAGGATTGACTCGTGAGGAGCAGGCTGGGTTTCGTTCCGGTCGAGGATGTATTGATCATATCTCCACCCTCCGCCAAGTGTTAGAACACCGCCATACTTATCAAAGGCCAACAATCGTAGTGTTTCTTGACATCAGGGCTGCCTTCGATTCGTTGGACAGAACTGTTCTCTGGGATTGTCTATTGAAGAAGGGTGTGCCTGAGAAGTTTATTAACACCTCAGGCAGAGTGAGGGCATACAACCACCTTTCTCCACTATTCCATTCAGGCAGTGGGGTTAGGCAGGGTTGCCCAATCTCACCATTCCTCTTCAACTTTGCCATCGATGACATTCTGGAAACAGCTCTGATGGATGTAGGTAATGGTGGTGTGGATCTGTTGCCTGGAGAAAGACTTCTCGACCTTGAGTATGCGGATGATATTGTCTTACTGTGCGAGAATGTTCAAGCCATGCAATCCGCATTTAATCAGTTGGCAATCAGTGTCCGTAGGTATGGTATGTACTTTGCACCTTCGAAGTGCAAAATACTTATGCAAGACTGGCAGGATTCTAATCCTGTACTCACTAGATGGTGATTGGAGGTAGTCGACAGGAAACCCTGGACCCGGGTTTCGTGCTACTTGGCACTCGTCAGCAAGGTGTACCTGTAATCTTTGAGGGAACTGGTGCTCCCTGGCGGATTCGATCCCGTGTCACCCAGCTTCACAGTCAGAGATGTTACCACTGAGCTATCCGGGCCGCGACCAACTCCTGTAGGACTGAGATGTAATCACAATTGATTGATCACTGGGTGGTGACCAATGTCATGCTTGTCTAGTCCTTATTATTAGTGCAGATCGAATGCTATCGACCATGTTGCAATGTGACCCGGCCAGTGACTTTATACATGACCTAATGAGAGCGTTTTAAGAGGGAGAGTGGACTTTCCCTACTCTCGGCCGTATCAGAGATTTGGGGGCCCAAAATGGATTACTAACCCAAAACTTATGCTTGATCTTTTTCCATCTTAAATGTTACAAGACGAAACGTATGATATTCTTCTGCGTGTAATTTAATTAATTAATTTCTAACAGTAGTATTCTAATACTTTTATTTAGATAAAAATTGCATCATCAAGGAAGATAGTAAAGTAACAATCCCAACTAGTCATCTGAAGTTTACTAAATTCGATAGTCAACATCTCTCCACCGCTTTTGAACATCAACAACATTTACAATCGAACAGTACATCCATAAATCCAACTACATTCATTTCAGAACCACGACTTGAAACAATGACTTATGAAGGACCGATGTGTTCTTTAAATGATCCAGTTATAATTAATACATTACAACGTAAATCTAAAAACACACTTGATAATCAATCGAAATTTGCTTCATTTACTAATTTTCAATCATGTATTAATAAACAAAATTCTCAACAGAAAACAATCACTAATCAACACCTTACAACGCAACCACTGACAACAACAGTTGTAACAGGTGGACGTCAACCACTTTCATCGAAAGATATATCAGAGCCATTATTACAAGCAACTACATATAACGAAAGTTTATCAGATCTAAAAACAGCTAGACTGAGATTATCACAGAAAGAATTTGAACTTTGATTATTATTTTCGGTTAGTCGTCTGTCCGTTGATGGGTTTCTCACACTTATTGTTTAGAATTCTGATCTATTTTCATTAAATATTGTTCTCTTGCAATTCATTCCAATAGAAAATGAATATATTAATAATAAGCGAAATATCTACTATGAGAAGTAAACATTTACATTGTAAGAAATACACCAATATAGTTATTATTTTCAATAAATGTGATAATCTAGTCGTGTTGCTTTTTTGTGGTTTTGTTTTATCTTTCTTTATTCGATTTGGATTGTATTTATTTAAATAGTAATAATTCATTTATTAATATTAGTTGATCAACTCTCTTGAAAAGTTGACGTATAGTTGGATATTCCAGACCGAATTCAACTCAGGCTGATAGAGATTATTATGCAAGTGATTTTGTTTTTATAAAAAATAATTTCTTGTTTTTGTGTGTGTATTTGCTGATGTGATGAATTTCGCTATCTTGTTCTTATATATCTAACACGATTCTGTTGTATACAACTAACTGTTCTAATTATCTTCCAATCAACATTCATTGTAATAGTATTATTCTGGTGTGAAATAACCTGAATGTTCTTTTTAAAGTCCACTTTACTTATAGAACTAATGGAAATAATAATCAATTGGTTATCAGTGATATAGACATTTATATATTTGCCTATGTATGTCATTATTGTATTTCTCTTAGGACTTTCCGCTTTTAATGTGACATGCTACATACAAAAATTAGTAAAAATGTCATTTAAATTCTTGCCTTCCTACTTTTCAAATATTCCCTAATTGCCTTTTTTGTTACAAAAATATTTATTATAATGTATTTAATAAAAGTATTTTCAAGCAATTCAATGAGTTATTACATGTGTACTGAATGAAATGGTAGAATTTACAAGTCAACGATCGTTATATGACACATAAATAGTGATGTAAACAAGTTCAGCTACCATATTTGCTTATTTATTCTTTTTAATTATGATGATGATACGTGACTTCATGCTCAGGTTTTATTTTTTGATCTTATATTTATGTGTAAGCGAAATTATTTTACCTCCTTAGTCGCCTTCATCAATAACCGAACTATATATATATATATATATATATATATATATATATATATATATATATATATATGAAGTCGTGTTTTGATTTTTTTTCACTACCACTATATTAAACACATAGACCCTCGAGAGTAGAAATAGAAAATATTTTACACCTTTTTCTCAAATAAGTATCTTTGTTGTCAACAGTGTGCAATTTGAGAAGCAAAAATGAAATATTGTCTATTTTTTAGCTATTTGTATTCTTTAAAACAAAACTGATTATTCTCTCAAGTGTTTATTACATTCATTGTTTTGAACAAGATCACGAATACCACCAGTCTGAAAACATGAGGAAGAAATACAAAATAATCACAGTACGTAAATTATTCAAAAATGTCATGTTTGTATCGTTGAATAATAAGTATTTATTATTTTAATTAATAACAAGAGATAAAAAATATTTCTAACAATTATGTAATCGTTGTTCGATAGAAAAGCATCAATATAAAATTTAATTCGCAACGATATATATGTTCATGTCGTTACATCATGTTACCGTTAATGCAAAACTTAGTTTGTAACTGCACAAATCTTTAAACATTTAGAAATTATCCAATGCATATAATTTTTTGCTATATTGAGAACAGATACATAAAATCGAGTTTTTCACACTTCGATTTTCAGTTTAGTCGCTTTTTTTAATACTCGTATTATGTGATTTTCTCATGTATACTGCGCGATTTAGTTTTAATCTATCACTTCTTAAAATTATAGCGAAACGGTTGCTTTAATGTGATCATAGCATTCATCTTTCAACTACTTTTTAGATTTGAATCCCACAACACGAACTATTACTGGCTCTCACAAAAAAGTGTAACTCAAAGCAAAATACTCAAACGTATACTTCATGAATGAGTTACATCAAAAAGAGGAATAATAATTCTTAATGTGAACAGCAAGATGAAGTGAGATTAGACTGTTGGAAGAAACAACAATACCATATAATGACGCCACATATTTGATGGTAGTAAATAAAAAGCCTTTATTCGGTTACTTTATTACATTTCTTCCTTGATCAATAAATACCAATCATCACTGAGGAAGCCATCACCATAATGTTTGGTATAAAAAAGTATTTATAAATTAAAAGAATAAGTGTAGCGTAATTTTACACAGGTGTTTGTTAATAAATACAAAGTTCAGCTACATCTACAAAATTAGGTCTCAGCACTACTACAAGCACTAATAATCCAAGAAAATATTATGTTAACCTACTGTAATTTGATAATATCCAACACCATATGGTCTTCCAGGATGTTTCAACAGTTTTACTTGACGAATACCTGTAGTTAAACGTGTCAAAAAAACACGGAGAGAACAAATATGCCCCCAACTATCTCCAAGTGCAGGTACTAAACATGAATTTTGATCATTTCTGTATTGTTCTTTTCCAAATTTCTCTTCTTCTATAACACAATCAAATTGTTCTGAATTCAAATTTTTTGCATCGAATTTAGTTGTAATTTGATTTGTCAGAATAACCTGAAAATCATAAACTAAATGTAATTAGAGTGAATGAAATAAACGAAGTACAAATCCTAATAATTTTTATTTAAGAAGCAAAAATACACTAGCAAAGCGTTGTATTTCCAAACATTTGATATGGATGTTCACATAAAGCCAATAGTCAAACATGATTGTTACATATGAATTCATCCACATCAACATAGGTGAAATGCACTGTAATACACGATAAATCAAACGAGTAATGCGTTAAAAATAGCTGAGAAGTTCAAATGTTAATTGTCAATCTCCTCGATGATGCAGTGAGAAGACGAAGTTTATTATTGCATTATCTAAATTTATCAAAGGGACTAATTGTCAATCTTTTGTATGTACAAAAGATGTATAACTTATTGAGAAGAATTTAAAAGCAAAACGACCTCCGAAGATTTGTTTTAGTTACGAAACTGGGTCAGTCAATCAAATAACGACTCAATATGCCGAGTAAAGATTTAGCCTGGCAATCGGCTATTTGGATTTTACTCGTTGCTAAACGACCTAAAGTAAACCTGTACATTACAATTGTTTACGTTTAAAGTGACAATTACGTATAAATGCTATTCGTAGCCCATATTTTGCATGTTATTTTTCCATTTAACTGGGAAACTTCTTCGCTTGTCAGTTCTTTTTATTCTTTTCAAATCCGTTCATCAGGCGGATGCTATGAGTCGTAAGTGTTATTTAGTGAGTAATCGCCACCAGGCTAAACTATGCACATTAATTCAAACGACAAGTTCTACTTAAGGTCGATCGCAGTCAGAAAACTGTCTTGATTCTTCAAGATGTTTGTGTATGAATACACATAAACAATAAGTGGTTCTACGGTAATTAGCTTACGGTAAAAAAATTCACTGAAGGTGACTAACTCAGCAACAAAAAAGGTATCAATCAATGAGGGAATTCGGTTTACGATTAAACAAAGAAATGCAAGTATGAAAATTGTTTGATAAAAACTTAGTTACTCATGAGTAGTACAATTATGACATACAAATCACGCATATCAACATTCCATGTAATTTCCGTCCTCTCTAGCATAACAAGTGATAAAGAAAATTACCTTTCCGTAATAGTGAACAAACAATTTAACGAATGGTGATCATGGACTTATTATATTTTAATTAAACTCACTTTAACAGAACAAAGTGGTGAGCAATGAATTTAGGCATGAATAATGTCTTATTGTAAGAATGATTTTAAGAGTAAGTGAAGCATTATCTGATTATGTGTAAATCACTCACTGAAAGTTGAGTATTTACTCTTCCTAACAAGATTGATAATTAAAGCGACAATCGAAATATTCAAGATAAAAAAAGCATATAAATAATCCAATAAACCATAGTGTATATTTATTTACTGGGATGAGACTAGAATAACGAATTCGCCAAGAATATACCATAAACATTGAGATGACTTACCGCAGCCTTTTGACGCCCAGCAACACATAGTAACATTTGTGTTACACTTGCCAATAATCTATTGCGTTGAGGAATATCGTCAAAATCGTAACGAAATGGGAGAGCGATACTGTCAACCACAATCAGTCGAATCTGAAATAAGATTAATAAACGTTTGTAGCTAAAATCAGTTATATCAGAGTTGATTAATTTCCCTAAAAAAAGTAAAGGACCTCTTCACCGAATAAATTTTTCTCTCTTGATATTTCAACTGGTGATTTCCCTTAATTTAAATACGAATAACTTCAAAATGTTAAAAAACCAACTATAATTGGTTGTTATTTCGCACTGAATTTAACATTTGATATATGAGAATCCATTGGTATATTCCAACCCTAAAGTAGTCTAGACTACCTTAACTTGTGAAATAAATCACTTCCATCGATAGAAAATAGAATAAATTCAACACATTTAAGATCATATACATAATAATAAATTACCAAAGGATGTTGGTCACAAAATTGTTCTAAATGTCGACAAACAGCTAATAACTTCAAATGATCAGTTATTCGTATGTAGTGAATTCCAGACATTAGACTCTCAACAGTTGGGCAATATTGTTTAATGAAAGATTCATCTGTTCTTTCTGGATCTGTTAACAAACAAACATAATAATACTAACAGTTATAAAATATTTGAGAGGTTTACATAACTTATGAGAATTGAGTCAGTGAAAAACAGGTGAATTGAAAGATGATTTCAGCATACATAAAATAACAATTAGCTTAGCGAAAGTTGTGTAAAAGAACATAAAAGTTTATTGACTGCTTATTGTTAGATATAATAGTCAATTTTATTGATTTTGTTAATCCTATAGCTTAATTGCTGAATAATATTCAATTAAATATTACATCCATCTCTTTCGAAATATAACCTGTGATCTATAAATGCTGAAGGGTCCAGTACTACAAACCATCGAAAAGCTTAACCGATCACGAAAAACACAAAAATGTGGATATGAAGAGGTTTCATGCAAAACTGGTTTACTGTGCAGTCAATTTTCATCATAGACTGATCCCATTCAGGATACTGTTGAAAACCAAGGAGCACGTACAGCTCCTTAATCAAGTATGGATCCCCTTGATGAAATTGTACCACTAGACGCTAACATAGCAGTTCAGGGTTCACTGTGAGGCCGAAAGGGGTTCGATCCCGTACGAACACAACTGAGGAGCCCGATACTAGGACAAAACAACTATCCAATGCTCCTTGGTTTTCAATGGTACTTCAAATGATATTAACATATGATGAATACCAACTACAAATGAAATTAGTAGTAAAATGCCATCTCACTTGATTTAATATAATGATGTTTACAATGATCTGCCAATGCAGAAGCTATTTGTCGAACACGTTCAGGTATGAAGTTTCCTTCAGTATCTAGAAACAAAGCTTGCCCATTGAGACCACTGAACCATTTGGGAATTTGTACATTAACACAAGCTTGAAGACTGTCAAGACCGTAAATTAAATAAATAAATACATTAATTTCGAAAATAATCTAAAATATTTTTTAATTAATATAGAAGTTGCATTAATGATAAATGTATAATATGATATTGATTTACTTTCAAGTGATATGATAGGAGAGAATATTTTATTGAAAATTTAACGGGAAAGATATTACAATATTTGATAATTTGATGGTTAGCATAGAGGATTTGTGGAGACTGCTGAAATTTATACCATGAATTACGAATCGACAATAATTAGACAACCATTTGAACTAAGAAGCACTATACATGTGCTTCTTTCTAGTACAGAACTCCTCAGGAGTTCAAATCCACGACCCAACTGAGAATCGAGCCCCTAAACTTGCTATATATCGCAATGAACACACAAATTTTAGACCACTAAGCTGGCTTATATTTCTAAATTTATTATTTCATAAGAAATAATAGCAAACCAAAATTTTTTACAATAGTAAAAAATACCAGAATTTTAAATCGAAATCGACTACAATTGTAACAGTTATTCAATTAAAGTAAAATCATTTAGTTATGAAACATTTTGATGTACTTTTTTCTGTTTTGAACATGTCATCTAAAGTAAAAATAAAAATGATGAATTACTAGATAGTCATTCTGTCCTAATCCAGGACTCATGTACTGGAAACTCATAAATGCAGTACGGATAGTCCTGTAACATAAACGATCACAGGATTCTACTAGTTCAATATAGTTTGATAAGGATATTTTTTACGATTGTTTCATGAAACAGTGTGTACATCACACAAACTAACAGTCATTGAAAAGCCTTCTGATAACATTGATATTATTTGCCCGATGATAAATATTACAAACATTATCATTGTGTTACTCCATCCATGATCCATCGACCTCTTACAAAATAAATCAAATATACCAACACAGTTATTGAAAATTTAACTGACTTATATTGATTAATCATGTTTAGTTAAAGGAAAAGTATACTTAATCTAAATTTCTAATGAAATCTATAGCATTCTATGTAACCTCTGATGGTGGATTATTGCAAAAAAATATATATATTGAATTTTCTTTCTATATTAATTATCAATATTTGACGTATTATTACTTAAACATTAAGCCTGATATTAGTATAACATATTTAAATGAAAAAGAAATAGTTCCTCATAAATGCAATGAATAATCTTCAAGAGAATAGATCTACAAAACCTGTAACCAGCAACAATATTCAAAAAAAAAAAAGAATGATTACATCAGATTCATAACATTATATCCATCAATTCATAATCTATGTATAAAAGACTTTATTTATTATTCTTTAAAAAATTTTTCACGATTCAATTCTACTTTATACTTAATATAAAGCTAAATATGATTGGTGTTAAACGCTTGAAATAATTCAATATACCTGTAATTTAATTTTAATTAATACTTGTAGTTTATGAGAAGAGTCTCTTTTTTTCAGTTTTCTTAAGCCTATTCATAGTGTCTGTTTGTCTATAAAGTCTTATTTTACACAAGAGAAAAATACAGACCAGTTTTTGTTGTTGTTGGAGTGGATCAATTTAGTGTAAAGAGAGAAAAAATAATTTTCCACTGGTTATTTGCAAAAAAAACAGAAATCTAACTTCTAATGAATAGTTTTAACAACATAATAAACGTCAGTCACAATGAAAAACTAGACACGTAGATTCAAAGTCTATTGATTCTTGATTTCTATGAATAAATCAGCATTGTCTACTATTAGGACACTGGTAGATTCACATTGGTACTGGGAATCAATGTAAAGGGTTATTGCTCATTATTTAACAGTTAATTATGTTTGTGAACACTTGAATTCAAAACATTCAGTCAGTCAGTTACAACGTAGGACCAGGTACATATATGATTCGGTCCAAGTTGCCACACCCCATTAGCACAGCAAGACGTACATTGGATTCATTGGATTTGTATTTACTTTCTTTAATAGTTCAACGGTATTTTAGAATAACTTGAAACTACAAGTTATTTGGTTAAAAAATGTAGAACAAATAACTCAACAGATTATATACACGTAACTGATCAATTCTTTTAGAAAGTTCATAAAAAACTCAAGAACTGGTCATTAGTTAATGACTTAAGTGGTGAATCTTATCGAACAAGCTGCACAACAAAGAACCTTAACGAAACGGAATAAAATTACTTTATCGTTTGCATGAATGGATGGTTAGCTAAACTTCGTAGACCATTTCAACGATTGGTTCTTAGTGTCAATATCAAATTACTTGGATCAAAAACCAAACAGGAAAACTTGAGTAAGATGAATCGATCACTGCAGAGAGTTAGGTGCTGAAATTATTACATAAACAACCTGTTCATGAATATAATTTAGTTCCAGAATGCTTCATTCAAGGTTTAGAACGCATAAATATAGCGTGCTTAATTAATTTGCAAGGGTTGACACCTTGTAGGAATCATGACGTTTCCCAAAACTATCGAATAACCTTACTGATGAATTTTACTATATACTAAACCGCTAACACTACACGAGAAACTTTGAGAAATTCTATGCACATATTAATCACATACTCATCATGTCTCTTATCTGTATAGTCAACCATAACTTTTTATATTCAACTATTAATAACACTTAAAGTAATTCATGCTGTCAAACTATCGATGATCGTCAAATAAAAACCCAAATAATATTGCTTTTCTTTGTTTTAATTCATCAAAAAGGAACATACTATCAAATTGAAAAAATCAAATATCAGTCAGTCAGTCAGTCAGCTGCAACGTAGGACCAGGCACGTATATGCATCGGTCCAAGTTCCCATACCGCATTAGCACAACAAGATGAACACCGGATTCATAGAAGTAGTTAATTCAGTGGTGGTTATATATAGAAGAAAGAGTGTGTATAAGGAGATAGTAAAGGAAGAAAGAATTAGTTCTTAGACAGATATGAAGCGATTTTAATCTCTTAGTTTAAGGAAGACAGAGAGTGTATACACCGACGCCATTGTGATAAATTCTGAGCCATGTCACTAAGAGTCTCCAACCATTGGTTACGATAGTCACGCGGACCCCAACCAGGTAGTCTGCATCTACCAACATGGCTCAGAACAGAAGTTAGTGACTTCAAGCACTGATGCCACGTTTTGGTTTGGCCGCCCCTAACTTTCTTCCAGTCATCCCTAACACCGGTTACCATTGCGCGTCGTGGTAATCGGTGTTCAGGCATACGCAGCACGTGGCCCAACCATCTCAGTCGATGAGATTCATAACCTCATCAACTGATTTACCATCATTCCCTAATACCCTGCGTCTAACCTCACTATTACTTACCTGGTGATCCAGCAATATTTCTAAGGCACCTGTGGTCAAATACTAGTAACTTACGAATATCTTCTACTCTTAAAGGCAAGTTTCGCAGCCGTATAGTAGAACGAAACGAACTGACGCGCAGTATACTCGTCCCTTAATTGATAGACGGATATCTCGCCTTCGCCATAGATAACGTAAGTTGGCAAAGGCCAAGCGAGCTTTTCGAATCCGTGCTGAGATTTCGTCAGACACCAACCCATTAGGGCTGATCAGACTTCCAAGATAAGTGAAGTTGTCGACGCGTTCGACTACTTCACCCCCTATCCTTAGTTCAGGTGTTGACGCAGATCAGTCCTGAAGCAACAACTTGCATTTGGAGGGAGAGAAGCGCATCCCAAACATCCTGACATTGTTGCTCAGTGCTACCAAAAGACTCTGCATTTCATCAGCGTCTTCACCAAACAGGACTATGTCATCTGCGTATTCTAAGTCAATAAGTGGACCTCCTGGTAGGAGATCAATACCTGAGAATTCAGTCGATGAGAGTGTTATTTCCATCAGTAGATCTATGATGAAGTTGAACAAAAATGGAGAAAGTGGACAGCCTTGGCGGACGCTATATATATATTTTAAACATAAAAATCAAATATATGTTTAATAAAGTAACAAAGATAATAATACTAATAGACAAAAGTCGAAGAATAGAGAGTTAAGAAAGAAATTATGCAAATCTGAACTCAGTACTAGTGAACATATAAATAAATAGCAGAGAAAGTACTATTATGAACTTGAAAAATATTATAAAACAATTCCAATTTTTACCGTTAGGTTTACGTTTTTCTTTAAACGGTAACAGAGTAGCAGAATGCAATTGAATATGATAAATTTATATGCTGGAATAGTTTTGTATTTTAGAATAAGCTTCTTCAAGAAGGGGAAGTAAAAGCTACAAAACGCCACATTTGCATGTAAATAAACTATTTTATTTTAAGATGTTTTGTGGAGAGTGAGAGAGAGATGGTTTCTGTCCCATAAATAACGAAATTATTCGTGAACAACTAAGTCAGACAATTCTACAGAAAAATAGTAAGCTGCCTATGATATTACCTCAAGATCGAGGCATATTACTAACAAAATGAGTTTAAAAATTTCAGTTATTTGACTATGACTTCGACAAATAGAACTTCTAGTGCTCTTACGGAGACTTTTAAATTCACAGTCCAATCTTGTGTATAGTCGTTAATCTATTACCCGATTTTTATTTGTCTCACTACATCGTTTTTTATCATCTAGAACGAGTTAGTAGGTAGACACACTTGTTTGGATGCACATAATAGCGACTTGGAACACGTAAAATATATGAATTGTAATTGAATAAAAATAATGACACTTTTGGACTGTTTTTGTTTATTTTCTAGTAGTAATCAAGCTTAAACTATGTTTTTCTTTAATGTCTAGTTAATATGTATATATATATATATCATTATTTTCAACTCTCTGATTCTTACTATTTCCTTAACTGATGTTAATTTGTGTTGAAAATCACTAAGAAAATATCCACAGTTAACATTCTTCCACAATCCGTTAATTATTATTATATACTGGAAATTGTGAGTAAAACTGATCGAAATTAGAAATGCAAGGCGTTAGATGTCAAATTAGTAGTCTACAAGTTTAGTGATCACCACGAGACCTGAAAGATCATTGGTTCGATCCTCAGTAATGTGAATACATACTAGGAAAAAAATAGTTATCCATTGCTTCTTGGTTTTAAATGAATGTCAAAATAAATTCACTCCGTGGTATAAACTATGAAATTTCGATAATGTAATAAGACAGAGATTATCAGAACTATGTGATATATTAGCGTAATACATTTCGAACAACCTGATCAAACACATACTTGTTAAAAACATTTATAAATAAAAATAAAAGGTCAACTAAACTGGAAATGGGGTAAGAGGAGACAAGGATATTATAAGAGTAATAATAATAATAATGTGAACACAATTTGAAACCTAATCACTCTGGATAATAAGCCAATATTACCAGGGTAGGTTTAAGGTGAGAACAAACTGTTTTTGAATACACAAAGAGGGTTTGAATTTTCGTATGGCTAAGGCTTCAATAAACCTTAGTATACGCCCTTTTACACCTTTATACAACACCACAAAAGATTGATCTTAAAATCAATCTTATGACCTGTTCAATTATATATTTAGCAATAGGGGATGATGGATGTTTATCCCCTACTCTTATTGGGTCACTTGATTCTATTTGTTTCTGCAACCATTTTGGTACACGTTCATACACCCTAAGTTTGAGATCACGATTGCTCCTCCCTATGTATGTGTAACCACACACACATTTAAATTGATAAACACAATGGGATGTGACACAATCGTTTTCATGACTTTTGGATTTCGGACGAAGTATGCATCTTGTTCTTTCTGTGATAATACGTTTTGTTGATGACTGATTTAAGCCTTTGTTTCAATAAAACGCTATGTAAATGTTCTTAACAAGTATATGTGTGATCAGATTGTTCGAAATGTATTGCGCTAATATATCATCACATAGTTCTGATAATCTTCGTCTTCTTATTACATTATCGAAATTTATCAAAAGGACTAATTACTTTAAATTATAAAACACCAAAACATATTATTTAAATATTACAGAAACAGAGAGCTTTAGTAAATTGTCCAAATAATATCTCATTAAAATGTTTATTCTATAAATATTTCAATTATGAATTATTAAATAGATCTTCGTAAATACTGAATATTCAAGAAAAACTTCTTTTAGCATTATTACAGTTAGACGACAATACATGTAAAAATAAACATTATTTACTGTTTTATGTTTAAATGTTTAAAACTAACAAAATATATTTATATTCATATTAAATATAATACAGATGGGAAGCAATAGATTTCTTTTTTGAAAATTATAAATCGAAATAATTAATTTTCCAGAAAAAAAGTACTACTTATACTTACAATTTAAGTAGTGATATGATAACTAAACTTTAACCAAGGATGATTTTTTTTAAAGAAATAAACAAATAAATAACTAGAATAAACTGAATTAATATAACATAAAAGAAGGAAAAGTAAGGAACTTTTTAGTAGAATTTATTTTATATTTTATAAACAATGGATAATTGGTAATCCGATAACTATATTTCATATAAGTAGTAATAATTAATTGTACTATATTTCTTGTAGATACCTACTATAAAAATAAGTAAAACAAAGTTAACACTTAACTGATGAGTCTAGAATAGGACAAGACGCGCATTCTGGAATCCACTTTCAGGGTATTATCTAAATTTACTTAGGAACAAAATGAATTTACCTTCTTTCTTGAACGTTTGCGTTCCACGTATATTGTTTCAAGAAGTAAGGTAGTACTTTAGAACAGTTCAGTAAAATAAAATTTTGTCATTAAAAAAGTGTAACGTTCTTTTTTGATAATACGACTCAAAATAAATACTGTAGAGTAATTAGACAAAATTAAATTTACTCAGATTGTCTGCATAATTGTATGAGACGTGAGAAAATAAAGAAACATAAAATTGGAGAAACATATAAAGTATAAAAATAACAAAGGTAATAGAAATAAGAAGTATAGGATTATTTAAAGAAATAAAGATTAATGGGATCTATCTTATTGTAGTCAGTTTGAAGTTAAGTAAAAATGAACATTTCTGTTTCATTATTGAAAATTATTGAAAATTCGTAGAATAAACCACTTGGTCTATAAAAGATGCTTATGACTAGTTGTATGTCATAACATTTACTTCAGCTAAAACCATTACCCCGAGTCTATACATACATAATGTAAAAAACTATAAACTATAGTCAAAACTTATTTACTGTGATTTCCCTTTTTCGGTTTTTTAAGGACTACTAAACCACGGTACCTTTTAGGGGTTGGTTATACAAGATTTATACCTTTGATTGAGTATGGACATTGGATTGAAGTTATTTTTTTAACCTGAATCAATTAGTTCCTTTAATAAATTTAGTGTAATGAGATGTAGATTATAAAAACTATATATATATATATATATATATATATATATATATATATATATATATAGGCACAATACATTCCGATTAATTTGATCACGCGTAATATACTTGTTGAGAACATTTATTTTTATGTACATATACCCTCAGTTTGTCTAGTTGAACTTTAATTTTTGTGTATGTGATGATGTCTTCTTATTACACTATTTAATAACGTCCAAGAAATTCAACAACCTTGATTAATGAAACACCCATAATCAGATATCGAAGCTTAGAAAATGTTAAGTAATTGAGGAAGTGCTAGACCAACTGACTACCATAAACTGAAATCATCAAAGCGTGAATAAACTTCACAATTTCTATTCACTTTCTGAGAAAGCTTTTCATGCAATTAAGTGGAATATGAAGGTCAAATGAACCATGGACTAACCAGAACTGGGTTTTTCCAACGCCCGGTTCACCACACAACTCAGTTAGTCGACCAGTTGGAAAACCTCCGCCAAGAAGATCATCGAAACTATGTCAAAAGAGATAGAACATGCAAAGAAAGAATATTACTAGCAATCTGTTTTCATGTTTTAAAACTACTTCATTTCAAAATTAATTTGAGATAAGCAAAAACAGTAAATCCAAACTCAATATTCGATCCGGAACAAAAAATAGATCAGATCACATACTCACCTTCGACACATACTTACAACATAATTATATCGATTTCTTTCAACTGGACTATTCCCATCAACTGTTTGTGATGCACCAAGTAAATCCCATGCTGTGCACAAACCGAATAGACCAATACTATTCATATCCATACATTCAATAGATGATTGGTTGTAACGATGAATAATGTCCAATGCACTACGGGCAGCTTTAGTTTTTACTCCACATACTTGTAAAAAAATAGAACAAAAATGTAAGGCAGACCTTAAAAAATGTGAAGATGCTAACAGGGTATAGATTGCAATAATAGATGTTGCATGAAGGATTATTTTGGAGCACGCTGACTGGATCATTCTTAGCCAATCAGCGTCAGGAGATAATTGGAGAAGACTCTAAAATTTTCTTGTATAAAGTTATAAATACACTGACGTTTTACTTACAGCGACTCACTCTGATTCAACTTATTCTATTTGGAATAGAATTACATACTTGTCCAAAGCGTGTCGTGATTTTGTGGACTATTCGGTTGAAGTGAAGTGTAAGAAAAATACTAAACAATAAATGGTATCTCGGGTCGAATAGCGAAAGACTGAACAGCAGATAAATGTTTCAGTCTAATAATCAATTGTATTGGGACTAATAATTTCAATATCGGATAATTTATCGTTGGTAATATTAGTTATGAATGAATTCAACGGCAATAATGAAAGCGTACGAATGACAGTATAATAGTAATAATATAATCCAACTAATAGACACATATAATCATATCGGGTTAAGAACTATGCTTAATGTATCAGTTGGGATATTTGACTGATTTAACTAATGTACATGCAGCAATGCAATCTTGAGTATCTGATGAAGATACCTCCGTTCTAAAAACTTTTATAAATGAGATATAATTCACAGAAGTTTGATAGATCAAATGAACTTAAGAATATACACCTAATCTTCAAACCAGATAAATCAATTAACTAAGAACAAATCATTTATATTGCAACAAAAATTATTAAATTTAATTTTTATTTTTTTGGAAATATAAATGAAGAAAACAATCAAATCTTACTAGTAGCTAAACGATCCACATTCAATCCAACAACTTCTGAAACACAATTAAATCCAGCACGTGTCAACCCATGTAATATAGCTGGAGATAACGGTAAAGAGATGAGTTCACGGAATCCCGGATCAGATAACATTCATGGAATAAACAACTTTTCTAAATAAATGAATTCATTAAAAAGTACTATGAAATAATAATAATAATAATAATAATTTGAACCCTTTTATTGTACGCATCACTGAAATGAATATACATACAGATGAATATAAATACAACATTTATGTAATAACAATCGGTGATATTCCTTGACCAGCTTTTAATCAGAGGTGATAATCACACCCTAGATATGAAAATACGAAGGGGGGAAAAGAAAACAATAAATAAATATGATTTTCCCAACAATAATATTAGGAATAATCAAACCATTATATCATCTTACTCTAATATATACCTACTTACATACAGAAGTCATGAAACATATGCATAAATGTATAGAATTACACAATTAAACAATATGAATCATTATAATCATAGAAGTAATAATAATTTATGATAATAAATCTATGAAGCTGTAAATAATAATTAATAGTTGTTAATATTTATTTTCACAATCTAATTTATTAAGCTGATTAACACAAATTAATGAAGAAAACAAAACAAGAGAGAAAACAATTTTAAAAAATGTAAAAACTGAATAGTACAAAGAGTAATAGCAATGATAAATTCATAATTATTGTCTATTACATAATTAATTAATTGAATTAATTCACAGGTATATATAAACACAATCTTCAAAAATAAAGAATAATTGTTTGCAATAACTTCATCATCAGGCTCTACAGTAATAAGTTCATAATTATTGTGATATTTTACAAAGGCCAGAAAGAAGGTATATATTAATGAATTTGACAACGTTATATGTTAACCCATTATTATTGTTTGTTTTCCATTGTAATATTTTTTTCTTTAAATGAAATACATTGGCAAAATAATCGGCCAAAATGGTTACATCTGGAAAAACTTTTTTCGGAAATTTAATTTGACAGTAGATTAAAAAATAGATAAAAGTGATTGACATTTAGATCTAGAACTATTTTATTTTATTGTACATTTTATTATTATTATTTGAACACATAGGTATTGGTATAAGAGGGCACCAGATATATATGCGCCACATAAATCTTATTTGGTTTGTATGAGGGCTGTAATATTGCCCGGGTGTCCAAACCGAAGTAGGTGAATTTCTTAGGAGGCCACACCTAGAGCATTCGACCTAAAGGTCTGATCCACAAGGCGGTGGCGCATCGTAAGGAGATCCACTCCCATGGTAGCCAGGAACCAACGATTGGTTCATACGCCATTTTTTCCCTCAAGATTCTGGAGCCCGTGTGCACCGTCGGTTTAGAATCAGGGTTTTCTAACGCCGCTAGGTAGGCGTCCGTATCCACCAATCCGGTCAAAGCGCAGGACATCCGCTTTTCATCCTCAATTTAATAAACAGCACCCCGACCACGAAAAGGCGATGAGTGGGATTTCCCGGCCAGTGACTTTATACATGACCTAATGAGAGAGTTTTTAGAGGTGGACTGTCCGTATCCACCAACCGGACATTCGCTTTTTGTACTCTCAATTTCGTAAACAACATATCCCCACGAGAAGATAGTGAGTATGACTTCCCTGGCAGAAGCTATATACACGTGGCCATGTGAGAGCATTTCGAGGAAAGCGGACTCTCCCCATTCTCGGCCGTACCAGGGCATTTAGGGGCATTGTACATTTCAGATTTTATGAACCTCGTTTTTTTCCAATTTAAGAACGCAAAATCTTACTCTTTTCTGTGCTTCTTTAAGCTTTAGGTTGTACATTATTTTAAATAATAAATGATTACTAGTGAATGATTAATGTCGTGTTTTAATTCTTTTAGCTACTGAGAGACCTATGGACTTACAGAATCCACATAACTTGTTGATATCTAGTCGATAATACACAAATATGTTAATATGTAGCAGATAGTAAAAGGAAAAACTGTATTATAATAAACTGCAAACTTGAGAAGAAACTATTGATTTCTAAATGCTAGTTCTTTGTTAAAACATTGATACAATAAATATACGGCTACATTAAATATACGACGACTGCTATACCGTACACAACAAAATTTTTCATGTTCTAGCTACTCAAAAAGACAAGTAATGTTAAGTTTTATTGGAAGAGATCACGGTAGATTAAGATTTACAACCAATTTAATTCAGCTATGTATCAACTCAATAATCTTTGATTACTGAGCATTATCGACCAAATAATTAACGCTGGAAACAAAACTATAATTAGGTAATCAACCAATTACGACTGAAGTATACTAAAAAGTTAATGAATAGGGTTTACTCTGAATAATACAACGAAACACGTTAAAGTTGACTGGATGAAAATAACTATACGAAAAATTAAAACTCTTTTTCATATGATGTATTTAGAGACATAGCATCCACAACGTAACAGACGAGTCACTAACAAATAAACAGATCATATTGACATAGTGAGTAAAAATGGTATGCAACAATACACCAGAGTTCTAGTATTTATGCAAGAGATTTGAAAGTACTGTTTACTCAACCACCCCTCACTTCATTGATATTCTCATCACAGCATTTTTCCCATCACTCGTCCAGAATATACATATTTTCATGTAGTTTCCCAAATGAACTAACTGACAGATGTAAGTACCTGAAGTGTTTACTTCCCACAATTGGTCTAATTTGTGTCATAAATTAATTTCAAAGAATCTGCTACAACTAAGCACTAAAAAAATAACACGAACTCGTACACTTGATGGTGATGATGTTATCATAATGAGAAAATGCCATTTTTCGACTGAATAAAATTTAATTCATTTGCATTTTTAATTGAAATAAATCGTTTTAACAAGCACTATCCTTGTTAATTAATTTGACTTTACCTCTTCGATATCTCAAACAACATAATCATTTTATTCTTCGTATTAAATTATTGGATCTACTGCATACAACAAGAGTTATAAATGAATGCACAGATTAAGTAGTCTGTAAAAAGCTTATTATCACCAGTAAGTGCGTAATTTTCTAGCACACATTGGTTCATATATCATTTTGCTTTATAACCATGAAACTGAAAAGCAAGAATGAGACAGGGAGCCTTGAGTGAATGGTAATACTAATAACTAAAAATAAATAATGAGAGGAATAAATTGTTAGTGAATATTATTCTTGCTGCTCGGTTCGAAGAGAGAACTGTTGCTCATTTGTAAATTCTGTAACTCATTAAATTAACCTCGTATTTTTACAAAAGATTACAACAGTAATAAAATTCTAAAAACTAAGGATGAACTGTCTACAAAGAATGTCATCAACAAAATGACATATGAACTGTTTACAATGCAACTATAGAATTTTGTTTGGATTCTTTTAGTACCTCACTTAATAGTACTGTGCTTGCCACCTGTTTAACATTATCTAGTGGTAACATAACCTGATATATATATATATATATATATATATATATATATATATATATATATATATATATATATATATATATATATATAGTATGAACATGCAGAAATAAGCACACAGTGAACACATAGAGGACAACTTGTATCTTAGATTTCATCGCCTTCACCACATCTTTCACCAACAAACTGAGGATAATTAAGAAAATGAGTGAAGTAGAAATTACGAAGCATATTATTACGAATAATAATAACGATAGTGTTGTATTAGAAAATTTTGAATTATTAAAATTGATGAATAGATAAAGTGAAATCATACCTGCATTTAAGAATATGAAAGACTATAACAGAAATGATATGATTGACATATTAATTAGCTTTTTTGAGCGAAAGATAAACACGTTGATTGTATTTCGTATTTTAAACAAAAAGACTGTGCGTACACACTACTAAGAAGAAAATCACTGAAGACAAAGAGAATCAGTATTATGTCCCATTTTTGAAAGGAATAAAGTGTGGGTGAGCGCGAGAGAGGACCGATTGCACAAAAATAGAAAATAAAAAAATAAACGGGAATAACATTTCACGAATACTATACTCAGTATATAAAGTGGCGATGATTAAACGACAATACAAAATACTAAAATAAAAAGAAAAAATTAATAACCAGTGAAACGATTCTCATCTCTTCGAAATTAAGCTAAAATCAAGTCGTCGCATGATTCACTTTGATAATAACTGTGAACAAGTGGTGTCAGTGTAGTTATCCAAAATTTTTTATCCTGCAAACTGGATGCTTGAAATAGAATCTCTCTGGATATTGTTTTTTGAGATTTTCGTAACAATGATGAAGTTCTATTACTAATCAATGATGACGAAGAAAACCATTTTACTTCACGAGATGATCTTGATATAATCTTTTCGTATGAGTGCAATAAATCTGATTGCTTGGCTGAAGTTCTTCCAGATTTTCGTTTTACACTATGTTCATAAGGAGCGAGTTTGAATAAATTTTGATCTGGAAAGAAAAAATCATATATATATATATATATATATATATATATATATATATATATATATATATATATATATATATTGCATAACCATTAAGTTATTATAAACAAAAACTGAAATGAACACTAAACAGTTATCACAAACTAGATCAAAAGTCTAATTATCAGCTAAAATATTCCATGTGTAAAGTTACAAATAATAAGTTGCTCTGAAGTAGACTGATAGATATATTAATTTTCTTTGAGAAGAAACTCTTCCAAGTTCAGAAATGTAATAGTAAATAAGCTGGGTGTTTTTTACAGATTAACTACTAACCCATATACATGAATATTGAATGACGCCATCGAGAAAAATTAGTGTGAGTGGAACAATTGCCAACGATATCAAGTATGTATCATGGTATGCTACAAGCTAAGAAAATATGAGGAAAAAACCTATAATTAATGTTATCTAAGATATTTCGTGAGGAAGAAATTAGATGGTTTAACAAATACTGTTTAAATATATATTCATTAGTATTAGCGAACTGTCTAATAAGTACACGAGCTACGTGACTGCAGATTTCGGTGAAACTTAGGTTACAATAAATTTATGAAATGTTGCGGCTATTCATCATAAGGATAAATCATTGAAGTAGGAAGCTCCTTTGATTTGGATCAAGCAATTTAGTAAGGGATCTAAAGAGCTGAGAAATAACTTACAGTCAAAACAGATGTCGACCAACTATGTTGATGAGAACACTGAACATTTACAATCTGTTATTCCTTCTAATAAACCTGATTATTAACGAACTGACATTGAGAAGTTTGTCAGTACACACGATTCTATGGGATTGAAGAGCCTAACTTCTGTGCGTCTTTTACACAATGGAAACGAAAATGGGACAAATATATTGCCAGAAATCGAAAATAATTTAAAGGGGATAATATTATTGTATCTCAAGCTTTGTCAAATAAGAAATTTATGACAATTTTGTGGATTTATTGCACAGAATAGTATACATGATCAATTCAAAATAACTACAGAAATATTTCGGACAAACTGAACATTTGCAGCCAATATAAAAAAGTCCTTCATTTTCTGAAAAATACATTTAATCAGCCACTAATTACCCATCATTAGTGATGAATGATATGAAATCTTCAACATCAATTTGTCGCTTACTAATTATATTGTTATCCAAAAAGGTGAATTTGTTAAGTATAAACAGCTTGATTCAATCCATAAAAATTACACCACTGATCTGATAGTAAATAGTAGTTTCAGGTGATTTAAAATGAAGTAAATAAAGATCTTTCCATTCAGAATATTATAATTACAAATTATGAATTTAAATTGCATAGTTAAAATGATTGACTACCTACTAGTCGATTTGACTCTAGTGATTTTTACTCAACATTATGCTGTTAGCAGTTACAGAGCGCAGCAAAACAAGAAACAAACTAGGGAAATTTAAAAAACTCACGAGCTTTTTCTGTGGAAAAAGGAAATTTCAATATAGATGAAGGAATACTATCATCAGTTATATCTTCCAAAATATAATCTTTTAATATTAAAGGCGGATAGCAAATACGAAATCGTTCAAGACTGACAGTTTCATCGGCTGGTGTGAAAGACGTTGTTACTGTAGGTTTGGAAATGTCCAACTTTGTCGACGATGCCATAACTGATGACAAACATCGAAATAATCGTGCATACTTGGAAGGTCGATTTCCTGAGTTAAACGATATATGTGTAACATTTCCCAAATCAGATGGTGAACGATTCCTTAAAATGGATAACAAAGACCATCGATGACCATAAACTCGTGTACTCGCAGAGGATATTATAGACGGTAGTGGAGAGACAAGTGAAGTTGGTGAGCTTTTAGATGAAGTAGTAACATGCGGCTTGGTGATTTGACGTGATAATTTACGATAATAGCAACGTGATATTAATCGACCATTATTATCGGGTTCAGAACTTATTGTTATAAGCATTAATTGAGGAAAAACAAAAACGGTTACCTGAAATATAAAGATTTCAATAAATTAATATGAAAAAGTTTTAAAAGTACATCAGAGTATTTTGATGACGAACACTGTTGAAATTATAATGATAGCGATCGAGACCGGTATAAATAAGTTAACAGAACGCCAATAAACGGTGGGAGAAATGATGTAGTTATAATACACACCGTGCGTAATCGTTTTGTAAATTATATAAAACTGGAAACCATTTCAGTTGGATTGCCTGAGGTACTTATTTTCCGAGATATTAAACGTTTTATAAACATGTTACAAAATAGCATATCAATCGAAGCTTATTATTTACAAACTATCATTAAATTATGTTTCAAAAAATGTAATAAAGCAGAATAGACTAATAATGAACTGTTCCGATAATAAATAATTAGCATGAATTTTAATAATACATCTGATGTCAGATACTTTATGTTGAAGCACCAAGTGATGAGTTCTCGGTTAAGGATAAAAGTACTAGACTAATAGGATCTGATTAATATGATTATCATATAGAAGACAAATTACAACACATTTAATTTGCTAATGTCTTAGTTTTTAATGTTCAGTCTTTCATAGTATCATTGGTACAATAATAATTTCGACTTCTTTGATACTTATTATGTTGATATTATCTCGTGTTGAGGTGATATGGCAACTTGGACCTAAACACATTTGCACCAGGCGCCACGTTTATTAAGACTGAGTGAGCACTAAAAACTTAAATTTTAAAAAAGCCATTGACAAGAAATAAAAGCCATCAAATTTTGTTGCAATGGTGAGAACATGTTTTTATTTGATTCGGAAATAAGATTGAAGTTATTTGGCTGCTTTAAAATTAAGGTTTGAAAATAAAATCTGAATAATTACTTCAACTGAAATATGAGATTAACAATAATTCTTTCTATCCACAAAAAATATTTTACTGATCGGTGGTAACGAGTAATGAACAGGTTTTGTTAATTCAAACACTTAACTGAAAACAATCATATCGAAAAAGATCCAGTACCAGAGTAATCACGAATGCTGTAGATACCACTGAACCACTAAGATTAGAAAATCCAAGATAAAGTTTTGATTATATGCTAATTCCAATTTAATAGTTGAATTCATGAGTCGATTAAAGCTAGACCACCAAGAAAACCTGGACTGCCATTTCGCCCTGGTATGGAACTTCTCAGAAGTGCGCATCCACGATCCCGCAAGCGGGAATCGGACCTAGGACTTTTCGTCTCGCGCGCGAACGCTTAACTTCTAGACCGCTGAGCCAGCATCCAACGGCGTTAATGTCTAACTTCAACCAATCCACGATATTGCGCCACCGCCCACCATTGTCTTCAATGAATAACTGCCTCACAACATACACGGTTGAATTCCACTGGTTCAGCTTACCCAAGTAAGATCATAACGACAAGAAGGAAAAAACTATTCTGAACCACCAATGACGACAGAGAATGAAATCAAAGTGCAGATGACAGGGATGAAAAAATTACATAAAGGTGTAACATTATTTCTTCAAATCCATTTCACCCTACTGTTCACCTATGAAAGATAATTAACAATTCTAATGATTTTCACGTCAAATAATATTTTCATATCATCAGTGTCGTAAGACGACTGGATGAACCAAAGAAAAAAGTGACTTTTCTTAAGTGCAACTGGATCATTACATGTTTGAATGCAATTCATTTACGGAGCACTTTTCTGCACTTGACTTTAAGCTACATATTTTTGAGTGACAACTGGTGACAGTAAACGCTTTTGTATACTGAAATAAGTAGAACCGGTTTCTAACCTGAGACTCGGTTGTAGATAGCTGAATATTCTAATCCTCAATTTACGGATCTCAGAGTATTTAGTACTTATTATTTCAAACAAGCCACTCTGTTTCATCTGTTGGATCTTTACGAAACTTAACTCACAGTCTACCTCATTCACTAACGCTTCGAGTAGTCAAGTTAAATAATGAGTGAAATGACGAAATATTAACGACGACTAAGCAGATAGTAATGCAGACATTTCAACAATTACATAAACCAACAAAACAACTTCATCATGTGAAAGAAACTACACATTACCTCCAAATTGCTTAGTTCAATCAAGGCTATTAAGTGCATTCGACATTTGATAAGCAATGTCTAAGCCTTTTAATGTCAATAACATAAATATCAGAAAATTTAGCCACAATTCACTAAAAACGTCAGTACTAATGATTCATTTAGATAAAAAAAGAACAGCTCATTTGTTAGAATATAAACTGTATTTTATTAAAATGTTATGGGGAAATAAGAAAAATCCATGACGTATGTAGCCAGGGTTAAAGAAAAGACAATGTTATTTTTTTAAAAATATCCAACTAAAATTTAATAATCTAGTGATCGCTTTTTTTTATAGATTTCAACAAATATAATATTTATTTCAATCTAACTGATCAGTAGTCATGAGGTATCTAGTTCATAAAGCGACAATAGTTACAAATGTAAGCATCACTTACTTCCCCGATATCAGTATGCAGATTGCCTTTCAATAACAGTGATTTTTGATGATATACCATATCTTTGTACTGTAACTGTGTTAAATAAAAACATTCGGTAATACAAAGCTTAGTGGCATTTATACAGAGACGGGAATAAAAAATGAATTTATCAATTACATCATTACCTTGATAAGAGGTTACAAAGTTTTATGAAATTAATGTGTTGATAGAGTTGTAAACCGTAACGTAAACTATGAAAATTCAACCATCTAGACAAATTCCTCTGTATTAATATTAACCAAGTACTTACTGGTAATTAATTTTTAGAGGAAATTCCAGATCGGGTGAAATGTTAGACATGTAAAATACTAAAGACCAGGTCAGAAGTCTAAAGCTTCAGGGCTCGCTGAGATGTCTGGAGCTTCTGAGTCCTATCCCGGATGAGTTTGTGGGTGCGAACTGCTGAGGAGTTCCATGATAGAAAAAAATAGATGTCCAATCGACTCTGGTTCCCAATGGTGCTCTATGACCAGTCCACGATATCAGTAATGAAAATACACTTTTATAAATACAAGCTGGGATCAACATGTGAACAAAATAACGCCAAGAAAAGTTCTCTTAGTCATCAATCTTATAAGCCAGAAAGCTACTTTAATAGTATTATAGAATGAGTACTAAGAAGTTTAACGTTCCTATACGACTCTGGATATATATATATATATATACTTATGCCCGTCACCCCTCATGGAAGAACATAGACCACTCACCAGTATTCTCCATCCAACTCACTTCTCGTCAATTCTTTTCAGTTGCTATTCATCCTTTTCATGTCTGCTTCCAATTCTTGGCGCAATATGTTCTTTGGTCTTCCTCTTTTTTGTTTCCCTTCAGGATTACGAGCTGACACTTCCCTTGTGATCCAGTTTGGTGATTTCCGCACTGTATGTCCAGTGTCTTTTCCTAATTTCCTCTTTAGATTGGAACTGTTTTCTCCTCTCCTACGATGGGCTGATGCTGATGGTATTCGACCAAAGGACAATCAGTATCTTACGAAGACAACTGTTCAGAAACACTTGTACTATTTTGATAATGGTTGTGGTAGTTCTCCAAGTTTCAGCTCCGTACAGAACTGTCTTGACGTTCGTATTTAGGATTTTGACTTTGATACTGGTTGACAGTTGTCGAGTTCTATATGTTCTTCAAATGTAGGTGTGCTACCCTTGTTTTGCCAACAATTGTCTTTATATCTGAATCGGATCCTCCCACTCCATCGATGATGCTGTCCTAGTACGCGGAAGTTTCCACCTCTTCCAGAGTTTCTCCATCAAGTGTGATTGAATTGTTTTCTGCGTTGCATTTGAAGATTTTGCTTTTTACCTTGTGTATGTTGGGACCTACTGCTGTAGAGGCTGATGGTACACTGGTCGTCTTGACCTGTATATGTTTGTGTGTATGGTATAGAAGAGCTGAGACATCTGCCAAGTCCAAATCGTCCAGTTGCATCTAAAATGTTCATTGTATTCCATGATTCCCTCCAGATGTCAAGGTCTTCATAATCCAGTCAATCACTGCAAGAAAGAGAACGAGGGAGAGTAAGCAGCCTTGTCTGACTCCGGTCCTCACTTGGAATGCAACTGTCCTCCACTCACCACTTTGCAGCGTAGCCCGTCATATGAATTCCGGATGGTGTTGATGATTTTCTCAGGTACACCATAGTGTCGAAGAAGTTTCCATAAAGTCCTCTTATCCACACCGTCAAATGCTTTCTCATAGTCAAAATTGATGTATAGTGGCGAATTCTATTCAAATGATTTCCTAAAGATGACCTGTAGTATCGCACTTTGGTCTGTGCACGACCGATCCTTACGGGATTCGGACTGTTGATCTCGAAAATGGGCTTCTACTGAATCTTTCATCCGACTCAGCAACACTGATGAAAACCCATCTGGTACTGATAGAAGTGTGATGCCTCTAGAGTTCTTACATTTGCTCAGACCCCCTTTCTTTGGTATCCTTCTTTCCGATCCATCGGCACTTGTTCTTCCTCCCAAATCTTCCTGAATAAAGTGTGAAGCATTTTTGCAGTTGCTTCTATGTCTGGTTTTAGTGCTTAAGCTAGTATGTTGTCAGGTCCTGCTACTTTCCCACTCTTGATTTGTCTGGTGGCCATCCTGATTTCTTCGATCGTTGGTGGAGTGATACCCATAAGGTTTGTAGGTGCCGGTGGATTCAATGGAGCTGGCCTATTCAAGAGTTCTTCGGTGTTTTACCCATCTGTTCCTCTATTCGTGAACCTCAGTGATTGGCTTGCCTTCTTTGTCCTTGAATGGTCTCGCTGGTTTACCATATTTCCCCGCTAGTTTCTTCGTTGTGTCGTGTAGTTGTTTCATATTTCATTCTCTTCCAGCTTTTCGCGCTATCGTTGCTAGGTCTTCCATGTATTTCTACTTATCGGCTCCAATGCTCTTCTTCACTTGCTTGTTTGCTTCTATGTACTGATCTAGTGCCGTGACTGTTTGGCTGTTGTTAATTGCTGTTTTTTTGTTCTTCCTTTCTTGGATCTTGTCCAGAGTTCCCATACAGATCCATTCTTTATGATAGTGCTTCCTGAGGCTCAGAACCTCGTGATGTTGAAGTTGGTGCTTCTTTGATCGCCTTCCAATTGCTCTTCATAGTAGTTTCTTTTTTCAATAGATCTTGTAGGGCTTGGAACCTGTTGTTGAGACCTATCTTGAATTCATTGAGTTTGTCAGTATCTTGAAGGAAAGCTGTATTGTAATGCCGTTTCCCCAGTTTTCCAGTACTTTTTTAGCCTTTCATCTTGACAACCACAAGGTGGTGATCTGAAGCTATGTCAGCTCCTCTCTTGGTTTTCAAGTCTTCCATTGATCTTCTGAATTTTTTAGTGATGCAAATATGATCTGTAGTGTAGACTAGTGAAACCCATGTAGCTTTATGTATACGTTTGTGGGGGAATATACTGCTGCCTATAACCATTTTGTTGAATGCACATAAATGCACATAAATCCTCCATTTCGTTCCTTTCTCCCAGACCATATCGTCCCGTGATATCTTCATATCCGGCATTGTCAATTCCGACTTTGGCGTTTAAGTCTCCCATAAAGATGGTCACGTCATTTCCTTGGCAATTCTCTATGGTTGACTGCAGCCTCTCATAAGACCGATCTTTATCGTCGTCATCGCTATCATTGGTGGGTGTATAATACTGAATAACTTTCATTGTGATTCCCTCCTTCTTTGTTTAGAAAAATACTTTGATGATCCTGGGTCCATGAAATTCCCATCCTATAAGTGTATTATGTGCTTCTTTAGACAACATCAGAACCCCCTGCGTGTGCGAAGCATTTTTTTTTTTGGGACCAGAGTACAGCAGCATTTACAAATTTACATATTTACACCAATGCTTTACTTGTTTAAGATTACTGACTGTCAAGCCTGATGTTTTCATACTTCGGATTGACAATACTTGAAAAATAGATAATTTTTTGGCTTCCAGAGAAAGCAAACACTTACAACAACAAAACAAAAATTAACAAAAACCCTTCATTAGACAAGTGGAGAACGTACCTCTAAATTGCCATGGAATCTTATACAGTTTAAGTACAAATTGCGCATAGCTTCACCAACTCGACGGTTTAACTCGTCAATTATAAAGGTGAATGCAGACCGGACAACGAGTAAATGACTGAGTTCTGGATCGGTTGAAGGTGTCTGAAAAGTAAATAAAAATTACTATATTACCATTATAATATGAATTCTACCATTATGCATAATAGATTTATTCGAATTCAAGCTTGACACACAAAGAAGTCACATGTTAAAATACATAAAATCGTATATCATGACTAGACGATAAAACAACAAAAGACAAGAAGTGAGACCATAGGTAAGGAGTTATTTGTTTAAGAGAAATACGAGAACCCTAATTTTGATCCCAGGTGATATCATATGAATTCTCAAAACATTAATTTGGACGACTTCTAAGTATTCAGTTGGAGAGAAATGTTGAATTGATAAAAGCTAATCCAACACAACTAATTATATTTCACATCGTGATCCCAAGTTATAAAGTGAACATCCCTTAGATTATTCAAACCCGTTTAGGCGGTTACCAGAATAGAAGTCCGAAGCGCTATCCATTGCGCCACCGGGACGCCAGCCCCCAAATGCCCTGGTATGGCCGAGAGTGGGGAGAGTCCACTCTCCCTCTCGAAATGCTCTCACATGGCCACGCGTATACAGCCTCAGTCAGGGAAGTCCTACTCACTGCCTTCTCGTGGCGGGGGTGTTGTTTACGAAAATGGGAGGACGAAAAGCGAATGTCCGGCGCTATAACCCGATCCCAAACCAATGGCGCACATGGGCTCCAGTATCCTGCGACAACAAATGGCGTATGAACCAATCGTTGGTCACCGGCTACCATGGGACTGCATCTCCTCACGATGCTCCACTGCCTTGTGGATCAGACATTCAGGTCGAAGGCTCGGGGTGTGGCCCCCTAAGATAACCACCTGCTTCGGTTTGGGCACCCGGGCAGTATCACAGCCCTCACACATATCAAATCAGATCTGTGTGGCGCATATGTATTTGGTGCCTTCTTGTACCGATATCTATGTGCTAAAATAAATAAATAAATAAAGGCGGTTACCAAACACTAACACGCGGTAAGCACAATGGTGATACAATTACAATCGTACCAAACCATTAGGTTATTGATTAATTTAAGTATAATTTCGTATTCTTCATTATTCCAAAGAAAGAATTAATTTACATCATCAGTTGCAAAATTAACAATTGTTTGTGCATTATTGTGGGATAAAATGTACAGAATGTTACATAAACCAAGACATCGCAGTCAACGGTACTATGTTCTTCAAGCACCTTCTGTATCAATTTCAAACTAACTAAAAAAGATGTAAAGGGAAGCAAAGAAGGAAACGCTATTCTCAACAAACCCGAAGATAAAATGAAGGCAGTTACTGGTGAGATTTTCAACAACAATTGACAATTTCAAAAGTAAAAATCTGATTATAAACAGCGTAAAAGCATGCATACTTGACCACTACATTAGAGATCTGTTAAGTCTTACGACCATCAACACATTATTAGTGGCAGTCTGACGAAAAACATCTTGGAAATCATGAACAAACAACGAACGTATCAGGAAAACTCACCAATTCGATCAGTCGATTCAGTAATAAAGGATACCTAGTCAGTCTGCTTTTGGGACATTCTATAGAAAAGAAAAGTAGAAACAGACTTAAAATACAAAAGAATGATAATAAACAGTGTTTTTACGATAAAATAAGAGCATTAAGGTACACATTTATAATAATTTACGTACATACAACAGATGGAGACATAACATAAAATAAAACTATGACAGAGTGCAAACTCGGAGAAAACAATTGGGCATAGTTTGTTGATGAGAACTAGACAAACAATCCTTTTCCTCGTTTAGCAAATACTGCAACGTTTTCACAAAAAAGGATGATGATATGAAGTACAGAATATTGGGCTCATTAATGATGTACGTCACGTTTTATGCAACTTAAAAAAACAATTAGGAGTAAGCGAATAAATTTATACAAAGGAGAATCACCTCAAACGTGAAGTTAAATACTTCCTTAGTGACAGATCTATTTCTAGCAGATTTTCTTACTATATCTTCTAAAAAACGAATAAAAGCCTTCATATACAGAAACATAACTCTTGTTCCGTGAAGGTAATAATAGGTAGAACTTACATGAAAGAGGTTATAAACTGCATGAGAATGGACTCTCCTCACTCTCGACAATACCAGGGTATTTGGATGCTAAGTAGTAATCAGTAAAAATCTTAAAAATTTCTGTAGTTTAATCGTCAAACCGAATCTTCCCCTCTTTCTCCAGTACCATATACATACTCTTCGTAATATATAACTTTGTGGTCTATCAAGGTTTATGAGCACTTACTAGATATAGATACCCTACAGGTAAGATTCATTAATACGATAATTATCTACTGTATTAATAATCTAAACTCCAAATCTTGATTTGGTGATAGAGAAATTACGTTATTGTAACTACAGGATCTTGCCCCTATATAAGAGCGAAAACTACCCAGCTATATATATATATATATATATATATATATATATATATATATATATATATATATATATATATATATATATATATATATATATATATAGTCAACCAATTGAACAATATTAAAAATATCGCTATGATAACTAGGAATAATTGTCAACCGCAAGAAAAAAAGCGTAGGATTTTACTCATAAAACAATCTTATACAAAAACATTAGAAGAATGAATTACCCAACAAATGCCACAAATCCAAACGTTTACTGAAATGTGTATGTGAACAACGTGAAAGAAAATCAGTAAAAGCAGGCTTTTGTTCGCGTAACGCTTCAAAATATTTACGTGCTTCATATAAGTGGGCTGAATAATCCAAGAGAAGTTTTATTGATGAAGGCATTATCTCGATGTAATTCTCACAAATAGAATTAACATAATTCTGTGTTGGATATGAATAACATTTACGTCCATAATTAAGGTAATCATGTTGTGGCTTTGCTATTACTTCAAGACCTAACTAATACGAGAAAATATTTAGTAGAATAATAATATCAGTTTCTACAGAATATACAATTCAAAAAACTGGGTGAAATACTTCAACATATATCATTCGCCTAGCTAATGTCCTTTTTAATCTAGTTCGGGATTTGTGCAGGTGTTAGTTTGAAGCTTACTCAAAGGCTACCACATAGAAATCCATTAATTTAAAATTATGATGGTTACCAAAAAATAAGAATACCAAATAAAGTATAACATGTACAATTGTTATACGGGGAATAGTTGTTTATGGAAAACCCAACAATAATGATTAAAAGGCAGTAATGTCCTACTCCAACAATCGACCTACAGAAAGTTCTAGTACCTCCTATTTCATCCAACCACTATATCTAAACATTTTAGTCGGCATTTCTTCTCTTTACGTAAGAACTATAATTGACTTTAAAATCGAACCTCATTTTCAATACCGTCGTTTCGCAAAAAACGTTTAAGTAAACATGTTAGAAAAATTCTAAAATAATGAGTCAAGTAAACTCCATCCCTATGTAATACAAATCCATAAGAAACTCTTTCAATAAAACTTGATTTTGCCGTCTATTTTATACGAATTTCGAACCTGGTAACCACTAATTCATTTATAATCTTATTTTAATGATCCAAAACACTACCATTTGACTGGTTTATTTTATCACTGTTAAACAAATGTTGATGAAGAGCAATGAACGAAAACTAATTGTGACGAACATTTCTTCGCTCTGTTTGTCTTTTCCTAAATATCTGTATGGAATTCCTTCGATTTATCAAAAAGGTTTGCAGTTTATACTGTTTTTGGAATTGTTAAACAGTTATTATTTGAACAAAGAAAGTTGTGACTAATAAAACAAGTATAGGTTAAAGTTAACCTTAAGCATACATTGAAAGTTGAAAATTTTACGACCTCAAAATAGTACACGATATGCACTGACAGCTTGGTACTTTGTGTTGTCATCCAATCATTAACAAGACTCCTAAGGCTTTTACTTTCCTCATCTTACTGCCGAGTATTCAAGATAAACGTTATCCTGTAAGTGGAAAGTAATTAAATCATACAAGACGGTAAACAAGACGTTTACAGTGAGTAATTTATAACCATAGAGGAAGATCACTTGGTGATTTACAAATGTATATATTAATGGCTTACAGGTATGAAGATTGAGAAGTGATGGAAGAGGTTTCTGCTCTTGCTAAAATACTCTAATTTAGACATGTTAATCCTTGTAGCCACAAATGTCCCAGTAAGTGAAGGGTTTAATAGAACCGATTAACCAATTATATACACTTAAAACAAGTGGTTGATCACTAAATAACTATTTCCATAAAAATTATTGGTAGTTTCTAATGATATATAGCTTCCTGGTCAAAAGAACTAAGTACTGCCACAACAGGTCTGTAGCGTATTTCTAGTAACAAGAGTAAAAGTGATGGAAATGTTTTATTCCATATTTCTTTATAGATGTTCACAGATACCGAAGTCAAAGATATCAAGTGAATGCTTTAATTCTTAATTTAAGAAACTATTGCTCGGTTGGACAATGAAAATTGTCAACAAACTAAAACGACTAGATAACACCTATTTTAATTAAAGTATCACTCCCTCTCCATGTTATTCACCACAAAAATACAAAACTATCCTACTTTAACATAAAAACTGAAAGAATGAGCTAAAGAATTTTAAGATTAGCACAGTAGGTAAATAGAAGTCATACAGAAGAATCATCTGGTATGATCTACATGTTGCTTTTATCAAAACTACAAAAACGTAATAAGCTTACCCACAGATATAAGATCATTCCTATGTATGGTATGCTGAGATATTTATTCACTTCTGATGAAAGACTATTTGCTAATCCTAAAACATAGGAATCACATAATGAAAACTGACTAACCTTCAAAAACTGGTATAATAGCTTCAATTGAATAGAACAGATGATTTATTTCCGTTGAGGTAAGTATACCCAATTTTTCTAATGGATATTTGTACACCTAGAACCAGTTGAATAAATATGTTCGATTTTTACCTTAATGACAGTTTTCAGATCACTTACAAGTACTTCTTCGCCATCATAGAACTCAGATATGATCTAATAATTGGAATACTGAATGAAAAAAATTACCTGAATCCTCTCCATCTGACTTCCAGATAGGGCTAATAGGTTTGGTGTGGAACGGTGCTTAGAGGATTGAAACGGTGATTCGTGGCATCCTCCTTCAGACCGGTTCTGGGTAAGATCGAGACAACCATAGGACTGGCAAAAAGCTTCATTTTGAATGGTCATTGCCCAAAGAATAATTTTGAAACAAGGGATTACGCTAACTTGCTGGAGAGATCGAAAGTATAGCACGATTTTTAAAGTAACTATGTATAGCTTTAGTTTATACCTTACCACAACATATTTGATACTTGGTCAAAACATGAATTATGTACACAGATTGGACAAATACAAAATAAAGCGGAAAAAGAAACCATCTAAGTCAATAGCTTACAAATACGTTTTGTATAAGCTCTGAGTTGTATCACCAGTCACTAACAATGAATAAAGAATGCAACCTACCTGTACAAATTTGCTAAGGGACATAAATCTGTAGTAGCCCAGGTAACAAAACAGCAAACGCAAAAAAGCAAATATACAGATAAAGATCATGACTATAAGTGTCATTTCGATTATTGGATACAGTACAAATTTCTGCATGCATCCCAAGCCGTTTCTATGGGAAACCCCAGTTCTATTGACCAATCTACTAAGGATGTTGAGTGTATAATAGATTGCATATTTGCTCTCCAGACGTTAGGTCTGGGTTGTGCTGACACATCCTCGTCCTTGACAACTATATGGAAATAAAATACTATAACTGCATGATCACTTTTACCTAGGGGTGACATATAATAGAAGTTTGTGACATCATCCTCATGACGAGTCAATACAAGATTGAGTAAGGATGATTCTGAGTACGCGTCGTACCCAGATGCTTCTTTCAAATGTCACACTAGGGCACATGTGATAACCGAATTAACTAGTTCCTGCTCGGAGGAATTTTCTGACAATTCAGTTCTCAGATTTTTCCAGTCTACCGCAGGTGCATTCAAGTCTCCTAGGACTAAACATTGACCGTTTTGTGACCAAGTATTGAGACCATCTAGCAAGACCTCATTCACCTCACAGCTTGGACTGCGATAGACCACATCAATGGTGTGGTGTGTAGGAGTAGGTTGGAAGAAAGCTAGAGGCAGCCAGACCAAAACATGGCACAAATCCATGAAGTCACTGACAAGTTGACTAAGCCATGTTGGTTGGCGTAGACTACCTGGTTGGGGTCCGCGAAACGATAGCAACCGATGGTTAGAGACCTTGAATGACATGGATCAAAATCGTTTGCAATGGCGCAGGTGCATCCACTCTCTGTGTTCTCTCAAACTCTAATCTTCTGAATTCTTCACACAGGGTATTAGGGAATGATGGTAAATCAGTTGATGAGGTTATGAATCTTCATCGACTGAGATGGTTGGGCCACGTGTTGCGTATGCCTGAACACCGATTACCACGACGCGCAATGCTGACTAGTGCAGGGGATAATTGGAAGAAAGTTAGGGGCGGCCAAACCAAAACGTGGCATCAGTGCTTGAAGTCACTAACTTCTGGTCTGAGCCATGTTGGGAGATGCAGACTGCCTGGCTGGGGTCCGCGTGACTATCGTAACCAATGGTTGGAGACTCTTGGTGACATGGCTCAGAATCGATCACAATGGCGTCGGTGTATACACTCTCTGTCTTCCTTAAATTAAGAGATTAAAATCGCTTCATATCTGTCTAAGAACTAATTCTTTCTTCCTTTACTATCTCCTTATACACAATCTTTCTTCTATATATTACCACCACTGAATTAACTACTATGAATCCGGTGTTCATCTTGTTGTGCTAATGCGGTATGGCAACTTGGACCGATGCATATACGTGCCTGGTCCTACGTTGCAGCTGACTGACTGACTGACTACCTCAACCACTACGGGATTTGAATCGATAACTGAAACTCTGTGCTAATGTGGTATGGCAACTCGAACTGATGTACGTACGTACGAAGTTCCACGTTGTTACTGACTGAGACCACATCAATCAACACCTCATGTCATTTGAATTCCAAGCGGCAATTAACGAATCCACACGTCCCACTCTCATGGGATATGTTTTCAATAACGGTAAATGGGATAGCATTTCTAAATAATAAGGCTACTCCCTCTTTACGCTTCTGGATTCTGTCGGTTCTTACTAATATTAAACCTTCAAAATCAAGTTCCGCACTGTTTATAGACCGCGTCAACCAAGTTTTTGTGACTGCGATTGCATCCGGCTTCGTAGAGTCTATCTCCATCGAAGCCTCACCACTTAGAAATTTACAATTCTATGGTCCTCGACAGCATATAACCTTAGATTTGGTTCTTCTTCTGATTATCGTCAATTTATACGGTTCGCGAACGGCAAGTGTTTATGGACAAAAGCTCCTGACCGCTTTAGTTAATGTCCATTCTGTAGTACTATGTCCCTTTCATTGAGAGACTTAAATACTACTATAAACAGCATGGTTTGGTTTTTTTCAAGCCCTTTCGGCCACCTAGTCTATAAACCTTTAGCAAAGTGACTTTAGAAATATTCTGAGGCATTGGTCAGTTTAGTAGCTCTTCTATCAACTCAATTTCATGCTGAAAACGAGTTTTGAGCTCTGAGCCTTGACTCTATGAAAGACAACTGACCTGTCAGTATGACCAGTCTTTAATTTATCAGCTACTGTTTTAGGGGCCGGCTCTTCTTTAACAACATTAGGTCCTTTCTTATTCTTGATTTCACCCATTCATAAACATTCTTTGTAGTAGCAATCAGTCACGTTTCACACGCTGAGATTCCGAATGATTGTAGGTCACTTGGGTAGTCAAGTTGTTGTTTTTCTTGACAGAAACAGGCCTAACCTTGCGGTTAGGTTTTCTAGATGTTTACTGCTCGCCGCCGTTTGGAGGGCGAAAGACAGAAGGAACTTCTTCTCTTGTGCTTTCATTTCTAACAAACCTCTTTATAGGCCTTTGTTCGTTCGTTGACCCATGTAAGTCAATCGACTCTGAGCATATTTAAGGCAACTTCATACCGATATGATTATCGAGAGTGAGTACCATTTGATGTGTCTCAACTGTGTTTGCTTACGCTCCTTTTAACAGAATTCACCATGCACTAGCTTCGGATAGCAAGCTACTTGCATCCGAGAAGCAGTGCTGACACAATCATATGCAACTATTTTTACTAAGCTGTTTGAAAGTAGCAGGCGTTAGATTCGTGCAGACTTCGTGATAGCATCCATTGCACTCACCGCACTGCATACCACTTCCCACAGGGTGTCGACAACCTGGACGTTGACAATTGCTTTTTTACACCGTCGTCATTAATATGACGTTTACAGAAAGAAACTAGACATAAACAAAACCCAGAGACACGAGAAACTGATGACCAAAGAAAGTGAAAAACTGTGAATTGTTAGAACCAAATGCTCAAACAAATGCAAAACGAACCAACATACTCGAAAGTACCGACTATAAATTACTTTCAAGAAAACGATACTCTTGGCGAATACTTTAACTGAAATTAATTGAATTAAAGAGAAAACAGTAGTCTTGATGCGTAATAAACAATTAAAATTAACTCAGCAAAGAAAAATACGACTGTTCTTTTTATGTAGTGTGTGATATAAATAATGCAATAGTAAGACAGAAAAAATCATGCTTACTGTAATGACGAAACATTAATGTGTGAAGTGGGTTAATTCAGAACCGGGAGCGAACTCATAGTGACACCAACCAACGGTTTGAAAAATTGCCGGTTCTCTTTCGAGCAACTGACGATTGTATGTAACAACCTTCAACACTCAATCTCACTTAATTGGAAGTGGCAAATGAGATATCTTTTATTCCCTGTATTAGAAACTTCAAATGGTACGGGGTAATCTGAGCCACACATTTTTGTTGTTGTGTCGAAAACATAATGAAAGTTAGACACTATTTGGATGAGAGCTTATGAAAAATAATTAGTCTCAAGTTGTGATACTGTAGTGGTTCGTAAATCCCCCAGAAAAATAGTTTTACAAGGCTTTGTTATTTGTTCTGACCTCATTAATTTTACTGGGCACACCCTAGCTGAAGGCGCTCGACAACTTATTCTCACTACGCAGTGCTACGCAACAAACAACCAGCTTAGATCACATATTTCCAGACATACCGACTATCTTCAAAATATGTTTTCAAAATACTTCATACTTGAATTTTGAATGGACTGAGTTTTGGGTTCTTCAACTGTACAGGCATTAAGGACGAATGAGTTGTCAAACCCTGAAAATCCATGACATCATGTCATAAAATTTCATACTCCTACTCCATGATTATAAGTTTTTGAAGAGGTTTAGATCGTCAACATTTACATTCCCATCATTCAGCTGTCTAAAGAATAATATCCGGTGATGTTTATGAGTTTGATTATGATGCTAATTGTTAACTATTGAAGTGGTTAACTGGTGCTAGAAATCAATTTTAGTAGTGATGTGCTGATCCACATCAGTCATCTCAATAATATCACAAATACATCATCAGTGATGCAGTCCTGTCACATAATTCCGAAGTGTAGAAATAGGCTCTACCAAGCAAGTTGCGATTGCAATCACAGAAACTTGGCTAACTCAGTCTGTAGACAGTAGGGAAGTTGGTTTTTAAAGTTTCACCGGCAGTTATATCAGTCAGGCAATAATGTGGATAGAAGACTTCCTAGTTGGACGCCAACAGAGCGTACGGGTGAACTCAAAGTTTTATAGTCGGAAAACTGTGTCTCATGGTACAGTTTTGCGGCCAGTGTTATTCCTCTTTTAAGTGAATGAACTTCCTCGTCTCCTATCATCATCGGTTATGTTATATGCCGACAATGTCAAGATATGGAGAGCGATAAGAAGTAAAGGTGACAGCTTAGAACTGAAAATGGCCTGGATGAATTATCTGAATGGCCTAAAATTCGGCAGTTGCCGGTCAGTGCTTCCAAGTGCATTGTGATGCATATTGGTCATCAAGACGTAGAAACTACTGCACACTCCATGCAACAGCCACTAAAGGTTTTTAGAACGTTATGATCAATACGTAGGGTATTGAAGATACCATAGGTATTTGGAGTTTGACAACACTTTAACCAATAACACCTTCTACCATGAACCGCACCCACCAGGTGAAATCAAAAACAGAGGCGAGGAGGTTCGAAGATATATTCAACAGGCTTGTTGAGTTATGGTCTACTATGATATTATTACTGCTCTAATAATAAATCTAATCCTAAAATTGTACATTTGTCATGATATAACTGTCTAATCTATAAAATCTTACGTGGAAGTCACATCATTGTCTACATTGACTCATCGTATCGTAACAATTATCAATATATGATGGAGGACAAGCTTAGGCTAGAGATGGAACAATATATTTAATATGAATAAAAGACATAAGGTGACATTCAACAGGGACCACACCTGCATGGCCGAGCCATGCCATCCGATTAACTCGAACTCGTTCAACTCATTCTTCCTGTCTTCTTTATCGTTGGGTTTTTCTTCGCGCTAAATGTTGAGCATCCATTTTCCTAAGTGCGTCGTGTTAAGCATTAAGGATTGTATGGTTAAGGCCCAATGCCACTACAAGTCCATTTAAACTAATGTGGTCAGCATCCAATGTCAAATACTTACAGAGACATTTAATTTGGGGATTTATTTATCCTAAGTCATGACCAGCCAGAGGTTTAAACTCAACGAGTTTGTCGTTGGTAAACACTCTTCTGATAGGTTGCGATGCTTAGTAGCGTCTGGTCGTCTTTCATTACTATAACGGACCATATAATACAATATAGTGATAAAGAAACAAAGTACATTGAACTTTTTGGTTCTTCGTAAACTTCGTCGTTCTTTTTATCGTCTTTTCCAGCTATCCTGGAAAAGAAAGGAAAAATATGTAATTGTATGTCGAAATACATTCGTACGCTCGAAAAACACAAAGTGGGTGAAAAAGAATAAAACAAACTCATGCACACGTGATAGCGAAAAAGGATTTTTACAAAATGGTTTTTCGTGTTTTTGTTTCTTTTTTTGGACCGACAATATGAGTATAGAAGCATATTAAAATTGTTCATATATATTATTTAGTACAAAGAAAAATCGAGATGATATAATATATCAACCAGTATCTTACGTGCAAAGATCGTTCAAATGTTCCGGAAATCCTGCTCTTCTTCCAAAATTAGTTGTTTAAAGTTTATTTTCGGATACTGCCGAAGTTTCATAGTGCGTGTTGGTGTCGGATGAGGTATTATAAGTGCTGGAGCCATGTCTGTCGATCGTACCGAAGGAAAATCGACGTGAATAGGATTTCCTTCCGAATACGCAGCTTTGAGGCAATCGATGCTGATACTATCGTTGGTTCCTTTCTTATCAACTATATAGTACTTGGGTTCGCGTTGAAGAACTTCGAAAGGTCTTCGATGAGAGTCTCGACTTACGAAGACGTGTGTACTATATCGTAAGTCAGGTTGAACGAAAATATCAGTTGATTGTGGTCGAGTCAAAACGGGTTTAACTGGACGCGTTGCGTTTGTAAACCTTTTCGTGTAGGAGGTTAGATACATGTGCATTGAAGAAGATGAAGGATCCACGAATTCTCCTGAAAGTCGAAGTGTTGTTCCGTAAACGAGTTGAGCCGCAGTGTATCCAGTGTCAATTTTCACTGCATGGAGAATGCCTAATAAGACGAGTGGAAGAGCGTCGGTCCACTGAGAAATGTTTGCAGCTGATAGTGACGCTTTTAGTTGTCGGTGAAAGCGCTCTACAAATCCGTTTGCTTGTGGGTGGTAGGTGGGTTTTTGCTGCTTCTACTCAAGTCAATTTATTTCTTCAGGCATATATATATATATTTGTCGAACGTAAGCTTATCCCATATATCTACGGTTTTTTAGGTTGTGAAATTTTAAACGATGTAATTGCAACCGTACGGAACAATGGAAAATTGTTCGTTTCTTATGGGGGTGTGGCTAACCAGATCGAAAGATAGCATTTAGCACACATGAGCACATTGTAACGTACAAATGATTCCCTGAAGTTCTGTGTTTGGATTCAACATACACGAACAGGGGGAAGTAAGTAAAATTTTCCTGCGTACTAATTGTCTTTAGTTATAAACTCTTTCAGTTAGTTTGTACAGATAACTGCGGGCATGGAGTCCCAGTTATGTTTGCTTGGACCAAGGGAGAGATGATTGATGTAGTATGGATACTGGATGTACATCAAGAATAGCCAGCCATCTTTTGTGTTCTTCGTAGACGGTCATCAATGTTCGGTAGTGGATATAAGCAACGGCACTTGCATCTGCCGTTTATTTAAAACCTGTCGAATTCCATGTAAGCACGTGATTTTTACTCATCTACAAATGCCACAGTTCACAGGTATGTTATGTTCATCTTTGTATCATGAAGTACTTGATTTAGTTTTGAAGCTCTGTTGCAGACGAACTTGGCAGGCTGTCCAAGATGTAGATGGAAATATACCAGCTATTTCGTCGCCAGATTATAATGAAACGAACAGATTATAAGCATTAAAATCCACACACTCAGTACACTTTTCGGACAGATGACGGTGCAGGACACACTAAGTCAATTAATAGATCAAGTTGATGAATTTATACGCAAGAGGCGTCTGGCTACAGGTTTCAAACATGGTAAGTCCACTGGTTCTTTGGAAACCAAAATCTAAGTATTTATAAATGCATCTATCAAGCTAATACTCGTACTCTCTATTTCAGATAATCAATGAACACAAATCTCGTCACGTGCGTCTTCTGCGTTGCCAGTTTTTGTTAATACCCTATTAAATAAAAGTCTTGTATTCACTAAATACAGAGTTTCTTGTTATATTTGGTATAAGGGAGGGAAAACATTGAATGGGCCTGTAGTTGTGTTTTGACGAGCGCGTACCCTCACAATACTAGTAACCCGTCAGTGTAGCTAAGGTATTGGTTGGAAATCCGACGGCATCCCAATAAACAACTATGGGTTAAACGCGTACTCATCAACGTACTACTGCAACGCATCATGGCGTCTGAATTCGGTTATAAGAAGGCCCGGAATTAGGGGTTTCTCGTTGTTTGCTTATCATATGGTATTTCAATCAGAAACTAAGATTACAGGCAGGGACTGTTGAGATGTGTAACTGTGTCAACTGTCTTAACTTGAAATTACTACATATCAACTAGGTGCTGAGAAGCTCGTGTTTCACCAGTTTCTTACAACGATTAACTAGATAAAACGAAATAGCATCAATTCTATAGATTTATTCACGAATTTTAATTAACAATGGAATATGAAACAAATATTTATACCAGGTTCCAAATTAGATTGCAGCATTGGTAAAGTGAATCTGCAGTAGTTGTTTCTTTTCAAACGACAGGGTATAAGAAGTAACTCCAAAACACTGGAAGTGGTTGTGATAATAAAGTGGACGTCCGATACGCTTTTAATAATCTGCTGTTACTTGGGTCTCCCATAAAGTTTCATAGGGCCATAGTTATAAAGCTGAATGACTTTGTAAGATATGTGACGGATCATTCTTGTTACATTCTAAATAAAAGATAGTAATGGATTTAGTCAAGAATATTGAAAAGGTAAATAGACAAATTACATGTTTCTAAGGAAAGAATTTATGCAGTTGTGATTTACCTCGACTTCATAAATATCAGATCACGCCAGCTAATAAAACTTCTGCAAAGTACAGCATCGCACAGCTTTTATTATTTTGCTCCCACTTAAGTATTCCCATGCATCTGTGTCCGGTTTTACAGAAAGATATACAAGTTGATTTAGTATCTGGTAAACTAAAAGTTGCAGTTGTCAAAAAGACTCTTAACACTTGTCCACAGCCAGCAGCATTTAATTAAGACAGAACACTCCTCATCTAAGACTGTATACTGCTGTTTTGCAGGCAAATAAAAGCCCAGACACTTAGCTATCCCGCTGGGGAAATCGTTTAATGACAGTGGTCTTGAAACATTGATAGTGTTAGACGTACTGTCTAGAAATAAACACCAAACGTACTCAAAGCTACCAAACAATGCATGACAGCAACAGTACCAAAGGCATTTTTTTCCTAATTTTAATCAGACTGATTTGAGTGAGTATACACATTAGAAACAGGTAGCTGTACTTACTAAACTGATCTGTTTCGTTACAGGCTTCAAGCAATATACTTAAGTATACCATAATTCTTTCGACTAAACTGAATTATACGACAACCAAGAATACTAAACTAAGCAAGTGTCATAATTATTGTTTCATTTGCATAGATATGTTGCTCAAAGCAGTTAAATGGACATAATTCAGCCGACAAAACCAAAACACGAAGTATAAGCCGGTCGAACTTACCTAACAGAAGTCAAAGAATATATAATGCTTTCAGACTGAAGATAACAGTCATTTGTTCATGAAAACACAGTTTACAGTACAACAAACCTTCCTTCAGTAACATTATGTACTGACGGTCTACCTGGAAACAATCAACTATGAGATTAAACTCACTATGACTTAGGATATCACCCCAGCGTGCAATGAATGCGTAGTGGCATTGGGCCCTACCACGAGACAATACGAAAAATAGACATTCAACGTTTTAACGCTGGGAAATACCTAACAATGGAGAAGGCAGAAACAATGAATTGAATTAATCGGAGTTAATCAGATGGCATGGCTCGGCCATGCAGGCATAGTCCCTCCTGAATTTTACGTTATGTCTTTTATTCATATTAAATATATTGTTCCATCTCTAGCCTAAGATTGTTCTCTATCATGTATTGGTAATTGTTACGATGCAGTGAGTCAATGTAGATGATGATGTGACTTCCACGTAAGATCTTATAGATTAGGCAGTTACATCATAACAAATCTACAATTTTAGGATTAGATTTATTATTAGAGCAGTAATAATATCATAGTAGACCGTAATACTACATTGGGTAATCATCCGTAGTGAGTGAAAAGAAAAACAACACTACTACATAATTCTACAAATGTACAGTGTAACGCATAGGGCGTGGCGAGTAAAAATTATAGCCAGAGAAAAATTAACAACATAATCTAGTTATTTAATTAAAAGTACATTATGAAATGACAAAATCTGTGGTTACTTGAACGCACAGATGACTCTTGGCGATACATTAAGTTTACATGGTTGCCTTGCGGATAAATTCACCCTCTCGAAATGAATGCCAAAGGTTTCCAGGAGTGGTTAACCCATTATGCGTCTACTGCGATACTAGTGGGTGTCTGAGTGTCCTGATGTGCAAGTATGGTTGCTTTAGCGATAAGTCCCTTAACTGTGAAGAGTGCTTTTCCCTCAGTATCGTCCCAATTGATGGATTTCGTACTCCCACGAAAATAGTCAGTTAGAGGTTTTATAAGGGACGCGCATTTTGGTATGAACCGTCTATAGAAACTTACAAGGCCAATAAACTTGCGTAATTGCTTGGCGGTGGTTGGTTCTGGGTAATCCAGAATGGTCGCCACTTTGCTTGTAAGAGGTCAGATGCCTTTCCTATCGATAGTGTGTCCTAGGAAATCTAAGGGGTCAGTTCCGATTTTACATTTCTGAGTGCTTACAGTAATGCCATGTTTTTGTAGACGTTTGAAAACAAGGTCCAGATGCTGGACATGCGATTTTCTGTCCGAACTTGTTATCAAGCAATCATCAACATACGGATGTACGAAGTTGAGGCCTCGAAAAACGTCATCTATGAACCTATGGAATGTTCGGGCAGCATTTCTTAGGCCGAAGACATACGCGAAAATTCTTAAAGACCTCAAGGAGTTATCATAGAGGTTTTTGGAATATCTAAGATAACGTGTAAGCTTATGACATAACTCTGTAATGTCATTCTGGGTCGTTTGAGGCTTTTCGTTGGCTAAAAAACCTTGGCGTTGGAAGATTTCGTGATTCCTAGGGTGAGATCGGCAGATGCAGCCAGCTCGTCCACAGCGTTGTTTAGAAGCGACACCAGCACGGCTCGCACCTTTTGAAAAAGCTTAGATACGAAAAGTTGCCTGGATAAGCCATCATCGAAAGTTCTTTAGCTAGTAACCTCTCTCATTCTAGTACCAAGTCTGTCACAAAACCGTGTTTCAGGTCGATGTTATAAAAGAGATAGTCTAACCTATGTCTCCGCGTTTAAGGATAGATCGTTTAAGTGTTTAGTATGGTTCTGATACATCACTAGTAACAATACGAGGTGTTACGTACCTGTTGAATTCGCGTGGTAGTGCCTTGACTACAGCGAGGAGTTCACACCGTGCTCGTAGGAGTCAGCCTCTGCATAACATAACCAGGCTTCGATGTTGTATGGCCAGAAGTGTATTGGTTGAAGCGAAGGTAGAGACATAGACTTTAACTTAAGTACCTTGAGTGTCTGTTCAGTCATGGTGAAATATCAAGTGCGAGAATGAACGAGTGAGAAAAAATATATATACATATCCAAAAACACAGGAAAAATATCACGATATACAAAAAATGAAAGTAAGGCAGTGATATATAAAACCCTAAAAAGGAACAGACTCACATACCAGACCATGTTAGGTTCACCAATGAAGATGCCACAGATGCTTGGAGTTTGACAACGCTTTAACCAGTAACACCTACTATGAATCGTACTCATCAAGTGAAATCAAATGACAGAAGCGAGGAGGTTCGAAGATATATTTGATAGGCTATCAATAAATCGAGGATCGTCTGATCTAATCTGGTTAGCGATTGCAGGAGATGTTGAGCACGGCGTTCCCACTCGTGATCTGGTGCGAATGCATGACCGAGCGCCTTCAGCTAGATGATTCCATTAAAACTAATGTAGTCAGCATCCAATGTCAACGATTTACAGAGCTATTGATTTCGGGGATTTATTTAACGCTACAGCCTTTAGTCATGTCAACGCTAACAACTTTTTGACTTCGTATGCAGTATTCGTTCGTCCTAATCTTGAGTACTGCATACACGCGACTAGCCGCTGCTTAAAAGAGACAGTGAGCTTTTGGTAAAGGTTCATAGAACAGCAACTAAGCTGCTTCCCGGAATAGCGAATATCCCGTATGATGCTCGACTGGCTAAACTAAACCTAATCCTGCTGTCAAAAAGAAGAACTGGAGGTGACTTGACCACAGTTTTCAACTTACTTAGTGGTAATTTAGCATCTAATAAGTCCTCACTTTTCTTGTCTTTCAAAACAGGGAATGTATGTAGACACTCCAAAAACGTTCACAAGCCCAGAACAAGTTAACTGTCAGCTGACTATCGACTTACCCATTGAATCATAAGTGAATGGAATTCATACCTCAATACATGAATAAAGCCCCATCTATTGACTCCTTAAAAAGGAAGTTGGAACAACTAAAGAACACTAACAAAAGTAACTCAGGTCATCTGGCCTATCGTCTATTTCAGACTAAAACTACTCTGTAAAAATGTAGAACCGCGGTCTAATTTTTTATTAGTATTAGTGACAGTCTGATCAAGAAGATCTTACAGGGATGCCGCATCATCCTTTCCTCTGCCCCATTGTGACGTAACAAATAAAAATGTGATATCTGGAGTTTGTAAAGAACAGATTCAGGCTAACGATAGGATGATATTTTAAATGTGAGTAAAGACAAGTTATACAGAGTGAACACGTCTGCGAGGCTAAGCTATGCCATCCGATGAATTCGAACTAGTTGAATTCATTCTTCCCGCACTCTCCATCGTTAGGTTTTACTCCACTTTGAATGTTGAATGTCTATTGTCTTGTGTTCGGCTTCGAGTTTTGTGAATTTTGAGCCCAATGCCAGTGCATGTCTTTAAACGGTCTAGAAACATCGGTGAGGTGATCAGACTGCATGCATTTAAAGTAAGCTCATTGAATTTTTTACTGCCCACTTCTTATGTAAACGTATATGTGTAGAATTATGGTCTACCATGATAATATTACTGCTCTAATAATAAATCTAATCCTAAAATTGTAGATTTGTTATGATGTAACTGCCTAATCTATAAGATCTTACGTGGAAGTCACATCATCATCTACATTGACTCACTGCATCGTAACAATTACCAATACATGATAGAGAACAATCTTAGGCTGGAGATGGAACAATATATTTAATATGAATAAAAGACATAACGTAAAATTCAGGAGGGACTATGCCTGCATGGCCGAGCCATGCCATCTGATTAACTCCGATTAATTCAATTCATTGTTTCTGCCTTCTCCATTGTTAGGTATTTCCCAGCGTTAAAACGTTGAATGTATATTTTTCGTATTGTCTCGTGGTAGGGCCCAATGCCACTACATATGTACGTCGCATCGAAAGTACGTCTACACTTTAATCTTTTCTACCCTTCCATTGATTCTAAACACAGACAATCAATAACAATCATAAAATACGTACATATATTTCGACTTTTTACTTACACACTCACTCGCATTATGTGATTACTACTTTCATGCTAATGGATTTCATTATCTGTTAACAATACACTTCCCTAAAAGCTGATGATCTGACTTTTAAAAATTTTTCAGTAAATTCTTTGTACTACTGAGAGACTTAGCCTGTCAGAATACTAAGTTAACGGGACGTCATATATTTTAATCGAATAAACAGGAACTAACCACAATCTATCTTTCAAATGACAGGGATGAACCTCCAATGAAAACTGGACTGGGACACTAGAACATGACTGTCTCATGAGCACAACTGAGACTTGTGAACAAGACGACTTTAAACACTGTATTGAACATGAGTGTATTTCCCATTAACCTAACCTACTAGGTTGGAAACTCAGTATTGTAATCTGTTGTGCTATATCGCACGAGGATTTGGTACATGTTTTAAGATGGTTTCCACTCACTTTAACAAGTTAAGCCGGTATGTCTTCTATAGAGTCCACAAGCACACTTCAAATATATTACTTATGGAGATAACGAAGTAAGTCTTCATGCAAAGTAAATTTATATAACGGTTTTAGCTTAGGCAACAGTGTCATAATGGAGTCCAGTGTGTTCGCTCTCTCTTAATAAATTATTTTAAGAAACCCTTACATTAGCTATCAGTGACAACGTGCTACTGGCGTCTGACATTCGTGTCATATAACCATAAATTTTCGACGTTGATAGAATATTATGCCACAAATTCCAGCTAAAAGCCCAACATTGCAGGAGTACTACCCGAAATACTTTAAAGGGTAATACAGTGACGTTTCTTATATTTGAAACAAAGTGAAGATTTAGTTAAACTTGCAGACACATCATGAACTGACATGGCATACTCAAACGAGAGCTTCTTAAAAATAGAATGAAGTGGAATTTACGTGTGACGACCGCATTTCCTATTTTAATCTCAGTGGTTGCTGTAGCTTCCGAAATAGTTTAGAATTATGAGTAACATTCTAGATTAGTTTGGATACGCACTGTCGCCCAGTTGAAATCTAAACAAGGTAATTGGGTAAATCAAAGCTCTGAATTTCATTATAAATTTAAATGTACATTACTACCTGAACAAATATTACCACCCAGTTATTCAACCAATAATTGTTCAATCAGTAGTTAAGTATAAATTACACTAAATAGATATATTGATAAAGTCTAAGAGGATTACGAAGTGCGATGGATGAATGTCATCCTATCCCTTCTGGTAGGTCACCTATATATTATTCGAAGGGTAATATGTAATTTCGTCATAACACGGAGCATTTCCATTTTTAGAAGAGCGTTTTAATTCACAATCAACCATACACAATCACAGTCAATGCAAGCAACAAAATCTAGGATGACAGCGAATCAATAAGGCAGCTGCCATAGTTGAATATCGACTAAAAAACAGATGTAGTTCAGAAAAACGGAAATTCAGTAAAGACGTGGGGAAAATAAAGATTGCAGTGAAACAGAAATACTGTTATCTCAAATGAAATCAAATATCAACAAAATGTACATTCAAAGGAATGAAGAAGTATAAATTACAACAGTGTGCATGTGAAGAATTTTTACTTTCAGAAAAGGACCTCATGGTTATATTGCACGTAGTCATATATGACTAGTCATAACCTTTCATCTATGTACATTTTCCACGCACATATATATGTCTATGCAAATGTCTACATTCCTACTTATAAAGACAAATTATAGATTCGAATAAGCTGATTTGTAAAATGTCTTTTGGTATCAACTTACGGCTAATCTCTTAGCTTCATTCATTTTATCGACAGCTTGTTCGCATATAAAAATTGGATGAGGTATTGTCTTCATGAAACACTTGGTGTAAACTAGGTCAACTGATGTATTGTATGAATTTAGTAAACTAGTGGATTACCACGACTACGATCGCCTTTAATGAGCTTATTTATGATGCCAGATAAGGTATTGTCAGCCCCAACAATGTCTCTGATTGTACAAAGCGTTTTTGAGTGACTCGTATTAAATTATATAAAAACACAAGCTCTGTGTCCAATATAAACGGCTCTAATTTAAGAAAGACAACAAATTACATCGAAAATACAAAATACCTCGAACAGTGCGGCCTGTGTATGATAATTAGGAGTAATTGAATTATAGTATGAACTAAGAATCCCAGAAATAACGCAATTGAATCAAGAAGTACTACACAAGCACTAACGAATGTACTGTATTTAGAATTCGAAATCAGGCATTCAACAAGTACAAAGGAGTTATTAGTTCATTCAAACACCACATCCGCCACAGCTTAAATTGGAGTTTAAGTGTCTGTAATCAATTGTACGCCTTCTTCTCAAGTTCATACTGTGTCTGTCCGACAATGTATTGGATAAAGACTCTGTGTTATCTAGAATGCACTCATTATTATTAGAATTAACAACTGAAATCGGAACAAACTCACCTGGTTCCTGGAATTGTATCTGATCAACATGTCGATTGTGTGTACTTAAGTCATTGATATCTAGAAGTCGCACCATAGATTTCCCGACATTCTTCAGAACAATCCCCGTAGATGGTCGAAGATCATTGCCACGATAATATGTAACTTCTGCAGACTCCAAACATCTCATATTCGACCGAAGAATTCTTCGTTTTAATAGTTTTGATGGAGTCTCTTTCGTCACCGAATGTCTGACATTTCTATATTGCAGTAGAAAGTTATCTACTCCCCTCTACAGCTCAATAAATGTTGAGGCGGCAATAGAATCAATAGCAGTTTTCAATGTCCTGACAACATTTTCTGCCTGACCATTGGAACAAGGATGTCTGGGAGCAGTAAACAGATGTTTGCACTCTATACTATTTAACCAGGTAGTGACTACATCTGCAGCAAAATGAAAGCCGTTATCAGTCACTAACACCATGGGAACCCCTTCTCGACTAAACACCTTTATTAATGCTTGAATTGTGAAGTCAGAATTTGGTGAAGTTGTGAAAAAAAATTCAGGCCACTTTGAAAAGGAATCAGTAACTACAAGCGAATAGTATTTGCCAAGAAACGGACCACAATAGTCTGCATGAATTCTCTGCTAGGCCTCAGACGATACTGGCCATGGAGTCCACTTCAAATGTTGATTTTTCAGCTTATGACACTTTTCACAATTGTTTGCTGTACGACAAATATCTGCATTTATTTCTGGCCACCAACATGTAAGCCTCGCCAATGACTTCATTTTTTCAACATCTAAATGTCCACTATGAAGATCTTCAAGGACATATTTACGCAATGAAGGAGGAATAAAAACACGATCATTTAAACACAAAATACCATCAGGAGTAGTGGATAGCTCATCCCGCTTTGAAAAATAGATAGGAATTCTACGTTTCAGATTAGCATTCCAACCTTTCCGTATAGCATTAATTATACATCCAAAGTATCTACGAGTTTCTCTAATGTGATCTGGATGTTTCACTGGTAAAGTTTGCACCAACAAACAGTCTGAAGTATTAACAGGTTTATCTTGTAATGACTATCAAGAAATGTAGTCAACATGTTGAATTTGTTTGGCAATCCTGTGCTGAACCGTACAGTCATAGTCACTCAATGCAATACTCCATCGTTGAACCATAGCAGCTGAGGAACGTGCTAAGGATTTTTCAGGATGATAAATAAACTTTAAAGCTACATGATCAGTAAAAATAGCACGACAAGAAAAATTAGGAATAAAACGGGAATAGTATTGAAGAGCACCCACTATTGAACGAAGTTCCGTAAGATTTTTTGGAGATGGTGCATTTGTCAGTGGAGATAGTCGTTTCATATCTGGTCTAAAACCATTACCATCAACTAGGTATCCAAGACATTCAAAACTACATGCACAAAATGAACACTTATTTGGATTCAATGTAATATTCTTCTCAATTAAACGACGCAATAAAGCAATAAGTCTCTGGTTATGAACTACCTTATCAGAACCGTGAACAATGAGATCATCTTGATAAACTTCAACACCCTCAAGATCACTAACCACCTTATTCATAACTTCCTGAAATATGGCTGGAGAACAACTTAGACCAAATGGAAGGAAATTATATTTGAACAGACCAAAAGGAGTGTTAATCGTCGTCAAAATAGATGAGGATTGATCTAAAGAGATTTGAGGATAAGCATCTTTTAGGTCAACTTTCGAGAACACTTTAGAACCATGAAGTCGATTTAGAATATCCTCAGCCTCTACCGTCGTGCACGTTTGCTTCAACAAATGAGAGTTCAATGTTAATCTATAATCACCACATATTCTAGGAGTCTTGCCATCCGATTTCAGTGGCGTAACAATAGGAGTACCCCATACTGAAGACTGAACCGGTTCATCTATGCCTTTTGCACACAAATCGTTTAATGTTTTATGTACTGCATCTCGAAGACCATAAGGAATTATTCGTCTTTTAAGGAAGACTGGATCACCCTGAACTCGAAGTTTTATAGGCTGAATTTTCATAACTCCACTGCACTTAGCACACATATCAAATCTTTAAGTAAAGCATCAGAATTTTCTTTAGAAACTAGGAAAGACAACTCCACTTTAAGCCTTTTCAAATTCCTTAAAACCCAGTATAGAAAGTCCTGTTTCGCTAACTAAAAATTCACAAGGTATGTATGAAGAGTTATCATCTCTTATTAGCAATTCACAACATCCTCGTGCGGACAGTCTGTGTCCAGTAATCCCCAATATTGATATTTCAGTGGGTCGTACCACAACGTTAGGATCTAAAGATTTCAAGTTCTTGAATGAAATAATGGAATCTACGCTACCTGTGTCCACAATAAAGTCGTGAAATGAACCAAGCGATGTATATAATCGCTTTTGAATATGAGTATTACCTTTCGAAATGGTAGACAAAGATAAATGATCATTAGGAACAGCTGAATTATTGGAATCTAAATTACAGGATTTATTACTACTTGAGGCAAAATGAACAGTAGCTTTGCATACTGTTTGAATGTGTCCTATCTTACCACATCTAAAACATTTAGCATTACGATATGCACATGAATTACGAGAATGAAGTTTTCCACATGATAAACATTTGCCAAACTTGGTCTCACCTTTGTGATTTCCTTTGTAATTCCTTGTTGAAACACCTTTCATATTTACACGAGAATAGGAACCACTGTTAAACGAACGCAATTTTGATTGACCCTGAGATTGTATTCCATCATGACGACTAAGCAAAGTATTAGAAATCTTCATCGACTGGATATCAAGTTCATTCACTGCCTCGTAATTAATACACGCAGTTCTAGCATCTTGAAAGGAACAGTTAGGCATTCTTAACAACTCTCTTTCCAAACCCGGCAAGTTAATTCCTGCAATTAATCGATCTCTCAGTTGCACATGAAGTTGATCACCGAAATTACGTTTGGCTGCTTGTTTCTGCAATTCAATGATGAATTCCCTAACCTTTTGGTCATTTCGACGAATCATCTTATGAAATTTTGCCTTTTCACGACATTCAAAGCTAGTGCACTTTAAATGATTTAACAATAGCTCCTTAATAGTTGCATAAGGAAGTGAGATGGGTCTTTCTGGATATGCCAAAGTTTTCAATAAGCTGTACGCTTCTCTTCCGATGAATGTCAGGAAATGTGCCACAATTTTATCACCTTTAACATCCATCTTGGTCATGCTCCAAATTTCAAACATTTCCAAATAATCCTCAAAAGCTTCAGAAGTTGAATGAATATCTAACTGTTCCAACGCAGGCTCCATCGCGACGTCAATATGATAATTAGGAGTAATTGAATTATAGTATGAACTAAGAATCCCAGAAATAACGCAATTGAATCAAGAAGTACTACACAAGCACCAACGAATGTACTGTATTTAGAATTCGAAATCAAACATTCAACAAGTACAAAGGAGTCATTAGTTCATTCAAACACCACACTGTGCTACACAATTGAGCTTTTCTATAACACAAATTAGCGTGCTAAACAAAAAAAGGAATAGTTACTGAGCAAGAGTTCGATACCTAAAAATCAATAAAAATATTTCCAACAAGATGGGATCATCTATCTCTATACAAGGGTTCCAGAGATCTTTACAAGCAGACAGACAATGGTGAACAGCCATAAACTGAACCACGCCATGACTTTTAGTTTATTCAAACATGACCTTATTGACAATAGTCCGGCGACATGCAGTAGGAAAGTTAGGTAACAAAAGGTAAATCTTTGACCACGGACGCATGGTAAAAACTCAGACGAGGAATATTGAAGAACACAAAGTGTGGTTTAAAGTGGTCTGAATAAAGATCGAAGTACAATACAGAGAGAAGCACACAAATGACAATACCGTCCAATAACATACTGTGGAGTGATTTTCACATTTTACTATTCGTTACATGGTTACTTCATCCACTTGTTAGATATACTTGTATGTGTTCTGTGTTCACAAACACGCTCATTAAACTATTTACGTATTTCGCGTTTCCGTATTTCTTACCCCTTTATTTTCTCCCTTTACTTCTTTAAGGTCAACTCAATATCCTTTTCAGTTACACAGAACCTGAATTTTTCAATATGGCAAATTTTATGCTAACATTACCGAAATTTGTGTGTTATTTTATTTCTGAAGAAACCCAAAGTGGTTTGTTCACAAAATTTATGTACCCATAAGCTGTTTGTGAATAATAATAATATCAGCAAAAAACTTGAGTGCAATAACTGTATGAACACTTCAAACTATAGATGAAATTCACTTCATTTAACCAACATCATTTCCATGAACGGAGACTAAGTGTCAGATAGAAGAGTTCTGTAGGTCACGAATGATATTTTCTTTAGTGTGCTGGATTAAAGCTAGTGGCTCTGTCTTCAAGAGGCCTCAGTATACGTATGCAGAGAATTCATTTACCATATGGTTTTGCTCCTTTTCGACCCACACTGTAACTTGTTCTGTCTCTTAAGATTTCAATTTCAACTGGCATCGCAACAGATCACATAGCGTTAAGCCATGTCCTTCTGTCGCTACAGCCCGGGGGCAAGGTGTTAGTCAAACGTAATATGACACCACTTCCTCTTAAGTTTAGCCTGTCGCCCTGAAAAATAAGGGTCCAAATGACTAAATTTTGTTGTAATTTACTTTTGACGTCAGTCATGTTTGTCGAGTCGAGTTCTTCTGGAAGTTTTGTAGCTGTGATTAGAAGGCTAGTTGCTTCGAGTGTTACCTGAGACCTTGTAGAACAGCGTTTTCCGCACGGATATCTCCTGAAATGCCTCTTGTTTGAAGCACAGATTAATCTGGCGAATACGTCGTAGTATCACTTGATGAAGTTATCACGTCAGATTTCATCCTCAAGCAGAAAGAAATATGTGGGTCTGCCATAACAATGTTTTAACTAGGCCATTTAATTTGTTAGGTGAACAAAGACGGCAAAATTTGTCATCTAACTCAAAACATAAGAATCTTGATACCAAAAAGTAAGCATTATCGTCAAAATTTGACCTAATAGTTTCGAACAAATTTGCAACTGGACAGATTCTGAATGATAACCTTGATAGTGCACCTATAATGTCACAATGAGTAAAAATTCAAGTTTCACACGTTTTTCAACTTAGTTTAAGCTGCTTCTTCATAACAAGTTGGCATATTTGCTCATCGCAGAGATATTGGACATTAAATTTCACAATTTTGAAAAACACTATCGATCGTAAGTTTGGAGTGACGCGATGTGAGTTAGGATTAAGTGGTCCTGGTTAAGCATATTGGGCTTCTGCTCATGCATTTATTTACTGTTTTCCCTCTTACAGGACCACTTACTGTAGTTGTCTTCTGAATAGCTATTAATCACACTGAATCAAAAATCTTATAAAAAACCTGACAAAAATGGTTGTGACTGTTCTATAGTACGGACCCGAACCAACGATGAACAAGTTATAGAGCAAACATAAAAGTAGGGCTAGGATTCGGTATTAGAGATTGGGGTTAGAATTCAGTGTTTTCGTCACACTGGAATCTCAGTCAGTTTCAGTTTGGAAAGGACAGGAGGCTTGATGGCTTGTGTTAGTCCTGGCAATTGTGTTCTCTCAGTTGATCCAACTTTCTTTTGAAACAATCTACGGACGAAGCTTCAACCACGTGTTGAGATAATGAATTCCACTCGTTGATGATTCGGTGGGAAAGTCGATAATCAGCTGAGAAGTAATTTGTTCTGGGCTTCTGAACTTTTTTTGAGTGTCCTCGTAAATTCTGTTTTGGAAGACAAGAAAAATGAGGGCATATCAGGTGCAAATTTATCACTAAGCAATTTGAAAGCTGTAATCAAGTCGCCCCCTCTAGTTCTACGATATGACAAAGGGAATAGGTTTAGCTTGGCCAGTCGAGCATCATACGGAAGCTTCGCTATTACGGGAACCAGCTTAGTTGCTGTTCTCTGGACCTTTTCCAAAAGCTCACTGTCTTTTTTTAAGCAGGGGCTAGCCGCTTGTATGCAGTACTCAAGTTTAGGACGTACGAACACTGTATACAAAGTCAAAAACGTTTGAGCGTCGACATGAGTAAAAGCCCTAAGTATTGACCATAAAGTTCTAAAAGCTTTGGCGGCTATTGCACGGCAGTGTGCAGTAGTCTTCAGATCGGCTAACGATGACTCCTAAGTCATTATGTGTCTGGACAACAGGTAGCTCAGTGTTATTCATCGTGTATGTATCTGAACCTTGATGATCGATATGCATCACAACACACATGGAAGTATTTATCGGCAGCTGCCATGTATGAGACCATTCGGATAATTTCTTCAGGTCATTTTGGAGTTCTCAGCTATCACCCTTACATCGTATCGTTCTCCATATCTGGACATCGTCAGCATATAACAAGACCGATGATGATAGTAAGCGAGGAAGGTCATTTACATACAAGAGGAATAGCACTGGCCCCAAAACTGTACCCTGGGGCACTCCAATAAACACAGTTTCCCAGCTAGATAATTTTGAGTTTACCCGTACTCTTTGTTGGTGCCCAACAAGGAAGTCTTCTATCCACGTCAATAGATTGCCTCCAATTCCGACATTTTTTAGCTTATATAACAGCCGGTTGTGCGGAACCTTGTCAAAAGCTTTGCTGAAATCAATGTAAGCCACGTCTACAGGTAACTTTTGGTCCTTAAAAGCGCACCAGCTTTCTCGAGTGACTAATAAGTTAGTGAGACAAGAATAACCTATTCTGAAACCGTGCTGTTTCTCCGAGAGGATTCGGCTTACATCGAGGTATTTAAACAGCTCTTTCCGAATAATCCTTTCTAAGATTTTAACAACCATACTAGTTAGGCTAACGGGTCGGTAATTCTCAGGTTTATGTTTCGTACCTGTTTTAAAGACAGGACTTACTATGGCGTTCTTCCAGTCTTTTGGTAAACGACCCTGCGTAACGGAAAGCTTAAAGCATATACTTAAAGGGTCCGCAACGAAGTTAGATAATTCCTTTAGTAGCCTAGGATGCAATTCATCGGGCCCCATGGATTTACCTATGTCAAGCTTATTTAGAAGATCAATGACATCGAGTTCATTAATGGTCACGCTATCCAGTGTATGTGTGTGTGTGGGGTTGTATGCGCTGACGAGAAGGGTGCTTCTATGGTATATACATCGCTAAAGTAGTTTGAGAACACTTGAGCCTTACCAAAGTCATCTTCCACTAATGATGCGGCAGTACTGTCTCCCCATAGTGCAGGAATAATTCCTCTTCTTTTTGTCCTTTGGTTTATATAGGAATACAGGCGTTTAGGACATTCTATGGATTCCTTAACAATCTTTTCTTCGTACAGCTTTCTAGACTTACGGAGGGTCGAGGCACAGGTATTCCTAGCTTTTCGGTACTGAGATTTTGTTTCATCATCCCCAGTAACCTAAGTCTATCCCACATTTTTCTTTTACGGAGAAGGATGCGGACCTCCCTATTGAACCATGGTGGGGAGTTTCTCGGCCCCCTTGGTATAGTCCAAGAAATGTGGGGTGCGGTAACTTTTAAGTATAAATTTCGGAATGCATCCCAAGCCGTTTCAATTGAGGACTCTGGGTCTATTGTCCAATCTATTAATGATGCCGAGTGCATGATATCTGGTATGCTTGCTTTCCAGACGTTAGGTCTGGATTGAGTTGACGCTTGCTCGTGATTGACAGTTATATGGAAGTCAAAAGTTAAAACTGCATGATCACTTTTACTTAGGGGTGGCATGTAAAGGAGGTTCGCAACGTCATCCTCATAGTGAGTTAATATAAGATCTAGTAAGGATGATTCAGTGTCCGGGTCGTACCTAGTCGCTTCTTTCACATGTTGCACTAGGGCACATGTTATAACCGCATCAACTAGTTCCTGCTCGAAGGAATTATTTGATGATTCGGTTCGCAGATTTCCCCAGTCTACCATAGGTGCATTAAAGTCCCCTAGGATTAGACATCGACCACTTCGCGACCAATTTTCGAGCCTGTTTAACAGGACATCATTTACCTCACAGCTTGGACTGCGATAGACCAAACCAATTAGCAGCTCTTGCCCCTTGAATTTCAAGCGGCAACTAACCAATTCACACGTCCCACTTTCATGGGATACACTATCAATAATGACAAACGGGATAGCATTCCTAATGAATAGAGCTACTCCCCCTCCTTTACGCTTATGTATTCTGTCGGTCCTTACTAAAGCAAAACCCTCAAAATCGAGTTCCATATTATCTATAGACTGTGTCAGCCAGGTTTCTGTGACTGCGATTATGTCTGGCTCTGCAGAATCAATCTGTTCACCTAGCTCCGATAGCTTATTGAGCAAGCTTCGGGCATTAGTGTAACAGATCTGTAGCCTATTTAAGTGGCTTCGTGTTTCACCCAGAGTGGCTTTACCATCATTCTCTGACGAAGCCTCACAACCCGGAAATTTACAATTTTCAGGTCCTTTTCGCCAGCGTCTAACCTCATTTGTAGTTCTTTTTCGGCTTCCCGTCTTTTTACACGATCTGCCAACGGCAAGTCCTTTCGGATAAAAACTCCCGAACCCTTTAATTTATGTCCATTCTGTAAAATTAAGTCCCTTTCATTCGAAGATTTGAAAACTACTTTAAGCAGTCTAGATTGATTAGGCTTCAAGTTCGCTAAACTACCTATTCTATACACCTTTAGCAAGGTGACTCCGGAGATATTTTGATGCATGAGTTGATTTAGTAGCTTTTTTATCAGGACAATGCCATGCTCAAAACGAGTTTATTGGTTCGGAGCTTTCGCTCTCCTTGATCCTATGAAAAATGACTGATCTGTTACTGTGATCAGCCTTCGATTTTTCGACTACTTTTGTGGGGGCAGGGTTCCCTTTTATATCGTTTTTCTGTTGCCTCCTCACAACCTGTACCCATTCTTCAACGTTGCTTGGAGAAGCAACCACAGTCGCGTCAAACATACTGTGGGATTCCGGAGGGTTTTCGATGACTTGGGAGGTCAGGTATGGTGTCCCTTTAGAAACTGATCGAGCCTTGCGGTTGCGGCTTCTGTGTTTCTTTCTGGATACCATTTTGAGGACGTGGGACAGAAGAAACTTTTTTCCTTGAGTTTTTTGTGTGGACAGAACTCTTTGAGGACTGTTCTCCCTCCTTTGGTCGGTGCGAGTCATCTGTTTTCGAACTCACTTTAGTTTGCCTCACGCCAATCTGCGTGTCAACGGAGCGAGTACTTGATGATGTGTCGCGACCACTCTTGCCAAAACATTTTTTAGCAGCACTAACCAATGAGATGGCCTCGGTTAGCAAGCTGTTAGCATCCGAACAGCACTGTTGACAGAACCATACGCAACCATTCCTACTGAACCGTTTGAAAGCTGCAGGCGTTAAATTTGTGCAAACTTCGTGGTACCATCCTTTGCACTCATCGCACTGCATACCGCTTTTAACAGGATAACGACAGCCCAGGCGTTGGCAATTACTTTTTTTGCACTGTCCAGTCATTTAAACACGGTTTTTTTTAGAAAGAACTAGATGCAAAAATACTCAGTGACAAAAATAATCTAAGACCAAAAAAAGTGGAGAACTGTGGATCATTAGAACCAAAAGTACTAACAGATACTATAAAAAAACAGAGTACTCAAAAGTACTGACAACAAAACTACTTTAGAAACAAAAACGATAACCTAATCGAATACTTTAACTGAAAGAAACTCAAAGTGAAAACCAGTAGTTTTGATACGTATAAACGATCAAAACAATAGAATTTACTCAGCGAGGAAAAATACCACTGTCCTTTTTGAATGCCCTATTTTTAACTCCTAGTATAATGACGCATTCGGTTATCTCTTCCATATCTTGGTCAGCTAGGTTGCTTCTATGTCACTCGGTTTTGTGTTTTAGACTTATCTTACTTTGAAGTTTAACCCTAGCAGTTGTCATTACCTACATAAGTTTATTTTGTATGACATTTAACTAGTCCATTCTAAAATGATGTTGGATCTCTTAGGTTGTTGCTCTAAAGTGTCGCAACTCAATTGCTTTCCAAAAATTTTCACGATTCATCAAGACACTTGGAATGTATTATTCTTTAACAAGATCCTTAGGTTCCACTTTTCCACAGTTTTCATAACGTGTGTGATTGTGGTAGGCATAGTGGGAATTGTGGCGTTTCACTAGTCGTAACTCATACCATTGTTAACAAGTATTCCATCACTCCTGTTATTCTGGAACTTGTGAAAATAATTACTATGACTTATCATAACACTACAGCTTGATTAGATCAAGTGTGGAAACGAAAGTTGTAATAAAGTTTGTGGAAGAGGTAGATATATGGAAAGTTAGTTAAGTATTTCTCTAAGTTCAACCTATTATGTGTGGTAAGTTTTGTAAACTTCAAGAATTCAGTCAGTAGCTAGTTACTTAAATCGTTGTAGTTCCTGCTATGTACAAGACGCGAATTCAAAGCTCTTCGAAAATAAGAAAATGGGACATAGTAATCAACTAAACAACTTGGTTTTTCTCACCATCCGGTCACTTTTGACCAAATTCAACAGAACTGAGCCCCTTATTATTGTGTCGGTTGACATCTTTCGGGCCGCAAAACAGCTCTTCATACTTCCGAGTATCAGTTACTTTCGCATGTTTTGCCGATCCAGCCTTCGGCATCGAAATTCGAGAGTTTGGACGAACTGTTTAGGGTAGTATAGGAGATGTAATTACTACAGACATCCTTAAAGCAGTCTGGTAATTGTTGGTGAAACTATCATATTTTTCACACCTAAGTGTCATGAAGAGAGGCAAGGGTTTTCAGCAAATATCGCTATCCTGTCGTGATGGATTTTTCTAAAACCTTTGCCAACTATAAGAACGTATCATTTTATAAGGTTCGTTCATGTATGTAACCCGAAATCGCTAAGTTTACAAATATGTTCCGCGAAACAATCCAGTTTTGTAAAGTAATTGATTGTCTTAGTGATCCAAAATCGTTCGTCTTACTATACATAACGGGTGGTTTTGCTGTATGTTGTCATCTTGTTGCTGGTTTCTAATGTTATTTCTATTGCTTTTGCTAATCCAGTGAACATATTTTCCATTATTTTGGTTCTAAATTATACTGTTGGAGGTGTGTAAAGACTTAGACAAAGACTCCACCATGTTAGTTCCTACATCTCTCTCAGTTTTGTCCCTTCGGCTTGCCTATCATATTTATCTACATCTAAAAAATAAGGATGCACCCCATTTCATTTTTCGGACTTTTTGTTGTGTCTTCAGGTCGCTGGTTATGTTGTCATCGTAATAGTTTGTCGGTACTATGATATCTGGAAAACTGAAGAACTTCCGCAAAACTATAGAAGACGTACGTGAAGGAAAGGAGCATGCGTTAGAGGCTATCCGTAAAGATCTGACTTCGATTCCCTACATCTCAGAGCTTGGTAACTTATTTTTTGGGTTTGCTGACTGTTTTTTAGCAAAGTTGGATCATTTACGTTCCCTAACTCTGTCTCACAATAAAATAACGGGTGCGTTAATGTTTCATTAATTACCATGTGCGGTTTAGAAATACCTCAAGAGATATCAACTCTGCAAACTTTGGAACACCTGAATCTCTTTAATAATTGTATTGTGGTAGGCACCAGCGTTTACTGTTGATGTGCTTTTTCAAAGGATATCTCTCCAAAGATTGTGGAGTTAACATATTTACGATCTTTAAATCTTGGGTAGGTACTATTTTATGTCATTTTTCTTAAAATTGTGAGAATGAATAAGCTGTCTGTCTTACCTCGCGGTTTTGGTGCTTTCCCTTCCCTCGAAATTCTCGATTTGACGTATAATAACTTAAAAGAAACTAGTTTGCCTGATAATTTCTTCAACTTGGTAACACTTAGAGCTCTATACTTGTCAGATAATGATTTCGAACGCATTCCACCTGGCATTGGAAAACTTGTGAATTTGGAAATAGTAAGGTCTTAATATTTTAATTGAATCAACAAATTAGTTGGCTCTTCGTGACAATGACCTTGTGTCTCTACCAGCAGAGATATGTTTACTTACCAGATTAAAAGAACTCCATCTTCAGAACAATCGCCTTGCTGTACTGCCTCCTGAATTAGGTAAGTCAGGTTTGTTAGTACTTTATTGTTACCGTCATTTACACTTGTGCACTAGACAAATACTCATGCCAGTTGTACGACAGCTCACGGCATTGCTAAACTAACTGTTGATTCTTTTTGTAGAAAATCTTTTGATATATTAGGGCACTGAGGTACGGGGCTTAGAAAATTATTAAGTCACCTGTCTGTTACTTATCAGATAAGTATAGTGGAGATGCTTTCAAATTTTACCTCATGTATATGAAACACGGCTTGTGCTTAGGATTGTTTTTTCCCAAAATATATTCCCTGTTTTATTGACCCACTACAGTTTTATTACAGGAGCTACGCATCTAAAGTTGTGAAATGACTTAGATACTTCTTTATTCCTGTATTTTTGACTAATATGAAGTTACTGGAAAGGAGTTTTTCTCGTCACATAATGTACTTAGTAATTAAAACTATATTTCCGTATGTAAACATAAAATTTATTTACAAAGACAATGTAATTATATTTAGGTGATCGATTCAAATGTATTATTTAGTGTTATTCCAAGAGACAAGTCGAAATAAGCGACATGGTAGTGTATTCGGAGCGTTGTGTAACATGGTTCATCTTCACATTTAATTGGTTCAATTATGAAGTAGTAAATTCTTAGTGAAACTTTGTTATAGTGCTAGTTCATGCACTATTTCTCAAACCCGACCATAGCTGATACCTTGACGTGGTAGTCAGGCTTGCCTATCGTAATGAACCAATTGAGCAGCATAACAGCAATGCTGCCTTCCCACAAAGAAGAGTGGAGTTAGAAAAGGTCGACTCTGAAAATGCACATGTCGCCTTATCTTATGGATTTCCGTCTCCGGCGGTAAGGCCTTTTGAAGAATGCAGCTAACACGTTAAAAACCTCCCACAAAAAGGCCGTGCGCGACTGGCCTCAAGCAGTTGTCCCTTGGGCTCTGCGGTCACGCTCCCAGGTCGTTAAAACTAACACTAATGTAGCTTTCTTTTCAGGTTCCTCAGAAAATATCCTTCCACAGTGTGGGCAGCCGGGAGGTGGCATCAGCTCTCATACCCGTAACAGCACGCGTGACCAAGTTGGTCACAACTAAATTCTTCCTACACTTAATAACTCTCTTATCACCATGACTCACGTTCCTTTATCTCCGCGTCGCTAATGCAAACGGTTCGAGTACGCGGAACGTTATTCCCGGTCTTCTGAAACTACGCCCTGAACTACATGTAGGAGCATTTAACGTCCGAACACTGCCAAATAAGACATCAGGCTTCTCTAGCTAGGACCTTAGAATCTAATTTAGTGTCTAAAATATTAGCTTCAATAATACTTTGACGCTGATGAAATGCAGAGTCTTTTGGTAGCACTGAGTAACAATGCCAGAATGTTTGGGATGCGCTTCTCTCCCTCCAAATGCAAGTTGTTGCTTCAGGACTGGTCTGCGTCAACACCTGAACTAAGGATAGGGGGTGAAGTAGTCGAACGCGTCGACAACTTCACTTATCTTGGAAGTCTGATCAGCCCTAATGGGTTGGTGTCTGACGAAATCTCAGCACGGATTCGAAAAGCTCGCTTGGCCTTTGCCAACTTACGTCATCTATGGCGAAGGCGAGATATCCGTCTATCAATTAAGGGACGAGTATACTGCGCGTCAGTTCGTTTCGTTCTACTATACGGCTGCGAAACTTGGCCTTTAAGAGTAGAAGATATTCGTAAGTTACTAGTATTTGACCACAGGTGCCTTAGAAATATTGCTGGGATCACCAGGTAAGTAATAGTGAGGTTAGACGCAGGGTATTAGGGAATGATGGTAAATCAGTTGATGAGGTTATGAATCTTCATCGACTGAGATGGTTGGGCCACGTGCTGCGTATGCCTGAACACCGATTACCACGACGCGCAATGGTAACCGGTGTTAGGGATGACTGGAAGAAAGTTAGGGGCGGCCAAACCAAAACGTGGCATCAGTGCTTGAAGTCACTAACTTCTGGTCTGAGCCATGTTGGTAGATGCAGACTACCTGGTTGGGGTCCGCGTGACTATCGTAACCAATGGTTGGAGACTCTTGGTGACATGGCTCAGAATTTATCACAATGGCGTCGGTGTATACACTCTCTGTCTTCCTTTAAACTAAGAGATTAAAATCACTTCAAATCTTTCTTCCTACGAACTAATTCTATCTTCCTGTTCTATCTCCTTATACACACTCTTTCTTCTATAAATAACCACCACTGAATTAACTACTTCTATGAATCCGGTGTTCATCTTGTTGTGCTAATGCGGTATGGCAACTTGGACCGATGCATATACGTGCCTGGTCCTACGTTGCAGCTGACTGACTGACTGCCTAACCAAAGCTCGTGAAGAGCAGACTAGAGAAAACCAGGCTGGTTTTCGACTTGAACGTGGTTGTATAGACCAGGTATTCACACTACGTCAGGTCCTAGAAGCATTTCTCATGTATCTTGGGACCACCAAGTAAGTAATGCAGTTGCTAGGAAACGGGTATTAGGCAAGGATGGCAAATCAATTGATGAAGTAGTGTAACTTCGTCAGTTGAGGTGGCTGGGACATGTGTTACATATATCCAACCACCGACTGCCCCGACGAGTGGTGTTTTATAGTGTAGGAGTAGGTTGAAATAAATCTGGGGGCAGCCAGACCAAAACATGGCACGAATCCATGAAGTCACTGACAAGTCGACCAAGCCATGTTGGTTGGCGTAGACCATCTGGTTGGAATCCACGAGACGATAACAACCGATTGTTAGAGGCTTTGAATTACATGGCTCAAAATCGTTTGCAATGGCGCAGGTGCATTCACTCTTTATGTTCTCTCAAATTCTAATCTTCTGAATTCTCCATGTCCCCTTTTTCTCTTTCCAGATTTATTTCCCTGGATTATACTCCTTGAATAACATTTTCAAACCCTAATGTTTCCGATTACTGCTTATACTCTTACTACCTCTACCACTATAGAATTTGAATCGACAACTGCATCTCTGTGCTAATGTGGTATGGCAACTCGAACTGATGTACGTACGTACGAAGTTCTAAGTTGCTACTGATTGACTGAATGACTAGGTCTCAAATTGCTTATTCTATATAAACGGGATGTTGTTTGATTCCTTAAATCGAAGTTACTTAAGTCATAGGTATAGTCTTTTATTATAGGGATAGGACTTCAGTTTCTATCCCAACTAAGACGTTTTCACTCATGCATATGTACGCTTTTGTCTGGCTTATTGATGTCGGAATCCCAAGTTTGCTTGTCCTTGTCCAGTTAATCAGGAATAAATGTTATATTGTTTTTCTGCTCATACTACAATAGAATTCTTCTTTTAGTCGTCATTTTTCTCTCAACCTTCCAAGTTGTGGGGAGATAAGAGGACTAAATCTTATAAAGGCTTTTTTCACTGCAACAATGACGATCAAAGCAAGATTTAGGGGGAAAAGCTATAGCATTGGTTTAGTCTTCCACCAACTCATTTTTAAATAAATGCGTCATTCGAAGTATGTTTTCCATATCTTGGATGTTAATACCTATTAGTGCCTACATTTCACTTTCATCTGATAGAAAAGGATACAGTTTCCAAGCTTGTCATATAATTTGAGAACAAATTAAAAGGTGATCATAATTGAAAAAAGAAGCTCCTTTGCGAGTCTCTTATGTTACCGCATCATTGATGAAAACGAGATATAGAAGTACAACAGGACGAGTAGGGGAATAACCTACATTGTGGTTACCATGGAATGTAAGCTACCATCTCATAAATTGAAATCACCATATGTGATTAAAGGTTAACCGCTGAAGGCAGTAACAGCAAATTAAGTAAACTCGTCAGCTGAAAACGATAGTAAAGACGAAGTGTAGTCAGGATTCGAGCGCACTTTGATAACATAAATGTAACTATATTTTAGATGGGATTTTTACGTTGGAAAGCCCATAAAATCATTCAAAATCCTAAAACACTCAGATTGACACAGAAAATCTTTACAGCCGTCAAAGCACCATCACCTTTCTATTCCTAAAACAATCCTAATGGTTACAGCACTAGACATTCATTCCATAAGTTCCAGTCTCAAACACTGCCCTGCCTCTGGCTTGAGAAGCCATTTAGTGTTATTATCCTCACACAAACAGTGTTGCTGAAAACCAAGTTTGTATATATGGTAAGTTACGAATGTTTAGTCCTGTGCACATTAGTTAAGGTGTGTCATTATGTAAGTAAAATACCACATATGTATATTGTTTTTCGACTCGAGTGCTTTTGTTATTGTCTATTTATTGATGCAAAGTGATTTACTGCTTTCTATTTCCAAGGTATACTTGATCTCTGTGGGCCTAAACAGGTAGCTAAACTATCAGGCAATGATTGGGTTTCACCAATAGAGGATCAGTTACAAGTTGGTCTCTCTCATGTCTTTGATTATATTCGGTCAGAGACATACAAATTGTAAGTTTCAAAATATGAAGATATATTTGTACTGTAAACTGTCCATCATTTTTGTGTTTATTGTGTTTGTAAGAATTTTCCTTCTCTAAAATTTTTTTGCTAGGTCACGCTAACTTATTGTACAATTATACTAAAATGGCTTTAAAAGAAAAATAAGAACAATCCTAACTGTGTCATTTTTCCTGGGGGCTGATCTATGCACAAATATACACAGATTTAAGTAATTATATGTGAAAATTATATTTGAAATAATTTCAATTGCTGAGATTATTTCAAATATAATTTTCACATATAATGACTTCTCTATACTCGGCGCCCAATTTTTATCAAACTATTCGTTCTAATATTGACGAATATTCGTATATATTTAAGTAACGTATAGTTTGTCATTAATTACATATCTACTATTTTTAGGATTTCTAGTACTCAGTCACTCTTGTTTACCAAGACATACTCCATAATCTCATTTTATACCAGTTACATTCAACCATCTAGTATCCAAATTATGTAATTGTTCGACGGTTATATCTACGTGTTTTGTCACTAAATTTTAATACACCAGTAAAGTATTAAAATACATTTAACACATAAGTCATGAGATGGGACAAGTTAGTGGATTGCGATAATCTTTACAACTATTGTAGAATTTCTGTTAGGGTTTATGGAGATTCTTCAATTTTACAGTTAATATCACAGAAAGATTTTATTTAAAAAAAAACACTGAGAACGCGAAGGTACTGGAAAGCTGTTTAATCCTAGTATGGGATTCGTCAGGATTTCACATCCATGGTCCTGCTACCAGGGATTGAACCCAGGACCTCGAGTCTAGCTTGAACGCCTAACCCCTATACCATTAAGCCGGCATCCTACGGTTTATATTCTTAACTTTAACTGTAGAATTACTCAGTCATCCACGCGCACTTAAAAACAAGTTTAGAATTAGCCTCAATTAGTAAGATTTTACTTCGAAGTAGTACGTGTCTAAGAATAATAGCCACAGACTGGTTACATACATAACGTTTCTGTTTATATGTACAATTAACAGAAAACTTTAATCAAAAGTTTTCATGTTACCATATAATGAGTATACATTGATGGACTAGCTAGTTTCCGTATTCTACTCTGTACATTAGTACACACTGGCCACCATCCGAGTTACACATCAATCTATATACGAGTTATTTTTTAGAATTTTTATTTTAGACAGTCGGTAAAAGAATCATTTAACACACTTGTTAAAATAGTTCTCACACTACTATCAGTACCAGATGGGTTTTCATCAGTGTTGCTGAGTCGGATGAAAGATTCAGTAGAAGCCCATTTTCGAGATTAACAGTCCGAATCCCGTAAGGATCGGTCGTGCACAGACCAAAGTGCGATACTACAGGTCATCTTTAGGAAATCATTTGAATAGAATTCGCCACTATACATCAATTTTGACTATGAGAAAGCATTTGACGGTGTGGATAAGAGGACTTTATGGAAACTTCTTCGACACTATGGTGTACCTGAGAAAATCATCAACACCATCCGGAATTCATATGACGGGCTACGCTGCAAAGTGGTGAGTGGAGGACAGTTGCATTCCAAGTGAGGACCGGAGTCAGACAAGGCTGCTTACTCTCCCTCGTTCTCTTTCTTGCAGTGATTGACTGGATTATGAAGACCTTGACATCTGGAGGGAATCATGGAATACAATGAACATTTTAGATGCAACTGGACGATTTGGACTTGGCAGATGTCTCAGCTCTTCTATACCATACACACGAACATATGCAGGTCAAAGCAGCCCGACCGTTGCTGCTACCTTGACGTGGTAGTCAGGCTTGCCTATCGTAATGAACCAATCGAGCTATACTGGCTGGAACAATCGTTTCTCAAGGTCCTACCATCCCATACAGGTTGGTTGAAGAACAGTAAGACTAAGAGCGGCAAACCAAAGGTCCGACGGCAAAGTCGTACTGCTGACTGTATATAGGTGTGACGACAGTAAGGTTTTTCCTTCAGAAAGGCAGCATAACAGCGATGCTGCCTTCCCACAAAGAAGAGTAGAGTCAGAAAAGGTCGACTCTAAAAACGCACATCTCGCCTTATCCCACGGATTTCCATATACGACGATAAGGTCTCAACAAGTACGGAGCTAACACGAAAGTTACTCATAAAAAGGCTGTGTGTGACCGGCCTCAAGCAGTTATCCCTTGGGCACTGCAGTCACGCTCTCAGTTCACTAAGACCACCTCTAACTCAATTTCCTTTTTAGGTACATATAGAAGAACCCTTCTATTGTGTGGGTAACCGAGAAGTGAAAACCACCCTCATACCTTTAGCAGCACTCAAGATCACTATTCATAATCAATCTCCCTCTTCAATTCCTATTATTCCTTCTACCTCGACTTTCAACTCTAAACTTCCTCTTTTGACTTCCTCCTCAAGTGTCACCATGACCAACAATTCTAGTGCGCGAAATACTGTCCCAGGTCTACTGAAACGTCGCTCCAAACTACACGTTAGACCCTTCAACGTACGCACCTTATGTCTCTTATCTGCTCTCAGTCTAGACCTTTAGAACGATAAGTGGGTCACTTTAAGGAGCGTTACAGCTGGCCTTCAGCTACTCTACAACTACCCACCATTCCCAAACAGCCTGAATGGAACATTGAACTAATTCTTTCTCCCTGTATTATATCCCTATATGCAATTATTTTCTATATATTACTACGATTAAAGTAGCTACTTCTATGAATTTGGTGTTCATCTTGTTGTGCTAATGAAGTGCGGCAACTTGGACCGACGTATATATGTGCCTGGTCCTATGTTTTAGCTGACCGACTGGGGTCAAGACAACCAGCGTAGCAATAAGCCTCAATATACACAAGGGAAAAAGGAAGATTCTAAAATACAACACGGAGAACACCAACCCAATCACATTTGATATAGAAACTCTAGAAGAGGTGGAACTTTTACGTGTTTAGCCACATCAATATTTCGGCACCTAACTAGAGCTCATGAAGAGTCTGCCTGAGAAAACGAGTCTGGTTTCAGACCTAGACGTGGATGAATAGACTAAATATTCATCTTTTGGTAGTTTCTGGAACATAAACATACTTTTCGACGTCCAACTATGGATGGATTCCTTGATCTTAAGGTGGAGTTTGACTCTGTTACTTATGAGGTTCCGTGTCATTGTCTGTCACTAAAGGGTTTATCTGAGAAGTACATTAATCTTGTACAGGCTCTCTCCTCAAACACTGGCGGAGTTGGAGTTTATGGTGAACTGTCATCGGCACCGGTAACTTCAAGTGGTGTTCGTTTTCCCATCTTTATTTAACTTTGTCATAGATACACTTTTAGAGATAACACTCACCGTTTGAATTTTCGGGAATTGATCTCCCAGGAGATACACTCATTGACTTGGAGTACGCAGTTCTGTTTGGTGAAGAAGCTGAAAAAATGCAGATTCTTCTGACCACCTTAAGCAATAATGCAAGCATGTTTGGGATGTGGTTCTCTTCCTCCAAATGCAAAATATTGCTTCACGATTGGTTCACGTTATCGCCTGAGTTAATGATAGAGAATGAATTAGTTGAACACATCAACCGCTCCACTTATCTTGGTAGTCTCATCAGTACTGATAGTCCGTTGTCTGATGAAATCTCACTTGTGGCGTAGGCGGGAAATACGTCTCCAAACCAAATGGGGGAGTTTACTATGCAGCAGTTCGTTCTGTTTTACTTTAATTTCTTAAAGGCCATTTAGAATAGAGGATAATCGTAGGTTACTGGTATTCGATCATAATTATCTACGAGGCGTTGCTCGTGTACTTTAAGATCATGAAATAAGCAATGTCTGGGTTAGAAGTAAAGTACTAGGTAGAAATGGGAAATCGATTGATGAGGTGGTAAATCTTCATCAACTGTGGTGGTTTTTATATGTGTTACATACCCAACCATAGCCTAACTCGACGAGATATGTTTTCTGGCGTAGGAGTAGGCTGGAAGAAAGGTAGGGGTGGCCAAATCAAAACGTATCAGTCCATAAAGTCAATGACAATCGGACTGAATCATGTTAACAGGTGTAGACTACCTTGTTAGGACCCGGTTAATTAACATAACCAATGGTTAGAGACAAGTCTCAAAATCGTTTGCAATGACTCAGCTGCATCCATTTTTTGCCTTCCCTCAAATTCTGAATTCTCCAGCTTTTGTTTTATTTCGCCACTTTGAATTTTCTTGAATCATATTTTCGATACCTAATCTTTTCTGTTATCAATGATACTGTCACTTCCTCTACTATTCTGGGATTTGGCCTGACATTGGGCTTAGCAACTTGAACCGATTTGCATACGTACTGGATTCTACGTTGTGACTGGTTGACTGACTGACTGGAATAGGTGAAAATTTTTATGTGCCTGGGCAGCATCATCGATATACAAGGAGGATCTGATGCAGATGTGAATGGATGGTTTGGTAAAGCAAGGACGGGATTCCTTTAATTGAAGGATTTGTAACTCAAAACAACTGTTAGTAAGTATCAGAGTTTGAAATTTCATTCCAAACTTCAAGACGGTTCTATTGTACAGAGCTGAAACGTGGAGAACAACTACAATCATCATCGAAAAGGTGCAAGTATTTATAAGCAGTTGTCTACACAAGATACTCAATATCCCTCGACTGGATAACACCAAAAACCTATTGTGGGAGAGAAAAAATCAACTTCCAGCTCAAGAAGTCAGGAAAAGACGCTGTAGGTGGGTAGGACATTGTGGAAATCATCAAACTGAATCACGAGGCGAACGCCAACTTGGAATCCTAACGGGAAAAGGTAAGGAGGCAGACCAAAGAACGCAGTGCATTGTGAATCGAAGGCAGACATCAAAGGATTGAATAACACTTAAAAACGGCTAGAAAGGGGAGCCTAAGACAGAGTTGGTTGTATAATCCTGAGTGGAAACCTATGCTTCATGAGGAATAACAGGTGTTAGTAATGTACATTAGAGTCTTCATTGTCGACATGATATTTGTTAACTCTTAATAAAATCATTCTGTCTAAAAGCATTTTAAATTGTTTTAAACATTAGACGCTCATTTTCATGAGATATTTGCTGTTTTTGTATGACATAGTTGTATTTCACTTCGGTGTCTTCAGTATGTATAATACTGTAATAATTCTCTCTCTTACGGTTATAACCCAGCTATTCCTATTGCATAGTATTCTTGGACACCAATTCACTCGACAAGTCCCCAAATCAGAACACGGTTGAACAGGAAAGAGATTGTATTCCAAATAACAAGGTTAGATGGAAGTAAGAAGCACAATAGGAAAAACGTTAGTATATTTATAGTTTTTTTGCATGAGAAGATTTCTAGAGTGTTCTCTAAGTGTCGGCTAGCGCTGATTGGATAAAAATTAGTCAATCAGTGTGCGTCAACGCAAGCGTGCATTGAGCATGATTTAATCCAATCTATATCCCGCTAACAAATGCCAAAACAGAAAGGCGACACTCTAACGACTTTGTGTGTCACAACTGTTTATAATATAAGTCATTTAAAAACAATCAATATTGCATTAATGAAAGCAGATAAATCATTATGGTAATTTAAAGTTTGGAAATTATGTAGAAATCTATTTGTTTTTTCGTGTTGGATACCCACGTTTATTCAACAAAAAGCCGTCAACCCACTGCTTATGTTTGTCCAGTCAATCAATCATAAGCTGCCTGGAACCTGGCATATGTGTACATTGGCTCCCGCCCCCACACCCCATCAACATAAATAGGTAAAATCCTCAGGACAAAGTTCATAGTAGTAGAGTTTTGGCGGAATCAGTGGTATTAAAAAATATAGATAATATGGTTCGAGAAGATTAAATTCGCCGTATAAAAACATAAGATAATTTTCAAACACACGATCTAGAAGAAAGGAGGCCAAGTGTATCTGGGCCATTGCGACCGATTCTAAGGGATGATACCCATTGTCTTCGACGATTCGTTATGATGATCGTACAGACTCCAATGAGATAGTCTTCACCTACAAGAACTGCTCAGTTCAATAGACCATGTTTGTCAGTACTTGTGAGAGACGTGTATAGTCAATCTTAAAGAAAGTCAAGCTTTCTCTGTATGTGTTATAGCCTACAGGTAAGATTCGTATTTCATTACTTTGATAAAATTATCAGTTAAATATACTTATTATCAAAATCAAATCAATTACATTTATGTATATATATATATTTGTCTTAACTAGCTTATACCAACGACACATAGCAGCTGATAATAAACCAAGACCAATAGCTGATAAATCCAAAAAAATCAGTCGCAAAGTTCAATGAAGCTTAATATTGTTTGACACCTAGAACCAACTAGTAATACTTTCTTTAGGCTTAAATATGTTAATCTATTAGCTTTTTTCTCCGTGCTAAATGTTCTAATAATATGTTTCTAACAAATACAAATCAAGACCACATAATTTGTTTTAAACAAGTGCTTTTTTCTATCATTATTTAATTACTTTTTCATGAATACATTTGTTTGAAATATAAAGTCAACTCAACTTTTTTATAACAAGGTTATTAAGCCTCTTTTATTTATTATAATTTATTGTCTCTTTATAACAGTTATTATTTTTTGTTTACCAAGTTAATCTGTTTTTTGTGTATGGCGAATATTTCTTTGTTTTGATTATTTTGCAAAATTCAATGTTTTGTTGTCTTTATCCAGTTGCTTTTTAATTCTCTTGATTATTTTGTGCCTGATATTCATTGTAGTTATCTTTGGGTTTTTCTTCTATAAAATTAAATACAATATATACAGTGGAACAAAGTTACCTTTTTTTAAAAACTCTTCCAACGGTAAGGGATCAACAACTGCCCAATCTTCGAGAACACTCTAAAGTAAAAAAAATAAGTTTTGTACATTGAAATAAAATTTCGTTTTACTGGTAGCTACAAATGGCTAACTAAAAACTTAACTGAAAACCTTAAGAGCCTACTTACTTACGCCTGTTACTCTTCGTGAAGGAGCATAGGCCGCTCACCAACATTCTCCATTCAACCCTGTCCCAACCAATCCTTTCCAGCTCTTTCCAGTTGTTATTCATCCTTTTCATATCTGATTCTATTTCCCGACGTAACGTGTTCTTTGGCCTTCCTCTTTTCCTCTTCCCTTCAGGATTCCAAGTTAGCGCTTGTCTCGTAATGCAGTTTGATGATTTCCTCAAGGTATATTCTATCCATTTCCATCGTCTTTTCCTAATTTCCTCTTCTGCTGGAAGCTGGTTAGTTCTCTCCCACAGAAGGCTGTTGCTGATGGTATCCGGCCAATGGATGCTGAGTATCTTGCGTAGACAGCTATTTATAAATACTTGTACCTTCTTGATGGTGGTTGTAGTAGTTCTATAATTTTCAGCTCCGTACAATGGAACTGCCTTGACGTTGGTATTGAAGATTCTGACTTTGATATTGGTTGAAAGTTGTTTTGAGTTCCATATGTTCTTTAATTGAAGGAATGCAGCCTTTGCTTTGCCAACCCTCGTCTTTACGTCTGCATCTGAACCTCCTTGTTTGTCGACGATGCTTCCCAGGTATGTGAAGGATTCCACATCTTCCAGAGTTTCGCCATCAAGAGTGATTGGATTGCTGTTCTCCGTGTTGTATTTGAGGACCTTGATTTTCCCTTTGTGTATTTTGAGGCCTACTGATGCAGAGACTGCTGCTAAACTGGTTGTTTTTATCTGCATTTGTTCGTGTGTATGTGATAGGAGGGCTAGGTCATCTGCGAAGTCCAAATCGTCTAATTGGTTCTGAGCTGTTCATTGTATGCCGTGTTTTCCCTCAGATGTCGAGGTCTTCATAATCCCGTCGACCACCAGAAGAAAGAGGAAGGGAGAGAGTAGACAGCCTTGTCTTACTCCGTTCCTTCCTTGGAATTCATCTGTCAGCTGTCCTCCATGCACTACTTTGCACTGTAGTCCATCGTATGAGTTCCGGATAATATTGACAATCTTCTCAGGAACTCCGTAGTGTCGAAGAAGCTCCCATAACGCTCTCCTATCTACACTGTCAAGTGCGTTTTCTTAATCAATGAAGTTGCTGTACAGTGACGAGTTCCACTCAACTGATTGTTCAACGATGATCCGTAGTGTCGCAATTTGGGATCCAGCGTCTACTGAGTCTTTCATCCGGTTCAGCAACACTGTTAAAGACTTTTCCTGGTATTGACAGTAGTGTAATGCCTCTGTAGTTTCCACTTGCTCAGATCTCCTTTTTTGGAATATTGATTAGGTGTCCTTCTTTCCAGTCCATCGGCACTTGTTTCTCCTCCCAGGTCTTCTTGAATAGAAGGTGAAGCATGTTTGTAGTTACTTCGATGTCTGACTTCAGTGCTTCAGCTGGTATATTGTCGGGTCCTGCTGCTTTCCCGCTCTTGATTTGTCTGATGGCCATTCTGATTTCTTCCGTCGTCGGTGGATTGACATCTATAGGAAGACCTATGTGTGCTGCTTCGATTCCTTGTGAATTCCATGGAGCCGGCCTATTCAGGAGTTCCTCGAAGTACTCTGCCCATCTGTTCCGCTGTTGTTGAATCTCAGTGATTGGTCTTCCTTTCCCTGATAGTTTCTTCGTTGTATCGTAAAGCTGTTTCATATTTCCTTATCTTGAAGCTTTCTCCGCCGTCGTTGCGAGTTCTTCCACGTATTTCTGCTTGTCGGCTCTAATGCTCCTCTTCACTTGCTTGTTTGCTTTTATGTACTCAGCTTGTGCTTGGACTTTCTCTGCTCGTGTTCGGCTGTTGTTAATTTCTGTCTTCTTGTTCTTTTTCTCTTTGATCCTTTCCAGTCTTTCTATAGAGATCCATTCCTTGTGATGATGCTTCTTGGGGCCCAGAACCTATTGACACGTTGAAGTAAATGCTTCTTTTATACCTTTCCAGTTATCCTTCATAGTAGTTTCTTCTTCCTTCAGTAGATCCTGTAGGGCTTGGAACCTGTTGTTGAGAGCTATCTTGAATTCATTGAGTTTGTCAGTATCTCGAAGGAAGGCTGTATTGAACCTTTGTGGTGCTGTTTGTCCAGTTGTCCAGTTCTTCTTTAGCTTCAGTTTTAAATTGGCCACAACCAGATGGTGATCTAAAGCTATGTCCGCTCCTCTCCTGGTTTTCACATCTTCCATTGTCCTTCGGAACTATTTATTGATGCAAATATGATCTATCTGATTCTCTGTGGAGTGGTCCGGTGAGATCCATGTAGCTTTGTGTATACGTTTGTGTGGAAATATTGTACCGCCTATGACCAATTTATTGAATGCACACAGATTTGCAAATCTTTCCCCGTTTTCGTTTCTCTCTCCCAGTCCATGCAGTCCCATGATGTCTTCATATCCGGTGTTGTCCATTCCGACTTTGGCGTTTAGATTTCCTATCAGAATGGTGAGGTCTTTTCTTGGGCACTTCTGTATGATTGATTGCAGCCTCTCATAGAATTGATCTTTAACCTCGTCGTTGCTATCATTGGTGGGTGCATAACATTGAATAATGTTCATTGTGATCCCCTCCTTCTTTGTTTTGAATGATGCTTTAATGATTCTGGATCCGTTAGATTCCCATCCTACAAGTGCATTTTGTGCTACTTTGGAAAGCATTAGAGCAACTCCCTGAGTGTGTGGAGCATTTTCCTCTTCGTGACCGGAGTATAGCAGCATCTCTCGCGTATTTAGCTTTTATTGTCTAGCTTGGGTCCAATGGGTTTCGCTGATTCCCAGTACTGTCAAGTTGTATCTCCTCATTTCCGTTGCTATTTGACTGGTCTTCCCGGTCTCCCACATTGTTCGGACGTTCCATGTGCCTATAAAAACTGTTGCTCTGGTTGTTAGAATGGGCATCGGCCTCATGGCTTCCGAAGGAACTCGGCTTTCACCATGAGGCGTTATATTTCTTCTAAATGAAGACCTAACTCCCAGGGCAGAGTTTAAATGGTTTGAATCGTTTTTTCTGGTTGGCGTTTTTTAGCGAGTTAGTTTTCTACGGGATGGGGACGCTAACCCCATGCCCAACCCATCTCCTTTATCCGGTCTTGAGACCAACAGTAACTCTAAGAGAGCTACAGGCGGAGTTTTTTGAGAAGAGTCACCACTAGGAAAAATAGCTGACTGATGAATGACTAGAATAACTTAAAGAAATACAATAAGGAATAAATGATGGAATACTAAACTAATCAACACTGTACATCAAAATAATCTGTTTTTAATATAGATGAATACAAAGCAGGTACTTTACCTTTTTCTACTAAACTTGGAATAAAAAAAATGAACTCCCTAGGTAAGTATATAATTTAACACGACTATTTCTGTTTGGTTCATCTGATTAGACTAGAATCCTTGTTAGTTCTAATGTAGCTTATTACAGATGGTATAAAATAAAATCTAAACCTTAAAAATCTTTGCTCCCTTATCTGTTGTAGCCAAACCTCACTTTTATAAAAATTTGAATTTCGTTAATATCTCGTACAAATTATTTGGTTAATTAAATTATTGAATACGGATAAGCCATAGTGAAGGTTTGTAAATATACAAAGTAAGCTGGCTGGAAAAATATTTATCAGATAGTCATTTCGCCTTTTTGTGGACCTTACTTAATACTTATTGGACTTTAACTTCGACTGGATACAATTTATTTGAATTTACGACAAACTAAAGAGAAGATTTACATTTCAAATTAAACATTAAGTATTTTTTCCTAAATGTCAAATAAATCTCATGGTAAATGTTACATTTAATTAGATTTATTTTAACCGAGATTTCTTTATTTGGAAGTAAGTGATCACATATTCATTATCAGGAAGTTTAAAATAAATTAAAGCTCAAATGTAGTTTTACGTTGCTCAAATCTAAATTTGAAAATTAACTAAATTCCAATGGAAAATAGTCCAATTGTTTCCGATCTTACAGGTATGAATTCAATTTCAATGGTAAACTGAGGAAGAATAATCCTGAATATGTACTGGTGAAGTGCATTCACATCCTATGTTTCATTGCTAATTTGGAAGGTTAAAGGGAAAATTATTCCTGTGATAACGTTAATACTTACTCGAATGGATGTTTTCAACTGAGTTTCAACTTCTGGTGTAAGAGACATATCTTCCACAATCGACCAATATCCGTAGGAGCCGCACATAACAGGGAACGAAAATGCGATCCCTTCTGGTACTCCATACCAGTCTGAAAGCGAGCAAACAGCTATTTAATGAACACAGCGCCATAAATACGTAAGAAATGAGTTGTAATATCCACGTCAAAACGGGCTGTTCAGTGTAGTTTGGAACTTTCTAGGTATGGCTAGAGGATCTTGATATACTGTTTAACAATTAGCATTACGGTAATTGGACAGCATCTTCCTGTTATATCTGGATTTTATTTTTGAGATGTGAGCGTTCTGAAAATTGCTTCGATCATATTATATAGATCATTTTTAAAGTTTAATACACTAAAGCTTTTACAGACTGAATTTTCTCTACATCATGTCATTTCTATTTCCTTATCTACATCTAGAGTCGATTTGCATGTATTTTACTTTAATTCGTTTTCCTTTGATATGTTCATGTAAATCAAAGCTTCGCCCTAAGTTTTTAGTTTACTAACATGTGATGGATTTGCGAGACAAGTCTGTATTTGTAGATACTGTACATGATACTAGATAATGACGGTTAAATAAATCATCATGATTTTGTTGTTTGCTTTGATACTTTGATTAACCCTGAAATCATACATCTGATTAACTGCAAAGGTTCTGTGGATTGTATTGTTGCCTATCTGATTGTTTGAGTTAATTGTTATTTTAATTCAATTTTAATGGTACCCTTGTTCTCACTACTTTAACGAGTATGTAATCTTTGTGAAATTTCAACGCCGATTATTAATTAGAATCCATTATAAATTGTACATAAGTACTGTCACAAATAAGGTCATAATGATTGCTTTAACGATTTTGGAATAATTTTAAAATGCTCACTTCTACTTGTAGACACTGGAAGCTTCACAATCAAATCATCGTAATCAAAGAATCCAAGACCACCAATATCACTCATCTGAGCAACAAATATTCTCCATCACCTCACTATCCATAATAGCCTAATATGACAAAGCAATTTGCTGCATAGTGTAGGGCATTCGTAGTCTGATAACACTTTTCATGAGTAGAAATTAACTGCACCTGGTGATTTATCTTTGTGCTTAAAGTTATTTGTGATATGACGAGTAATAACTTAGTAAGTTAGGTTATAAATGACATGACATTGGTTTTTCGCATTATTGTGTGACATGTATTCACATCTTAACAAGGATTATTGATGTTTAATTGTATAATATTTTAAATATATGTTCACTCAGTAACTTATTAAATTACTGTTGTTCAATACAACTTAGTTCGACTGTTAATCTAACTTTAAATAAGCTATATAAAATGTGATGTATTCTGAAATCGTTTAGATTTATTTCGGGAGTTAAATAAATTCTTACCACCAATTTTCGCACCTTTTCTCGTGCTCAGGTTGCCGTGTAGATTCCTTCTGGTGTTATTAGAAGAGGCTAGGAAATCGAATCGAGCATACCTTTAAAAGATTTATCAATTTGGTGCATGAAGTACCTTACTGTTCTTAGTTTGTGTAGCCCTGAAAAACGCTGACAAATCGAGTAAAAAATTCCACAAAGTGGTGTCGCTTCAAACTGTTATACTCAAGTATCATAACGGAATAAACCAGAAAGTGATGACGTATTCACAATAAAGAATATTTGTGGCACTATGATATGTCCGAAACCGTATCAGCCACTAATTCCTCGTATTGAAAACCCTATCCAGAAAGTTATCCTTTCATGTATAACCTAAACTTAGACCCAAGGGCCTCTTAGACCGATGCTTTGATCCCTCCACCATAAGGTTGTAGTGACTTAGTTCTGTTTCACCAAATATCTGGTCGAATATATCTATGGAAGGGTACCTTTAGCATGCACATTGTTTTCGTATTTAGTGTCCCAGTTGTACAGTTCTAACTGCTTTAGAATGTTTATCTTCCAATGGATAGTTAAATATCAAGTCATTATCATAAGTTGTTAGGCTATCAGTGCTTTTATAATCGTCCTAAAATTTTGTCGGGGACCACCTATTCGGGATCGCTGTAATCCCGCAAACAATGTTACCACGAAAGGAAAACCCAAAAGTCTCGCATATGATTGCGTTTTTAGTTTTTAAAGGTCACTCATAAATATACAAGAATAAGTAATCAAATTGTTTTTTGTCTGTCGATATGTAGTGACTAGTATTTTGAATCTAGTTTGCTTGCCTATATGGTGTGATACATACAGAAGTATTTCAAGCTTTCGTTCCCAAACATGGAGTTTGTTAGACAGCTTAATAAGAGAATGAGATAATCGGTTGATTCTTAATATTCATATTTCCTTGTCTTTATGTATAATTCAGTTTAACTAATATCACAATGCTATGGTCATTAAATAATAGACCAATTTAAGTTGAGTAAGAGCTAGTTATTAAAAGTCAAAACAGGGTTTTTTTATTTACCTCTTGATATCATAACAAGTGAAGTAATTTGGTTAGGTTGGCTTTGGTTACTGTTCCAGCATTCTTTTAAGCATTCAGTCATAGCATTTTCGTAGAATAGTCCTATACACTCAGATTTCCTAGTATTGTTTTCTTTCTGTAGTTCTTTCAGTAGTTCTTTGCGTAACCACTGTGGGTTTTCAGCTACACTCAAGGCTGGAAGCTGAATGTGGCTTCTGCCCACGACACCCGCATCAAAGTGTCTTCTGCAAGACACACAAGAACGAGATAAATCTAAAAATTCTGAACTCCCCAAGTTCCCCCAAATTATGACATTAGTGACATCATATGTGTGAACTTTCAGATGTCTAGCTACAGCGCCTTTTACTTTCAATTCAAGTGGCTTTACTAGACCAACTATTTGTGATGGCGGTATCTTCCCTTTCGTTCTTCTGTGAAGTGTTGTCACGTCAAAACATATAGGTGTGGTCATTTCCATGAGAAATGTGTCTGCTACTATGTTTCCAGCTAATAGGACTCTGACGGATTTCGGACACTTTTCTTTGATTTTTTGTCCAAGTTTTTCAAAATATAAAAAGCGTCGTATTAACCACTCACTTCTTGGTTCCCACTCATCTTGTATCCTGATATCTGGAAAACTAGGACCTTTTCTTGGGATGACATCTAGAATGATGACTTGCTTTGCGTGTGTGAGACATTCATCAACATCGTCACTAATGTGTACTCTACTAAGTTTAGGAAGAGCTGCCTCCTCGAGCACTTCTCTCAGTTCGAACAATTTATTTTTATTTTCGACTTCGTCATTTAAGTACAACTCTATCATCTCATCACCGAAAACCTTCCCATTTAATATACTAGCCAGGAAATCACTAGTACCAAGTCCAGCTGCACCAATAACTACCACATGTGATAGGGATACTGTGTTAATGATTTTCATTTGTTGCTCTTGATCTCCTTGAATCTTATATTTTATGTTGTCATTCATGATATTCAACATTTCATCCGTACGTATTGAGGTTTGTTCACCGTAATAAGCAGCAACTAACTCTTGAAATTCGTTTGCACCTCCAATTAAAATTCCTTTTCCTCCTTGATCCACTAATTCTCTCCATACAACAGGTGACTCTTCCACAAACCAACCGTGTTTTTCTGTAATCCATTTCGTGAATTCCTTATTTTTGGTGAATGTATATGAGGTAATTCACTTACTTTCCAATCTTGAGGCTGTTTAACTATTTTTGTAACTCTAAAACTGGGTAGATTTAGTGACAGTTTGTCCGCCAAAAGTTCGATTCGTGCATAAAACGGACAGTCACATTTTCCTGTGAATACGATTAAATGAAATAGAATATTTTCTTCAAATAAAAATTACAGCCAT